>JALMGF010000047.1:4065000-4570000 GCA_023333645.1 Sceloporus occidentalis
TGAATCGAGTTATGAATGCTGATAGAAATCCAAAAATGATTCCAAAGAATACTCCACCAATGCCAACCATAAAGAAACGACCTATGCCAGCTAGAATGTCTACAGGCTCTATGGTTTCAAAGGTGTGCATCTTCGTAAAGGAAATAAAAAGATTATACAAGACCTGTAGGAAAGAAATAAACAGGAACAATTAATATTTCCAAATTCTGTAATAGTTTGATCGGCTGAGACAGACATTTTGTGTTAGTATTTTTTTTTTATAAATATAAAACACAGGAGATGCTCACATAATACTACTATATGGTATTTGACAGAATCACTTATAATCGATGCTGGTCAAAATGTATACACATTGTGAGGTTTCCTGACCAACTGAACCTGATAATAAAACATTTTATTTATAAAACATTTCAGACTTTTGCACATCAATAATTTTTTTTGAAAGGGATACCCTGTGCATTTTTTACCCTCTGATAACACAGGTTTTAGGTATACATCAATAAAAAAAATTATTCTTTATATTTGTGAAAGAAAGTTTTCATATATTGCTGGCAATGTAGCTAAAAAATATGTTTTTGGAGGATACACATTAATATCACAAATTGCTGACCTGCACTGGTAAAGTGCTGCCCTGTCATTTGTGTGATCTACAACCTCATGGAATGGAATCAGTTACTCTCTAAAACACTTAAGGGCAGCACCTATGATGGCCAGCAGCATTTGAAAACACAGCCAATGTGGTCCCCCTATTCTAGGTCTTGGGAGGCAAGTATCAGTTGGGGTATTGTGGTCTCTGGTTCCTCAATGAGCCAGCGGGGAGACTAAAGATCTCCCTTGGAACCAGTCCATTTACACTATAGAGGTCTCCTACGAGTGCTGTGTGCCTTTAAACAGAGCAGCAGGATATGAAATCACAGCACGACACTCAGAAAGGAGTATACTCAGCGGAAAGTGGGAGTTATCTTTTTACAGGTAGGTCTTTGAATGCTGCCCTGAGTCATCCCTAGTGCAGTGTCCCACATAAATATACCTCTGTGATCAGTGATGTGCAAAAAACATGCACAACTACAGTATATTTTCATGATTTTTTATAGTTTGCTGCCTATGTGACTGCTTAGTTAATACATAAAAATAGATCTGCTATCTGACCAATTGGAAAGCCATTTTTCAGTAGATCTGTACAAAACAGATGTTTTCTCCATAGATCAATAACCATACATATTGTATTTGTCAAGAACACAAATAGAACATAATCTACTACGAAAAGCACTGGCTCCTCAAATAATAATATATTAATGTGGCAGGAAATACAGGAGTCCTAATCTAAACACTTACCGTATTGGCTCGGATATAGGCCGCACCTGCATATAGGCCGCACCCTAAAAGTTAGGTGCTCTTTTTAATGCAAAAGGCTTCTGCCCCCCCCGAGATATACTGCCACTCTGTCCCGAAGATGTACCTCCCCGAGATATGCTGCCACTCTATCCCCCCCCGAGATATGCTGCCACTCTACCCCCCCCGAGATATGCTGCCACTCTGTCGTGGGAAGTACCGGCAAGGAAGATTGTTAACGCAGACGTTCACCGGCAGCGGCGATGCGAGCAGAAACAACCTCCGCTGCCGGCACGTCTGCAAGATGTGCTTTAAAAATCTCCCTTGCCGGGACTCCCCCGTGGGAATTCCCGGCAAGGGAGATTGTTAAAGCACATCGAGCAGACGTGCCGGCAGCGGAGGTCGTTCACGCTCTTCGCTGCTGCCGGCGACCGTCTGCGCGATGCGCTTGGACAATCTCCCGTGCCGGCACTCCCCCCGTGGGAAGTGCTGGCAGAGGAGGCTGTCTGAGCACATCCGAGAATAGGATGCAGGTCCCCTGCACCGCTGCGGGGGATCTGTATCCTAACCCCACTGCCTGCCCAGCGCCCGGGACTGCATGTCCCGGCCGTCGGGCGCTAGACCCCGAATATAGGCCGCACCCCCACTTTAAAGACTATATTCGAGCCAATACGGTACTTGCTACTAATCTAAAGCTAACTTTTGGCACACATAATATAGCCTTTTTGTCAACATTATTCCGATATGTTGACAAGGATTTAAAGGCAGTTATGTCGTAAAGCACAATTATGTATCAGAATACATGATTTTTAATGTCTTATTTATTGCTATTACACACACCCCACAAAAATGCTATAGGCTTTTACACTTCACTCCTACTTACCCTCCAATGCACAAACATTAAACATCCTATGAATGCCCCCCCATAAATCCACTTGGAATCAGGCATATCTACATTCCTTTGTTAGCTTAAGTACATATTTTTCTCCAAGTCATGAGTATCCACAACTGTCCTTGGCTTCAAAGAGGCAATCCAACAATTAACCTTGTGTATCAACCTCTAAGCCTGTTGAGAATTTTTATTCATGTATTAGTCTAGAATTTCCTATTTCCTATTTTTAGCAGAATACTCTAACCAGACTGGGCACCCTTGAGAATATGAGCTGCCTCAATCATAATGAACTTGAAATCTTTTCCTATGAATATTGACTTTGCTAATTAATGTTAGAAGAATGGTTAGTGAGAGAAAAATAAAAGTTGTGTTTTGGAGTAAAAAAATCTCAAGATTAAAATGCACAAGTAATACCGGTAAGTGAAATTTGTGGGCCTTAAGTGATTTTGCGGTTAGTGGTGTCTTTAAATCTAGAACACTGATGTGACCTTACTAATAGAACTGTGTTGATATGATGATATTCATATTTCATATAGTGTGGTCTGGTTGCAACTGAACTGCTATAATACCTAATGATAGCAACTAGATTTCTATACAACATAACACAACTACAAATCACATATCTCCGGCACTGTAGAGTCTCCTAAAACATTCCTGTAGTGTAGTGAGGCTCAGTGGCGGATCTACCGGGGTCGCAGGGGTCGCGACTGCGACCGGGCCCCGGCGGCAGGGGGGCCCAAGCCAAGGGGCCGCCCGAAATCTTTTTTACGTTTTTTTTTTTTTTAAATAAGGCAGGGGCGTCCAACATGCGGCCCGCGGGCCAAATGAGGCCCGCGAGACCTCGAGGTGCGGCCCGCGTAAGATCGGCAGCCAGGGCAACCGATCTTACACGAGCCGCACCTCAAGCCCTGCTACTTACTTGTGGGAGGGTCTTCTGGACAGCACAGAGGAAGCGGGGTTCACGTGACTTCCTACTTCCTCTGTGCTTTAGCAGAGAAGGCAGAGGGAGGCCGCGCCCCCTGCTGAAGTCTGCGAGCGGCATCGAGGGAGCTGCAGTACAGGTAAGGGGGTGGGGAGGGTGTTTGAATGAGTGTGTGTGATTGAGGGAATGAATCTGTGAATGAATGATTATATGAATAAATGTGTGTGTGTGTGTGTGTGTTAGCATGGATGTGTAAGTGCTGGAACCTAGGCATGATGGGACTGTGATTGCTGTTAGCAATCACACTCCTATCATGCCAAGTCAGCCAGTACATGCTGAAACCTGGCCAGCTGCCCCCCTTGTGTAGTGATAATGCCAGCAGTATGGGGTCTGCACTTACAGCCACCCTGTACCAGCATGTACTGGCTGACTTGGCATGATAGGAGTGTGATTGCTAACAGCAATCACAGTCCCATAATGCCTAGGTTCCAGCATTTACTGGATGGATGTGTAAGTGCTGGAACCTAGGCATGATGGGACTGTGATTGCTGTCAGCAATCACACTCCTATCATGCCAAGTCAGCCAGTACATGCTGAAACCTGGCTAGCTGCCCCCCTTGTGTATTGATGCTGCCAGCAGTATGGGGTCTGCACATCACTTACAGCCATCCTGTACCAGCGTGTATTGACTGACTTGGCATGATAGGAGTGTGATTGCTAACAGCAATCAGAGTCCCATCATGCCTAGGTTCCAGCATTTACTGGATGGATGTGTAAGTGCTGGAACCTAGGCATGATGGGACTGTGACTACTGTTAGCAATCACACTCCTATCATGCCAAGTCAGCCAGTACATGCTGAAACCTAGCTAGCTGCCCCCCTTGTGTAGTGATGCTGCCAGCAGTATGGGGTCTGCACATCACTTACAGCCACCCTGTACCAGCATGTACTGGCTGACTTGGCATGATAGGAGTGTGATTGCTAACAGCAATCACAGCGAGCACAGTCCCATCATGCCTAGGTACCAGCATTTACTGGTTGCCTAGGCTAACAGCAATCACACTCCTATCATGCCAAGTCATATTGCTAATTTTGTCCAATTGCGTGTTACCTACTTTTATTAAACATGTGAGTTTTTATTATTTTTAAAGGTGGGGGTCATTTTCGGTTTTGGCTAAGTGAACCCTGAATGTTTTGGTCCAGAATTTTCATTTTAGTTCATCCCTAGAATAAATCTAGGGAATCCTGAATTTGTAGTCGCAAAACTTTCAAGGCCCAGAAATCAGTAAGAGGAAGAGTAAAGGTTTTGTGTCATTTTACTTTATTTTAATCTGCATATTTTATTAAAGGCCATATTTTTTGTCACAGTGAAAAATGAGTGCGGCCCGCGCACGTATACAATTCTGATGAAGTGGCCCACTGCAGAAAAAACTTGGACACCCCTGGATTATGCCCTTTGTACATGCGCCCCTTTTTCTTTGATTATGATTCAATATGTAAATTGAATTTGTTGAATTAGTTGAAAAAAAATTGTTGGGTAAAAATCATGTTTTTTTGGGGGGGTGAGGGGGTGGGGGGCCCTTAACAGATTCTCGCACCCGGGCCCTGAGGCATCTAGTTACGCCCCTGGTGAGGCTGCCACTTGGCTTCTGAGCTGACCAGCAGCCATGGCCCTACCTGCATCAGAAGTCTTGTATGTTGAACTGTACAAACGAGACTTAGGTTTATGGGGAAAGCCACATGCTCACAGTAAAACACAATGTAGTGAGTTACTTACCACAGTTATTCCATCATTTAACAAGGATTCTCCAAATATCATCATATATAACTGTTCGTTGACAGAGATTTCTTCAAAGACGGCAAGGACTGCCACAGGATCCACAGCTGATATCAGGCTGCCATAGAGCAGGTTTTGTAGAAGGCTTACATCACTTAAACCAAAGGCCTTAATCTGACAGATTCCATATAGTGAAAGGCCAATGCCAAAGGCATTAATGAGAGTCCCCATTACCGACCACCAGATAATTGTTCCAATGTTTTCAAAAAAAGGTCGAGTGGGTAGAAAGTATCCACCCTCAAGCACGATTGGTGGCAAGAGATAAAGGAAATAAATGTCCGACTTCATAGCAGGAGGGGCCTTGTGGTCTGTACCAAAAATTATTCCCCCAAGCAATACACCTATAGCTATCAGAATGCAGCTCTCAGGCATTATCGCTGGCAGCTTGTGGTACAAGTGGAATCCTGCAACAAATAGGTGAGATTTCGGTCATGACAGATAATTCTCCTGTAAACAATCTCTGCCACTCACCCAGTCATTTTTTAGTGGGATTATAAAACAAAAATCCAAAATCAAGCAATAATCTGAACATTCTGAACCAATAGTGGTTTGTGTTAAACACTTAAGCAATTCTTGAGTTTACTTAGTGGAAACCAAAACTTGCTAAGAACAAACATAATCATTATTCTTTGACTCTGTAGTTAGTAACAACTCAATGTTGACCAAATACAGGATAGTATTCTAAGATTACTTTCAATATCTATTTGCTTTTGGCATATGTTTTTCTTTTACAGGCTGTGTAGATAGGCCAGGATGTATTAGAAGGAGAAAAAAAACATGGAAATTGAATAAAATAATCCTAATATAATAATATAAGGATTGGGCAGAGAGTAATACAGACAAATGTGAATGCTTACAAGAGAAGAAGAGGCATCAGTGGAGTAACTAATAAATACTGCACCCTGTTGCTAAACAGCACCCTTACAAGTCAATATATAGATGCCCCCAAACAGTTTGTCTTTTTCCTCTAAAAGCTTGTCAGTGCTATATTTGCCCCAAAAAGCTTTTAAGTCCCCCCAAACAGCTTGTCTGTGCCTTTTTGTCCCCAAACAGCTTGTCAGTGCCCCCAAACAGCTTGTAGGGGCCATCTTTGTTCTCAAGCATTTTTTCAGTGCCCCAATCAAATTCTCTTTGCTATATTTGCCACCAAACAGTTGTCAGTGCCCCCAAACAGCCTGCCTGTGCCATCTTTGCCCCCACCAAACATTTACACACCACACATTTATGCTTACTCTGGGAACTATTTTAATTTTTACTAGGTAACACCATCTCAAGTGATCACACAGAGCTTCTGATCTTCTTTTCGTGTTGCTGAGTGCCTCGATATCAAGGCTTTTCAGCAGCACAGGCTGACCTAGAGAGGCGATTGTTCACACACCAAAAACACATACACTCAAAAATAGGAAAGGATGATTTCATAGAGATCCATAGGAGAATCTCCAAAATTAAGAAACAGCCACAAATGTGTTTGATCTCCCATTCGACACATGTGTAGTATAGTTTCACTTGCCCAACCAGGTACAGATCATATACATATAAACTGAAAGCTTAAAGGGCATTTTATACAAGATATATCTCTTCCGTTTAGAAGATTTGCTTTGTTCTGATTAGTCAGTCCTGCTTATTATGATTACATTGCAGCATTTTATATAATCCATGTAATTGCAGAAAATAAATCACATTTAAAATGAAACTTGTATACTCATTTTTCCATATCTATATTATCAGATCTGCATAATTTCCTTTTCCCTCTCATTTCTCTTTAGCTCTCCCCTTGCTCGCTTCTTTAAGTCTGGTGGTCGGAGTACAAAGTCTGTCTCTTCAGTTTCAGACCTCTGCATCTTTGCAGCTGTCATACCCTGGCACTCAGCTTAAATCGCCGGAACACAGTGTTAGGGAGCGCTTAAACAGATGTCTGAAGGCACAGACCATGAGCTCCCTTTATTTTGGAAGGTTACCAGGAGATCAGAAATCACCCTAACCAGCCCTGAACCTGGTATTTGAAACTGACGATTTCCTGGGAAAGTACCAGGACAAGCTCCCAAGTCCCGGGACTGTCCCAGGAAAACAGGACAGTTGGTAACTATACATCTGTATAATTTTGTCTACCTTGATACATTGTTATTATGGTGTAAGCCAGGATGCAGCTCCTACTAAGGACTAGGGCCAAGAGCTATGGAGGAGGGGGGGGGGTATACTGCAGCAATTTGGCCACAAGGGTTCCAAAGGTACACAACTGCTACTACTGCTTTTTCTGCACCTGGCTTTCACCATTTCCATTTCCTAAAATAATTAAACAATGTTTAAATTGTATTGTAGTATGATTTTGAAGTTGCTTTAAAAGCTTAAACAGTGTTTACTACAAGAAGTTCTGATTTAAACTGAATCTACTATAAAGTGAAAATTACAGCCACTTAAGAATCTGCAGCATCATAGATGAGAGTGTAATTATTATGACATGCATGTAATTCTCTACTAGAAGCACCAAATATGTAATACAACACTTATTACGTACCAATTTTAGCATAGGATGCCAGTATAATCCACAGCGTGATTTCATATGGAATTTGCACCAAATCATAATCCACAGTGAAAGCATGAATTCTTGCATTTTTCTCACCACTGTTGGTTTCTGTAGACTCTGTGGGCATCTGTGTGAGACCATTAGTACTTGTAATAGTCATTAGCAGTAGTGGAAGACTGAGAATACTCATATTTAATCTATTATCAGTTTGCTCAGCCAGAAGCTCTTCCACGGAAAATGTATATATTTTTTCTCGTCGTCATTCCTGCGTCCAACTACTCATCCAATATTTTTGCCGCCTATTAAATACATGCAATTAGAGAACGAGAAACAAAAAAAGTTTAACAGCATGGAAACATGTAGCCTGGTATAATGCTGAGGAAAAAATCAAATATTCTTCTTTGCAGAATAGGAGTGACTTTGTTTAAGTGTTTGCTTTAGATATGATTCATGTTCTCCAAGAAAAAAATAAAAGGCATTATCGTACTGTCCCAGATTTTGTTCTTGTCACCAGTCCTCCCAGTAGGTGCTTACTGCAACTGTGCCATACTGAAACCTGATACACCTAGGTCACTCAGCGCAGAAGTAGTGTGGGCTGTTCAGGTGTGGTTAACAGATTTCCAGGGCTTTATTTCAGGCGGAAATGTTACCACCTTGTGGACAGAGGTTGTAATTACATATGCAGTCAGAAGGTACTAAAGACACCATATTTACTTCCATGCTAAGATCTTTAGATCTTATTGAGCATTATGAAATCTATCAAGGAACATTTCTTTAAATGAAAATCAGGATTTATGGAGTAAAACGACAAAAATGAGAATTAGATAGTAGCCCTTTGCATCAGTATTCCTCCGGATTTTCCCTTGATAAATATAATGCATATAATTCCATAGAAGTGAACAATGATTTATTTAAGGCTGAATACTTCTGCTCACTGTGAATAACACCATTATGTTACTTGCTTCGTAAGCAAATAACGATGCAAGAAATGGAAAACGTAACTGTTAATTATAGGTTTAAATTATTATTATAATTTATTGTTTTATATAGCGCCGTCAAATTCCATAGCGCTGTACAATGGGGAGACAGGACAGGAAGACAATTCATCCACATATTAACTTATGCTCTCCCTCATTCAGACAATTCATCCACATATTAACTCACGCTGTCCCTCATTCAGACAACTCATGCTCTCCCTCATTCAGACAATACATCCACATATTAACTCATGCTCTCCCTCATTTAGACCATTCATCCACATATTAACTCATGCTCTCCCTCACTCAGACAACTCATCCACATATTAACTTATGCTCTCCCTCATTCAGACAATTCATCCACATATTAACTCATGCACTCCCTCATTCAGACAATTCATCCTCATATTAACTCATGCTCTCCCTCATTCAAAAAATTCATCCACATATTAACTCATGCTCTCCCTCATTCACTCAATTCATCCACACATTAATTCACACTCTTTACTTATTTCAATATTCTTACTACCCTCTTCCTCACTATCTTCCCCCTCTCCCTCCCTTATCACTTTCTAGCCCCTCTCCCTCCCCTTTCCCTACTACCCTCTTCCTCAATATCTACCCCCTCTCCCTCTTTCTCACTTTCTACCCCCTCTTCCTCCCTTATTACTTTCTACCCTCTCTCCCCCTTTCTCACTTTCTACCCCTTCTCCCTCCCTTATCACTTTCTTACCCCTCTTCCTCTCCTTTCCCTACTTACTATCTACCCTCTCCCCCTTTGTAGTTCTCTCACCTTTAGGTCCAGCGACGGGAGCACAAGGCTTCTGTCTTCCTACTCTGCTGCAGTGCCTGCTGCTTCACTGCTGAGCACCGGAATAAAGCTCAGCATGAAATGCCGGCACCGCGACGGAGGTAGAGGCCTCGTGGAGGAGAATGAGGGGCACCGAAGACAGGATTTAAAAGCAACTCACTGGCGCCCCCCTTTTAAATGGCGCCTATGGCACGAGCCATAGGTGCCATACCTTACATACGCCTCTGCACTATTTGGCAAGATGGCCAGTAAAATAAACTAGCTTGGAAGCGAACATCATTTAGGTGCTTTTCCTTCAGGTACTCCTAAAATTTAGTCCAGGCTGGTCCAGCATGCATTTCTATATAGAGAACAAAGGGATACAGGCTGGAAAATTAGGAGCAGGGACAAAAGAGATTATAACATTTAGATGGCTTTAAATTAGAGTTTCCAGCGACAGTCCCCGGATTGAGGACACTGTTCCCGGACAAATAATGTCCCCGGATGTGTCCCCGCATGCAGGACCGGATTAATGTTCATTTCTGCAGGGGCCCTGCTGCTTACCCGTGCGTTGCTCACACAATATGCGAACAACGTCTCTTGAATCTCCCCACGGGAAGCTGGAACCCAGCGGAGTCATGGGAATTTATCTCAGTCACATGAAACTGCTCCATTCCTGCTTCCCCTGGGTGGGACAAGAGAAGTTGCTCGCACAGAGTACGACCAACGCAGAGGGAAGCAGCGGCCCCTGCAGAAGTCTGCAAGTGGCACAGAGCGATCTGCAGTTCAGGTAAGGGGGTGGGGGAGGATGTATGAATAAGTATGTGTGAGTATCTATGAATGAGGGAATGAATAAGTATCTGTGAATAAGTATATGAATGAATGAGTATCTGTAAAAGAGTATATGAATGAGTGACCGAGTATCTGTACATGAGTATATGAATGAGTGGATGAGTAAATTAATGAATATGTGTGTGATAGCATAGATGTGTAAGTGGGGGGCATGGCACAGGGAGGCTGTTTGAGGCTAGCATGTCACATGGAGGCTGTTTGAGGCTATGATGCCACAGGCAGGATGTTTGGGGGCAAAGATGGCAAGTCCTATGCTTTCAATCTGAGTGTTGGGCGGGTCCTGTGGATTCAATCTGGGTGCCAGAGCTGACATGATACTAAAGAGGGGGCAATAAGCAAGGGTATGGGGGCATTAATTCACAAGGGGGTGTTGGCTGGGGGCATCACATAATCAATATTAAATAACATACCAAAAGTCCATATTATGATAAAAAGAAATTGCACTGCAGAAAAAGATTTTCAGGAACAAAGTGGAATTTTAAGAAAATTCTCAGAAACATTATCCAATAAAACTATAAGCTGAAAGTTTAGAGCAGGTGAATTGGATACATAGGGAGGCACTATTAAAATGTACAACAAAAACAGAGAGATTTTACTTTCCTTTTCTTTACAAAGCTTCTAACATCATGAGTGCAATCAGTAAGTGTTGACCAAAATAGTGACAAGATAGTGATACAAATCAGAAAAATTCTAAAATGTTTTTTTGTTTTTCTGTTGGTCGTGTATTTGTTTTATAGAGTATTCTCTAATGTACTTTAAAGATAAAAATATATTTTTACAGTTACATTTTTTCCCATAGAATCCTTTTTGTTTTTTGATTATGTAATGGTTTTATGGTGTTTCATTATGTTGGTGTAATAGAACATAGTTGTTTATATAAGATTGAGTATGGAGACTGTTCTTATGGAGCATGAACTGTTATTAAGAGGTATTTAAAATGCAATATATGGTAAATGCCGATCCCCAGGAATATAGAGGTGCACAAGAGATGTCTTTTTTTACTCCTGAGTAAGCCAGTTTTGTTACAGATGAAATGTGTTGAATATCTCCCTGCAAGTGTGGCCCTGACAGCTGGAGTCAGAGGATGCAATTTTTTGCACTCCATATGCTGATGTGCCATCTTTTATTGATTTTATCAGATGTGCCTGAACAAAGATCACACTGGTTATATTTCACTGTATGTTGTTACACTATAAATATATATATATTGTTACACTATAAATATATATATATATATATATATATATATATATTATTTATTTTCTGTATTATATATGGGCTAGGGCAGATCCAGCAGGGCAGAAATGTCAGGGACTGACTTTAAAGTTACTGAGCTCTTCACTATGACCCATTGTACAGCCAATGTTTGTCTATGTAGTAGCTGCCTATGAGCTTGATTTTCTACACCTGTTAATAATGGGTGTGGATGAAACACCTAAACTCAATAATTAGGGTGATGCTGCATTAAAGCTAGGGTTATTAATAAATCGATTATTCTCTGGCTGGGACTTTAATGTAGAAGCCTTTAAAAAAGCTGGTACTGATGTCGGCAAGGACATAAGAGTTTAGTCACTTGTTGTAAAGCCAAATAAGCATTGCATTTTCAGGTACTCAGTTATAACAACAGTGATTTCTTAAACTACTTTTTGCCCAGTTGTTTGGATCTACCAAAGACATTCAATATGCATAAAAAAATGGGATTAGACTGTTAATTCAAATAAGTGATAAGAAAAAAATACAGCTAAAAGCATGGCATATACAGTATATAACATTGGTGTTATTACAAAAATCAATGAACAGTAAAACAAATATCAATGTGTATGTTATGTAAGTGTTGTATTAGATATTTCACCAGACATTGAAATGGATTTCTTGGTAGTTGAATTATCTGCTTTCTGGTTATTGGGATTTTTTCACTGGCATATAATACCTGATCTTATTCCAAAACTTAGTGTCATAAAAAGAAGCATCAGATCCCGCTTTCCGATGGACCACAGGTAGAGCATTTAGGGCTTTCTTGACAACATTTGGCAAGGTCTCTGGTACTTTGTATGGCTTATATTTAATAAGAATTAACTTCAGTGGTTCTTCTAAACAGCAGGTAACAGCTGCTTGTAACTCAAACAAGCTTGGCCCACTGAGGTATTCCTGAGAAAGAATGAAAATGACTCGTCTGCTCCTCTTTATGATTTCAACAACATCTTCAATATAGGCTGCAAATTTAAAAACAAATGCAAATATGGATTAAATATTAATTACATTACATTTTACTTATACTACTATGACAATAGAGGAGAGTGAAAATTAATAACATTGAAATTGACAAAATTTGACAAACAATATAATTAACATATGTTAAGACAACTTATGAAAAAAGTGGACAGTGCTCTGATTTTAAAGAAATAAAACATTGCAACCCAAAATTTCGGATCACTATAATGCATCCAATGGCGTTTAGTTGTTACTCAATCTGAGTGTTCGTTGTTGTTCCAAGTCCGGACCATAATATCTGTACAGTATGTATTTTTATTTGAACTATTTATTTGTTTAATGGTTGTTTTAATTGCATTTTTTATATTGATCACAAATGTTGTTGCAATTTTTTATTTCTTTGAAATCAGAGAGCTGTCCACTTTAATATGCTTTCTGCTATCACCAAATCTGTCTAAATACAGTAAGGGGTAGACTTTCTTACTTGTGGTCTGGGAACCAGTGAAGGATTAGGTGTTTCTAATTTGTATATATACACAGGGATTGGTAAGGTTTATTCCTTTTATAATATTAGTTTTAATTAGACCTTGGCGCCGGCCAACTCTTCGTGTTTGTATTCATGGGGAAAACAATTTTCGTATTCCATGAAGGAACACACAGTAACATTCCTGTGTTTGGATCGGGTGAATATTCGTGTACATGCTTCGTATTAACGAGGTAACCCGTACGCAGCAGCTTTGGCGCCAGGATTTTAAAGGTGTGTGCAAGCAACTCTATTGGTCACCGGCAAGGGCCTGCTCTGCCATCAACCAATGAAGGACAGCTGCTCTTCATTGGTTGATGTCAGACGAGCTCCCTGCTGGCGATCAATAGATGGCCTCCCCACTCCAGCAGTTAAAGGTCCGTGCGAGCATCTCTATTGGTCGCCGGCAGGGAGCTCCTCTGGCCTTTAAGTCCCGGGTCCTGGGAAGCCTCAATCAGTGTCCCCCAATTGAAACGTCATGTACCGGCGCTTAGCAGTGTAGCAGCATGGTGCGGTGCACAGCAGAGCAGCGAGACAGAGGCCTTCCGTTCCCACCACAGGACTTTTGCAAGGTAAGTATACTACAAAGGGGAGAGGGTAGATAATGAGAAGGGGAGGGGGTAGATAAGATAGTGAGAAAAGGGGGGAGAGGTAGCTAGTGAGAAAGGGGGTAGTAAAAATATTGAAATAAACAGTGAGAATGAGTGAGAGAATGAATGAATTAATGTGTAGATGCATTGTGTGAATGAGCTAATTAAAGAATTAATTTGTGGATAATGAATCATGTGAATGAAAGTGTGAATTAGTGAGTGACTGTATAAGTGTTCGTTGTTCGTTGTATCATAGATTTATAATTGATTTGTAGAAAGGCAAAGATGGCACAAGCAGGGTGTTTAAGTCTTGGGGACTAAGATGGCAGAGGCAGTGACAAATATTGTGACAAAATTATTAGACAAATATTGCATAGGACGGGCTGTTTGGGGACAAAGTTGACTAATGCTGGACTGTTTGGGGACAAAGATGGCAAGTCCTATGGGTGTAATTTGTGTGATGGTCAGGTTCTATGTGGGCAGTGTGGCCCCCAGGGCGGGCTTTGGGTTTTGCAACATGTGATCTATGGCTGTAATGTAGTTGGTTTTAGCTATACCTTTAATGCTGAGTTTTTATGTGAATTCCAATTGATCTATACCTGCAATGTTGGGGTTGTGTGTTATTTTGCTGATCCATATCTGCTATGCGATGTTTCCATACATTATTTATGTATACCTGCAAATACAGGGACTGTATGTCTTATTCAATTGATCAATACCTGAAGGGCAGTTTCCATTTGTTTATTTGATCTAAACCCTGCAATGCTGGGTTTGTGTGTTCTGTTGATCTATACCTGCAATGCTATGTTTCCATACATTATTATTGTATAATAATTGTATGTTATATTTAGTTGATCTATTCATGCAAGTGCAGTTTCATGTGATTTTTATTTGATTTATACCTGAACTACAGGGAGTAGTTACATACCAAGTAAAAGAGAGGTATGAGGGGACAAAGGGACTCTGGGGATGATTACGGGGAAGAGGACCTCTCAATGTCACGGTAGGGTCAGAAGGAGGGAAGACTGCACTGACTCTCACAGTCTTCCCCTAATCTTCAGTCAGTGTGGCAAATATTTTTTTGGTGGGGGAGCAGAGGGAGTGATTGCATGCTAGGGAGTGTGAAGCGGGGCCCAAGGAAATGCTTGCGTAGGGTCCCGGTTTTTTTCAATGTAAAATGTATTGGCAGCAGGAGCTAATATTTATATATATATATTGTCTGCAGGATCTAATATTTACCGTATTTGCTCGATTATAAGACGACCCTGATTATAAGACAACCCCCCAAAATCTGAATATTAATTTATGAAAAAAAGAAAAAGCCTGAATATAAGACGACCGTATAGGAAAAAAGTTTTACCAGTAAATGTTAATTCATGTAAACTATGTGAACAATTGTTTGTTAATAAAAGCTAACATTGAGAAAAATATTTTGTTTTTATTTCCTTTTTTTTTTCAACCTGCCCCCTCAGTTATGCACATCTGCCCCCAGGCTTGCCACTCTGCCCCAGAAATGCCTTATACCCCATATATGCCACTGTGCCCCATGATACACCTTTTAACCCTCTATATGCCACTGTGCCCCATGATATGCCTTTTGACCCCCTATGTGCCACTCTGCCTCCAGAAATGCCTTATATCCCTATATGCCACTCTGGCATTTAGAGGGTTAAAAGGCATATTATGGGGCAGAGTGGCATATAGGGAGGTATAAGGCATTTCAGGAGGCAGAGTGGCGTATAGAGGGTTAAAAGGCATTTCTGGAGGCAGATTGGCATTAAAGGGGTTAAAAGGCATTTCACAGAGCACTCTGCCTCCAGAAATGCGTTATGCCCCCATTTAACTCTCCCTCCCCCTCCCTCCTCCAAACTTACCGGTGCTTCTGAGTCCCCCGGTGCTTAGTCCGAGCAGCGTGTAAATCTCTGCGCGATTCGCGTAGACAACTTCCGCTCTACACGCTGCCCGGACTAAGCACCGGGGACTCAGAAGCACCGGTAAGTTGGGGGGCATAACACAGGAGGATCCAGGTCCCCTGCATCTGAGTCCCCGGTGCTTAGTCCGGGCAGCATGTAGAACTCTACGCGATTCGCGCAGAGCGGAAGTTGTCTACGCGAATCGCGTAGAGCTCTACACGCTGCCCAGACTAAGCACCGGGGACTCAGAAGCACCGGTAAGTTGGGGGGGGGCGGGGGCATACACAGGAGGATCTGGATCTTAGTCTCATAGTCAGACCTATTTGAGGTCTGATTACAAGACGACCCCGATTATAAGACGAGGGGTATTTTTCAGAGCGTTTGAGCAAATACGGTATATATATATATATATATATATATATATATATATATTGTAAGCAGGGTCTAATATTTATATATATCGGCAGCAGGGTCTAATATTAATATTAATATATATTGTCAGCAGGGTCTAATATTAAAGAATGAAAACTAACTGCCAGTTCAGCTGTTATTTTGAAATCATATTTCAATCATGGTCTTTACTTCATCTTCAGAGATAAGTACATATTATGTAGTTATAAATGCATGTCTAACATATATATATATATATATTTAATATATATATTTCTTGCTATAAATATGATTCACACTGCTTTTCTGACATGTCCTGATGAAAGTCTAATAAACAGACTGAAACGTTGATTAGAAAACTGCAGTTTCTCGAGTGATTATTTAAAGAAGTCCCGGTAACTATTTTTGGATGTTTTATGATTTGCTGTTGCAGCTACTTGGCACCGGGCTAAAAAAGTGGTGATTGGTGTGCAATTGTTAATTTTGGACTTTATATATATATATATATATATATGTTAGACATGCATTTATAATTACGTAATGTGTACAATCATTACAGACATGAGCAGATTCAGAGTATTAACCCCTCTATTACCAGACATGAGCAGATTCAGAGAATTAACTCCTTTATTACCAAACATTACACACACACACTCCACCCCCCCAACTTACCAACGCATCCCTAGTCTTGCCCCCCGTGCTTCAGACTCCCTGGTGTCTACTGGGGGCAGCCAGTGGACGTCTGCGCTATGTAGAAAACCTCTGCTGCCCATTATTTCCGCCAGGGCTTCTATGGGGCTATTCATAGAAGCCCCGACGGAGGTACCGGCAGCAGCAGAGGTTGTCTGCGCACAGACGTGCTGCCAGCACTTCCGCCGGGGCTTCTATGACGGAGCACCGGAAGGTCACGTGACGTCGGGAAGCCCCAGAGGAAGTTTCAGCGGAGGTTGCCAGAGAGGAGGATGCAGGTCCCCTGCAGTGCTGTGGGGGATCTTAGTCTTATAGTCAGACCTCTATTTGAGGTTCGATTATAAGACAACCTCGCATATAAGTTGAGGGGCATTGGCTCTAAAAAAACCCCTTGTCTTATAATCAAGCAAATACGGTCTATATATATATATATATATATATACACATCTGTATGTGTAATCTCATGCGCTTCATAGTGTGTCCCTGAATGGCAGAAAAAAATGTGGTCACCCTACTTTGGTGAGGCTGCCTGGGACATTAAACTGTCAGAGAAAGATATTCATATAAACACAATGTATGCCACTTAATGATTTCTAAGCTCCGGCAACACAGTTGCATGCACCCTCTAGTTCATATAAAGCTTTGAGCATGTATTGCTCACCATAAACATATTGAATCTATATATTAAATATAACATGTGTTTGTTCTACTTATTTGGAACAAAAACCCTCAACAACCCCTCACCTCCTCCTGGCAGAATGTCTCTATCAAGGATACAGAGCTTGTAATTATATTTGTCCTCTAGTATGCTCGGCAACACTTGAGTTGCAAATTTTTCTTCATCAAAGCTGTCTCCACAAGTCAATGCATGAGTTTCAGAGCTCTGCTTTGCATATGAAATGAAAGCATCAAATTCTTTGGAATCTACAAAAACAAGTACATATGTTTACAACTTTGCCAATAAGCGTGAATAATTACTGTATGATTCAACTAGCAGTATTTTCTGAGTAGTACTATCATTAATCAATCTGCCATAATAAGGGAGGAGTCTAATTAGATATTTTTAATAGGAATTGCATATAAATCAACAGAAAGGTAGGAAAAACATACAGCAAATCACATGCATATAGGACACAGATACGCACATACACAGAAATGTTGTACTGTGGAATTAAGTATTATCTACCAAGAGGAATACAAAGCTGTATGTTCCAAAGAAAGGCTCAACGCTGGAATTAAAGGGATTGACACCCATCTTCCACTCCAGCATTAAAGAGTTGTAGGGGTTTTGTACTCCAGCATTAAAGGGGTTACACCCCATCCTCCTATGGGTGCTTACACTTTTCTTGATACAAATATGTTGTGTTGAGGCCAGTTTTGAACTAAGCAGTCTTATTTAGTCCCCTACCTATAAGGTGACCCTTAGACCAGTGTGGCTGCTTAAGCCCCATCCCTGTATATCTTGTTTTGTAGATCTGCAGAATTTACCTCTAATAGTCTCATCCTTTGCATAGTGGTTTCGATAAAGCAGCACAATCTCAATCCAGTATAAATACACCATCCCACTGCCGGCAAGCGCACACAGAAGAAGTGTCACGGATATAGATAGTACATACACAAAGAATACTCTATCTGCTCAGACAAAAGAATTAATGGGGAAAAAACAGTTTAGATTTTTTGCACTTTCCTGTGGGTTGTTGTGGTCAAAGAGCATTGTAGTGAGAGACCTAAGAGATAAAAAAATATGAATCTAAACATAATTATAGTATAATTGGCAATGCTATCTTGCTGCAAAAGACAACAGGCAATAACAAATTAGAACAAAGAATGTATAAATCATCATGATATGTGAGGCAGAGTTTGAAAGAAAAAAATCACAAACAAAAATGGAAATACACTAGTTTGCACAGTAGGTAGAGGCAGTATGCTAAGAATATTTACAATACAAAAGTAAATGTATTTAAACTAGTGTAATCATGTTTAAGGGCATTTAGCTGAACACCTTATGGAGCTGGGTTACTCAACACCTACAGGACCAGAGTAGTTGCAATATTTTGCTACATTTGTATTTCAAATTTGGACATAGACATAGAATTTTAATGGAAGAGAAGAACCCTTGGGTCCCTCTAGTCTGCCCATTTTTCCCGATACTAGGTATTCAAACCCCTATCAGTCCCCTATCAGTCTCCTCTTTCAAATACCCTTTTCCTGATATGGTTTGTTATATACCCTTAAGGGTTTAAAAGTTTCTATTATATATCCTCTCTAGCTTTTCTTCCAAGCTTTACATACTAAAATCCCTTAGTCTTTCCTGATAATCTTATCCTTCAAACCCCTTACCTTTTTATAGCCCTACTCTGAACTCTCCTTAATGTATCTATATCTTTCTGCTTGCTTTTTCCCACGTTGCATTGTCTGCTTACCTTTAAGTCATCAAAGATTGTCACAGTCACAGTGCCCCAATGATATATTCTTCTTTGGGATTTTTATGTCCCAAGTGCATTATTTTACACTTATCAACATTAAACTGCAGCTGCCACACTCTTAAACATTCTACTAATTTATTTAAATTATTTGCCAATTGACATATTCCACCCAGAAGGTCTATCCTGTTGCAATTATTTGTATCATATGCAAAAAAGACATACTTTACCACTAAGACCTGCTGTAATATAATTAATAAAAATATTAAAAAGCTCCATTCACAATGCATTTCCCTGAGGTACCACACCAGTAGCAAGTCCTTTGTCTGAATATACACTGATAACTACAACTGCAACTTCTGTCTTCTGTTATACAACCATTGCATTATCCATTCAACTATTTTAAATCCAGACTCAAATTATTTATTTAGGAGTTTTCTATGGAGGACAGTGTCAAAACTATACGGTAATCTGGACAGGTGATATCTACTTCTCATTTGGGTCTAGTATTTTAGTTACACAGTCAAAAAAATGTCACCCTATTTTCTTTGTTAACTGGTGTCTCTTACCTTCACCTTCCTCTGTATAAACAGAAAATACCTGCTTCTATTTAAGCAGTGGGCTAGATATTTGTCTCATTTATATAATCCCCATTATTTCTCTTTAATTCAGTTATTCCTGGTTTATGTTGTCAGGTATTTTAAAATCATTCTCTTTAGTAACATAGTTTTTAATGTTCAATATCTATTTACATATGTTTACCATTTCTCATTTTTATCAACTCTCACTCTCTCATAATCCTACTAATTTCTTCGTATGTTTTTAAACTAATTTTCCCATTTAACCCCAGCTCCATCATTACCCTCATATATGTGAAATTGCAAGGACTGTTATATGTATGAAGGGGGCCACAATTGTTGTGGTCGGGGGCAAGATAATTTTTTTGTGATTAGTAAAGTAACGGGAATAAGATTGATGTATTTTATTTAAGTTGGAAACATTTCAAACTGTTAATGTATACATTATTCTTTTCTTTTAGGGTGATGCAATATTCTGATATACACATACCTACCAAATGCTCTGAGCTCCTTGAAAAGAGGGACATCAGGGGAGGAAAATGCCCTTGTTTAATCATGTAAACTTTTGCAAGGTATGAAATAAGCCATTTTATTGTGTTTTGTGCATACTGTTGTACCTGTTTGTTTTCTTAGTAGAGTAATCTGTGCTATTGCATTTCCAACTAAATTCTGAGCATAGCAGCGATAAACAGCATTCAGATCCTTTGAAGTTATTTCATCCAGAGTCGTTGTCAGGACACAGTGAGTACCCACAACATCTTTTTCATTGTTACTTCAAGAGAATAAAGGAATATTCAGAGAAAGCACATAGACCAGTCCCACAAACAAGTTAACAAATTTGATTAATTTATACATAATTTACTAAAAAGAAACTAAATCCCGGAATCCCCTTACAGTGTCACTAAGAAAGCATTGTTTGCCTCCATTTACTTAAAAGAAAGAAAATAAAAACGTGAAAAAATAGGACCGTGATCCAAAATAATATTTAAATGTTTTATTCATGAGATTCCAACAAGTTACAGGTAAAAGAGCAGGAAGTATACCTTGTGTTTCCTAGCGTGTGAAATAACTATATTGATTAAAAAGCAAGCATCATCAGCATACCCAATGAATGCTCCGGATTTTAGCAGAATCACGACCTTTCCTAGGTCTCTTGTTCATACTACAATGTCTTTAGGCAGGGGAGTGGACTTATTCCACACCCAATTCACATTTTTCAGGTCCAAGGTGCCCAGTTGGTTGTAGTAGAGCCCAGGAACAGTAAGAAGCTTACCCATGCAAGTACACTTTTAACTATTGAGACATTGTAGAGTACATACCTCTTAGAAAGCAGAACACAGTACATAGCCAGTTAATGGGCAGGGCAGGTGAAGGTATTTTAGTAACCATTGCCTGCATGTGTTCAGAGCTTTTACATTCAAGACCAGCAAGAACATGAACACTTGTAGTTACACCATATCTCCACAGGGGCAGGGGACCTACACCTTTCCCAACCCACCTAAGGCAACCTGGGGCTATCCCTACCTTTGTCTACAGATAACTATCCCAGAAGAAGCAGAGCTCTGGAAAGCTCCCAGGTATGGTAGTCAGACAACTGCTTTGTCTGAAATATAAATGTTAATATTTTTATCAGCTTAATGTAAGGGACAAAGACTTCCAAGACCAAATTAACATGAAATCATTTAGCATTTTATAAGTATTTATTCTAGCTCTTAGACACATGGTATGCTAAGGGATATAATGTGTGTTGATAATTATGTATGTATATTATGGCACCGACATTTTCCTTTTATTTCAGTGTAATTCTCATCCAGTGTCTTTGCAATTGATGCAAGTATTGTGAAAGATAATTTTTGTAATCCAGAAGTTCAGACAGATGCTAATGGCCTTTATGTGATCACAGTTACTATAAATATTAACATTCTTAACATACAGAGTTAAGCCCATTTTATGATGCGGTTAATTATTCATGTTCACTGTTTACTCAGTGAAATAAAACACAAAACAAATTGAAAGACAAAATACAACACTCATATCAAGGACTCCAAGGAACAAACTTGTGCTGTTTTTTCTTACCAATTTTGTGTTTCTTCAATGAGCTTTTCTTTGGATTGGTGATGCTGGCTTGTCCATTTTATATGTGGCTTAAAGTTCTGCTCATACCCAAAACGTACTCTACATGTAAGTTGAAGAGGGTTTCCTGAAGAAACACAAATAAGAGATAATATGCATTATAGTTGTATGCCTTATGAAGAAGCTGCAGCTCTCTTCATCAGTTATTGCTGCTGTTTGGCTGCTTGCAGCAACCAATTAGTGGCAGGAAAGATTTCCCATTAAAATTTAAAAGCGCATGTGCAGAGGTTTTTTCTTTAGACTTCATTGTGACGTTCTCCAAGCCAGCACTGGTATAACAAATGGCAGGGCAAACAGCTGGTGAGAGGGGAAAAGGGCAAATACAGATGGGGGATTCTGCAGAATCCCTCATCCATTTGCAAAGGGGGAAGTAATTGATAGTTGATAGGTGAAGTAATCTTCTGTATTTTTAGATTTTTGTACAGTCCTGATATAAAAGCCCCTTTCCCACTGCATATGTCACTAATAGTAAAGCTAAACTCTAGCTAGTATGTGAAGAAGCATTGTTTAATTATGTTATAAGACTTTCTTTGATCGCCCCTGACTGGCCCAGGGAGCTTTAAACTCAATGGAGGACTGTGCTGTTAAGGCATAGTACAAACAAAAATGCTTGGTCTTGCAGTAAAATGCATTGTAGTAAAAAAAAAAAAAAAAAAAAATGAAAGCAATGAAACTACAAGTCAAACCGTAATCCTTACCAAGCTCGGCTTCAATATGACTGCCATTTTTGGGTTGTAAAATATTAGGAGCATAGTGAGTGTTATTGGCTGCAATATAAAAGAATACATTGCCATTTAATTATTTTTCAAATAGAAATTAATACATTAAGCTGAATTTCTACTCAGTAACATTTTATATATGCTATGTGTTCCAACTTTAAACTTTATAAAAACCACACATTTTTAAATAATGCGCTTTACTCTCTTTTTTATTACTATGTGTTACAGTACACACCATGTATATGCATATTCAATGAAAAATTAACAAGGAACCAGTGGATTGTAATTACATTGCTAAATTTGCTAAAGTGTGGGAAAAAAAGTTGAAAAAAGCATGCAATCCATAAATTAATGTATTTAAATGCAAGTTGGAACTTTAGTTGCAAGGTGATGTGTGAGCCCCCCCCCCCACTTCTTTAAAATATATATTAAAAATAATTAAAAACATGAAGCAGGGTACCCAGCATCCCCCAGCCAAGAGGGCTTTGGTGATAGCTTAGGCTACCCCATGTAAAAGATAATTAAATAACCTTCCTATATGGGGCAGTCGTTTGGGCATATCCTTCACAGTTTCTCACATAAGTCTCAATGTCCTTATCCAAATGGTTCTTATCTGCTGTAAATGTCCACCAGACTTAACCTGTTTCACATGTTCACCTATTGTAGTAGATCCAGAACTTCAGATCATAAGGTAACAGGCATCACAACCCTATCTCACCACATTACACAATAGTCAGTGATTTTGAATGACATAGATAACATTCATAACATCTTCCTAAAAATACCATAGATAACCATAGATAACTATAATGTTTCCAGGTAACATGCAAGACGAAATAATTGATTGTAATTTTATTTTAAAAATATTGAAATACAGGGGTGCCCTATATGCCCATTTACCATCATTGAGCCTCTGAACAGAATATTGATACAATATTCCAACCTAACAGACATCTGAGTAGGCAACATGGAACTTTAATGTAGTTGGAGATGATTTAAATTTATTTCTCTCCTGTCCGAAGCAGGAATTTCATTTTCTTTTCTTTTTTTAAAGAGATGCCCTACCAATGTACTCCTCAGCTAAAACAGGCTTTACTCACAAAGATAGGCTACACGTCTCTCCGCAAATAGTCAGGTCAATTGACACCAGAGCAGGCAGTAAAAATTCTCTTTATTCACGTATAAACAAACAAATACATTTAGCTTTCCTCAGCCTGAAAATGTATTAAACAAATATGGGAATTTAAGGGTATGAAATAAACTCCCACTTAGTCTACCTGGTAGACTTTTATTGCTGGTGTGATGTAAAGATAAGAGATCAGTGTATATGGGTGCATATATCACTGTATCTGTGAGGAAGGTAATGCTACTACGTGCCGTACTATTATATTATTGTGCAATGTATGTTATTTATGCCAATGATATGTGGCAGATTCCTAATAAAAACACTTCCTTCATTTTTAATAATTGATACCCTAAACAACAGCCCCTGTACTCTCTGTGCAGCATGTCTATAAAAAAAACTGCCCAGATTTCACTAAGACAGTGAAGCATCACCGCCTCTATAACACATACTTAGTTCAAAGCCACAGTCCTACTTACCACCAGTGTCAACTTTGATAGAGGATCTCACAGTAGTTTTGCTTCCATTTGTATGAACAACATATTCACATGTATAAAGTCCTGAGTCTTTATCGTAGATTGTATTCAAAATAATGTCCTCGTTGGTTAATTTCAATGATGGTCTTTCATGCCTTACTATAACTTTTTTCCCATTCTAAAAATGAAAGAATTAGAGGACACTATGTAGTTAGTGTTAAAGATAAACATACGGTTAAGAATTTTGTTTGACATTCAACTAAATATTTTTTGACACTTAGCACAATAAATAAATCAAATTAGCGTACACAAATGCTTCCAATAATACCAACAGCTTAAACAAATTATAACAAGACTTGTTGTATGTATAGGTATTTTTGTCTATGTATTTGTATAAAGGCTATATTGTATCTCTGTATTTGCTAGTGTCTGTTAAGTTAATCAATGGAGCTTTACTGTATACCTTAAAGTAGACCTCACTGCAACTCTTCAGTTTTCACATGTAACACAACCTAATTTAATGTAATACAACAGGAATATACTCAATCTTTAGATGTATACACACCATTAAAATGACAGCATTAAATATAATAGGAATGGCCAAAATAAACCTAAAATGCTACAGAACCTCAGAATCAGTAAACATTAAATCCATAGTATTGACAAAAAACAGTAAGACAATTGTGAAAACTAAAGCCTTTTAATATTTTGGATTCAAATATGAAGATGTCAGTCCAACATATAAAGAACATGTTGTCATAACTACTATTAGAAAGATGTATTAGGTTGGATACCAATTTTATAGTTACTTGGGGTACTTTGTATTTGGAATGATCCTATTGAGACCCAGAAGATTTCCTATTGAATAACAGGGCAATGACGCTTGGATATTGTAGGAAGCATCAGACTGTCTCGAGACCAATTTTTAAAGCACTGGCCACGTGTCATTGAATGACTTGATATTCAAATTTCATATTCTCAATATAGCTGTTCTCAATGAAGCTATTTTTGAATAAACTCACCTTGTACCATGCAACATTTGACATAGTAAGACCTTTGTGACAACTCAATGAAGGACAGGAAATGGTTCCCTTTGTAGTGATGATAAAAAAGAGCGTTTGTGGTCCATAATTCACACAGTTTTCTTTTCCTTTGACATCAATACTTATTTTTAAGCAAATATTTTCTGTCCTGTATTATTTAACAAAAATAATCACATTTTATGATTCTACCCTCATGTAGAATTTTTTTTTACAGTTTTATATTAGATTGTTTTTTTACTTGTAAGCACTTACTTGCAAATATAAATTCCAGAGTTTTGTTTTACTATTGGCAAAAACCAAAGTACTTTTCCATCCTTCTTTATAGATGAGGCATTGTTGGTTTGAATTTCATTCAGGTCCCCATGCTCGTTTTGAAAGAACCAGGAAATCTTGTTTTTGTGAAATGACGACTTGTTGTAAATATACTGTGGTTCAACGGATGGAGTAACACACGTAAAAAAAAAGATCTCTTCGGTAAATGCCTGATATCTGAAACTTGGACTGTCGTTCAAACAATGTGGAAAATCTAAAATCAAAAAAGGAAAAGTAAATAAATAATACTAATGTTTGACAGAAAATATACTGATAATTAACCCTGTTAAAAATTGTAGTTTTTACACACATAAATTACATAGGTAAATTATTCTTACTGAAAACTGTCCATAGTGCGTGTGGGTATTCACATTTATGTTTTTCAGGAACGCACAAAAGCAACTGCTTTTGGGGGTGTACTGTGTCTGAAAGCAGTCTCTCATAGGGTTATCATGCAGTAGTCCTTCTAATTCTATAATAGACTACTCCAATTCCATCTCCCCCATCAGTGATAGTGGTTATGCTACACACACTTTTCACAAAGATCGAAGAGCCTGCAATGCACAGACCCCACATAAAAAGCGTGATGGAGAAAAATAAATTGATTATAAGGTTTAAGTGAAAAGGGCAATAAGACACAGAAGGATCATATAATATGTATGTGTATGAAATAATGTCATTACATAAGTTGTGGTGGGTAAAAGGTAACAGAAACCCTTCCACTTAAATTTAAGGGGCAGTAGAAGTATTGTTAAACACTCATCTACACACACCAGACAAGCCAGAAGGCTTGCTTTTCCCTCAGATATCTCATGGTGCTTTCACAACCACAAGGGATTCTGGTATTGTTAACCTTGTTTGCATGTGCCTACCCAGAATCCCTTGTGGTTGTGAAAGCACCATGAGATATCTGAGGGAAAAGCAAGCCTTCTGGCTTGTCTGGTGTGTGTAGATGAGTGTTTAACAATACTTCTACTGCCCCTTAAATTTAAGTGGAAGGGTTTCTGTTACCTTTTACCCACCACAACTTATGTAATGATATTTCTTAGTTACCCCAAGCCTCATACTATTAAGCCAGTATCACAACCTCATGCTGACGAGTCCCATGAAGGACGAAACAGCTGTCCATGAGTGGTGATCTGGCTATTGTACCTCTTCCTGAGTTTTGTCTAAAGGCTGTCTTGTACAGCGGGCAATTACTTTCAAGGAATCCATGTATATAGTGGATATAGAGGCAAAGGTGATTATTGTTAACCTTGTTTGCATGTGCCTACCCAGAATCCCTTGTGGTTGTGAAAGCACCATGAGATATCTGAGGGAAAAGCAAGCCTTCTGGCTTGTCTGGTGTGTGTAGATGAGTGTTTAACAATACTTCTACTGCCCCTATGAAATAATGTGTATACAAGGGGAGAGATATAATATACAGATGGATACACAAAGATGGGGGGAATTCTTACTGCACCTGGTGGTAAGCACAGGGGTGCCACTGGGGTTAGTGGTACTTGGAGGCAGTTTTTCTTCTGCGCACCTTGCAACTAAAACACACATACTAACATGCAAACTCTCCCTAACACCCACTCATGCTAACACTATACATTATTGATACATACTGTACATGCAGTATCTCCCTCATGTGCATCACAAAATGACCCTGGGCTCACCCGTGACACTCAAATACGATATACCCACATATATGCATGCTAACACCTGTAACTATAACACAAATACACCCTGACATCAAATGCTAACCGACACACTGAAGTGTCATTTTCTGACTCTTATAGCTCAAAAATGCTTGCACTTATATGCATGATTTAAAATGCACAGGAGCCCATGTAAAATTAACTCCAGCATGCATCTAACATGAAATTAGAGCTGGAGCATTCTTTTGGTAAAAAGCAGTTCCCAAAGTTAAGTTTATAAGCCCACTACGGAAGTCCACAAGTTCATTCAAAGCTCCCCTGTGAATGGAGATGCTACCAATGGACTTTAATGGAGTTGTACTTTCCCTGAAGTACTAAAATGGAAACAGTGGCTAACTGAGTTGGCTTTTGAGGTTAGACTAAAATGATGCACCATTGGAAACGTCTAAGAATACGATAATGTAATGAACGCATTAACGTGTATGTGTTAACAACCAATCATACAAATTAAAGCAAACACATGTCTAATATAAATGTTTATTCTTTCTTTTAGGCAGGGAAAAATACTGTTTGTACAAGTCCTGCATGTTTAATGAGCCTGTCTCCACACCCTCTATAACCACTGGTAGTCAAAATGATTTAAACTCACAACAACAAGGCATATTTACAAGTTCATAACCTAATATATAAAAATGAACTTGCTTGCAGAAAGTAACTAGCGGAAGATTTAGCAATTGTTTATATTATTAAGAACCAAAGACAGAAAGCTACTGGAGCAAGACAAATATTATACAGTGTACTGAATCAGGATTTTAACGGACACAAGCTATTTCTGCAGAAAAGCAACGTGGCGGCCAAAAGTTTAAAAATATCAAGAAACAGCTTAAACATATAAAAGTGTATGATATGATTTAAAAAAAACCATAAAATGTAAACTTATTCAGAACATATTTAGCTAATAGTCTAGAAATATCTTACCTATCTTCTGAACAGCCCCTGTCGAAAATGTTATTGTAACGATGAAGATGAGAAAGCTATGAAAAATCCAGGACATATTCTCCACATTTAAATGCCTTTTAATCCTTATATATAGCACATTGGTGTTTCAAACTCAGCATGGCACACTAGAAGAGTCATAAAAATAAAAGTATAAACACTTCCTTCTCTTTAAAAACCAGAGTTTCCGTTAAGCATAGAAGAGTATAATATAGAAGGAAGTTAATATGCGGATCCCCTTGAACAACTGCCTTTAGAAAATAAATTAATAAAGTCGATCAATGACTTCATGTGGAAGTCATGTAGCTGCATGCCATTAAATACAACATATAACTTAATCAGAGAAGTAGAGTAAACATGAAGCAGAATAAATTTGTAGTATTAAGATTGAGGCAACTATTTAAAGTCTGAGCCTTATTAAAGAAGAATGCATATCAAAGCACTTTGTGAGTTCTTTAACCCCGTTTTCTTTAACAACGCATGTTGATGTAATTCGACAACAAGTTGTATTCATCGGGACTATACTTAAAACACTGAGATTGATACTGAAAGAAACATTAAGGAGCCCAGAAAACATAGTTTGCTTCTTTGATCTACACAATTAACTGTGATTACCCATTCAAAGGGGACCCACCACATCTGGAAAAAAAATTGCCCCCCGATTATGCTATTTGCCGCCTGCCCCGATCTGTGCCTGTCTGAGCATTTATGAGATTGTTGCCACCTGCCCTGACCTGTGCTTGTCATATTATTTACGAGATTGTCGCTGCCTGCCCTTGACCTCTGGACCGTCTGACCATTCTTCTGGCTATTTCCCTTTGTGCTGCGTTTTTGGCGCCTGACCTTCGTGCTTCTGCTGCTGCTTGGGTGGTCTTGCTAATTGCTAGGAGTGTCTATTCCTGTGATCCATTACCCAACTCATCTTGCTGACATAAGTATAATTTGAATCTTGCAAATGATTAGAGCAGAGACGAACCTATCCAGGAAATGAGGTACCATATGTGCTTCCAATAGCTGCTCACAGCTCCTTTTAAAAATGAGAAAGGTCTATGTCATAGTAACAAAGAATGATAATAATAATAATATGCATAACAAAAATAATCTGATCACAAAACTAAAAAAAACTACTATAAAAACATGAAAAACACACACATATCAGATTAACGGTTCTCACCATTCCTAGAAATGGCTGCTGTGGTAAATTTCGTAATATACCAAGAAAGGTGATGACACATGACTAAATGATGGTAATATTTTTTCATCTGGGGAATAAAGAAGTTCAAAAACTAGTGCTCAAGCAATGCTAGTGTCATCCAGGCTTTCTTGGTATTACGACAATAGACAGGAAGCGTATCCTTGCTCACATTTTTGACTGCTCTGGGGTTCTCAGAGTGGTAGATTAAAGGTTTCACTTGAAAACCTGCAACATTTTCACCCAGAAGCAGTGTAACATGATCTTTGAATGCCCTGATACCGGCGTTGTCTTGGCCTCCTGATGAATGTAGGTACGTTCAGGCTTTCGCTTCGAGATCAAATATTTACTTATTATTCGCCTTTTTTCAATTTACGATTAATTAATCGGAATGTAATCCCAACATAACTCGAGGAGTGCCTGCATATTGCCCTATAATGAACATACATGATAAATGTAAAAAAAAAAAAATGAAATCATTGATCCAAACAAATTTGAATATTTAATAACTCCTTATCCCAGAGTTTTCTTTATATTTTACCAAAGATTCATGAAGACCTTAATAATCTCTTATCTCAAAATGACCAATTATATCTCGCATATGCTTTATAACTATCTCGCTACATTGATTTATTTTTTAATCATTTAGTTCAAGAATAACCATCATTCTTAAAGACACTATCTTTAAGAATATAGAAAGGAAGCCTATTTATTGGCTGGAAATGGCGTACATTACTTCACTGTATACAGTCATTAAACATGAAGAAAGTTTAGAAGCATCTACATTTTTCCGTAAAACAAATCCGGACTTTATATTGAACGAAAGTTACCGGTATATTTTTATACAAACCACAGGCACAGCAATGGGAAAAAGATTGGCTCCAAGCTACGTTAATTTATGCAAAACAATTGGAGAAGGCCTAATATGTTGGAAAATATATGTGGATGACAATCTTTATTTGGAAAGGTACATAATCTTGCCTAGAAGAATTTACCAAATATATAAATCTTATCAGTTCAAATTTTAACCCCTTAAGGACCAGGCTGTGTTTTACCTTTTGTACCGTTGGGACCGAGGCTGTTTTAACACCTTTGTGGCGCTCGTGTTTAGATGTAATTTTCTCCTCACTCATTTAGTGAACCCACACAAATTTTATATTGTTTTTTTTCAGGACAAGAAGGGCTTTCTTCAGATACCATAGTTTTGATCATATTATCTAATTTCCCATAAAAAAAAATAATAAAAAAATATGATGAAAAATGTAGAAAACCCCCCCACATTTTCTGACTTTTACCCCAAAAATCTTATACTCATCCAAAAAAGCTAATGAAAAAACCTACTAAATAGATTCTAATATTTGTCCTGAGTTTAGAAATACCCAATGTTTTTATGTTTTTTGCTTTTTTCTGCACGTTATGGGGCAATAAGTACAGGTAGCGTTTTGCTATTTCAAAACCATTTTTTCCAAATCTGGTAATTCTTCCGCCCATGTGCCATTTCGGGTATCTTTGAAGCCGGCCAACGCAATTTACCCCATCAAATCATATATTTTTAAAAACTAGACATCCCAGGGTATTTCAAATGCTAGAATTTTAACCCTTTCCATGCATGAGATTCTACCACCAGCCTTTGCCACACTTTGTGATAGTATTTTTTTGGGTATTTTTTTTTCACACAAATTGTACTTTGGGTATAAATGTATAGCTCCAGGTATACGTCACTATCAAACAACACCCCAATATGTGTTCTACAACATCCCTCGAGTACAGTGATACCACCCATGCATGGTTTTTTTCTGGTGTTTGGGGTTAAAAGGCCACATTTGGGAAGTGCGCTTTTTCCCTATTTTGGTCAGTCTTGTGCCTATGTCCTATCTTTGAGCCCGGCCACTACAATTTACCCTATCAAACCATATATTTTTGAAAACTAGACACCCCAAGGTATTTAAAATGGTAGTATTTAACCCTTTCCATGCATGAGATTCTACCACCAGCCTTTGCCACACTTTGTGGTAGTATTTTTTTTGGTATTTTTTTCACAGAAATTGTACTTTGGGTATAAATTTATAGCTCCAGGTATAAGTCACTATCAAACAACACCCCAATGTGTGGTCAGCAACATCTCCCGAGTACAGTCATACCCCACATGCATGGGTTTGTCTGGTGTTTGGGGTTAAAATGCCACATTTTGGAAGTGCGCTTTTTTCCCCCATTTTGGTCAGTCTGTCCTATGCCCTATCTTTGAGCCCGGCCACTGCAATCTACCCCATAAAACCATTCACTTTCTTAAATCAGACACCCCTTGGGTATTTGAAATGCTTTTATTTAAATTTTTCCATGTCAGGATTTTTGGGAAGATACAGCGCTAATTTTAGCACTTGCTCATAATAATAAACTTTATGTTTGTATTGTATTTATTTTATTCTTTTTGGACTTTTTTTTTTACATTTTGCTGGAACTGGATGGTTCCTCTGATGCATAATAATTTTTAAATGTTACCATTTTTTCCCATTATTTTTTTATTTTATTTTAATATTTTACTAAAGAAAGCTGAGCTCCATTGACTTGTATGGTTGAATGCAGTACCTGTAATCAACCTGCAAGTGGAGCCAGAGTTCTTTAGAGGGTCTGGAGACCATCTAGCAAACTTTTTCAACTTTATTTTTTTTTTTTACAGGGCGGGCGCCATCTTGCAGCTGGCGAAGTCACACACATTTGCATTTAAATATACAAAAAAATAAACAAATAGTAATAAACTAATGACAACAAATGAAAGATGGTTTATTGAAATCTGTGTATACCAATGAAGAACTGATGCCAGCACCTTTGCAAATTAATGCTACGAAGATTTTGCAGCAAAGAGGTGATTGGCTGACAAAGGACAACAAAGGACAACAAATGTTAAATAGAGTTAAAATAGATAAAGTAACAGGGCCAGATGGTGTACATCCTTGAGTGTTTAAACAACTCAGTCAAGAAGTAGATAGACCCTTTCTTTTGATCTTTAAGGATTCTCTCTTGTCTGACATGGTGCCGAACAACTAGAATAAGGCTGAAGTATTAACAATAGTTAAAATCTTAGCCAGTTAATTACAGTCCTCTGAGCCTAATATTTGTGGTTGGGGAGAGATAATACCAGCATCATTAATACAGTTTTAGGGAGGGTAGATTGTGTCAGACTAACTTAAATGTATTTAATCAAAAAGTAGGCAAAAATATAGATAAGGGTATTTTAGTAGAAAGATAAAGTTCAGAGGGTTGTCATTAATGCAAAATTCTCCAACTGGACAAAAGTGTAAGTGGGTTAGGGTTAGGGTTGTCCTAGGCTATCAATGTCTTTATCCTCTTTATGACAAAGCCTGTACATGTACGGGATGCTGTTAAATACCTGCATCTCGATCGGTGGCTTTGCAGCATCCACGGAAGCTTTACAAGTGAGGCTGGCCGTGGATCATGGGAGGAAAGCTCTCCCCCGAAAAAAAATGGTCGCTTAGGAATCGATCAGCAATCGCTTCCTAAGCATAAGGGCAACCACAAGCGCCATCAGTGAATGGCGTTGAACAATGAGTTCACAGAGCATCTATCCTGACCCTCCTGAGAGCGCACTAATCACAATTTGGTAACATGTCAAACTAATCCCCCACTGTCACAAAAAAGAGTTCAAGTTTTTGTATATATATATATATATTTAAAATACCTTGGGGTGTCTAGTTTTCAAAAATATATAGTTTGCATTGGCGGGCTTCAAAGATGTCCCAAATACCACATGAGGCAGAATGGCCAGATTTCAGGGAGAAATGGTTTTGAAATAGCAAAACGCTACTGTATATTCCGGCGTATAAGACGACTTTTTAACCCGTGAAAATCTTCTCAAAAGTCGGGGGTCGTCTTATACGCCGGGTACTGAAACTTACCGAGCCGGACTGGAGAATCACGAATTTCTAGGGGAGGGGCGAGCGGAGAAGCCGCCTCCCCTGGGCTGGTCTTCAGGGCCACTCCAAGGTAGGTGCAAGATCGTGATCTCCCCAACTAGCCCTGATCAGCGGGCGCCTTTGAAAAGTGCAAACTTACATTTTGGGTAAAAAATAAATGAGCAAATTATACCTTAAATTGGGTTATGTCAGGAAAATCATTAACCGAAAAGGGTTTCGCAATAACTATAGACAATAAACTTTGCAATAATGTTGTTAGTCAGCTGCTGCAATGGCCAGTAAGATCCAGTAGTTGGGCCTACTTAGGAAGTCATTGAGTGGTCCGTTTAGGGGTGTTTGTCCTTGATTAAAGTATATTGTAATTAATTTCTTGCTTCTCTCTTCTGTTTTGTTATTGTATTCAATAAAATTTGAATTAAAGAAAAAAAACAGCTAGGCTATATTGATAAATATATATATAGTTGTATATTAAGCCAAACAAATCATGTTAAACATTTTTTATTTCTGAAAAATGGAAATCAACAAATACACCAAACCTGGAGCTTCACTTCAACATTATTCAAGAAAGCCCCAGGCGAGAGCATGGAGCCAGAGGGGCGCGTGACTGAGGGGACGGCAGGCAGCCCTCTCCCCCTCCTTTTTTCCTGTTTTGCAGAAAAATCTGCTGAGTCATGTTTTGGGGCTGTCAGTAAAAGTTTGATTGAAGGCCCTGAGCTAGCAGTTTATGTTTCTTTGCGGTTGGTTATCAGGCTGGCATAGAGCAAGGATTAACCACATTTAGGTGTGGTTTGACTCGCGGTGCACAGGCCCTCGGCCTAAGTGCAGGACATTCCTTGGGCTTGTGCCTTGTTGAATCCAGCCGTGACAATGGCTGCCGTGCATGGGACGCTGGTGGTCTCTACAGTTTTACGGTTTTATACCTGTGCCAGCTGGGTCGGTAGTTTACAGTTATGTAAATTGTTAACAATTTAGGGGTTGCACTTTGTAGCCTTTAGATTTTTGCTAACACTTGTTAGTTATATTTAAGGCTTGCACGTGTCACAAGTGGGTCAGGTGGTACGGCACGTGCATCGCCATATTATATATTACGTTTATAATGTGTTTTCAAATAATGTATGTTTCTACTATAAATAAAGTTATTTTACCTGTGTCATGGTGTGGAAGGCGAAAAGCGGACTGTACCATGGCCAAAATTTTCCATTGTTGACTTTATAATAAAGCATTATATTATTTACTTTGTGTTTCTGTATTTATTTGGGGGGAAAGAGGGCAACGCATTTACCCTACCTCAGTCATGTGCAAGTATATACATAACTTCAACATTTGCATATGAGTGTGTATGAAAATTTGTGGTATGATGTAATCCAGGCATTTTTTAAATCATGTATTCTTAATGTTGCAATAGCAAATTTCCTCGCAGTGAAGAGTTTGTCCTGGGTTCATGCTCTGAGCAGAGGCAAGGTTCTAATACTAATTACTTAATGTCACTGTGGAGTCCATTTAACCGAATTTTCGTACAAGTGAACTCTTTCTCCTATTTTTTTTTCTTTGTTAAATGCATTTGCACTTTACATATAGAGATTTATATATGCATTCCGAAATGAAAGTATAATTCCTAGAGTATGAACAATGTGGCTATCAGTCCGCCAGGCAAAAGTAATGTGAGTGTGTAGATATAGAACAAATTCTAAATAAAAAATTAGTGTTCAGAGCAAGATCGAAGGGCATATTACCATTGCCCCCCTAAAATCAGAATTTTTGCTTTAAAGGCGAATGGCTTACATAGAATAGAATGCAAATTTGACGTTGCTTCCTATTTGGCAGGTGTACATAGGTGTACAAGGTGAATATACCCACGATGGATCCCTGAACAAATGTAAAGTGCCCCCCTTGATCTAAGACAGTAGATTCTACCTGACAAGAAGTATGTGTAGTAAATAGAATAGTTTTCAACTGTGATTTATTGTTATAAAAATATGGTAAAATATCTATCTCAGTGCTTTGGAGCCACCAAGTCATACATTTCCTAAACTTTCTCAGTTCCCTAGCTTTCTTTCCTTTTATATCCAGGTTCCTGAAATTCTGTGTAACTAGGTCTACAAAAAAATGTAGGATATGAAGGAATGGTAAATTGAGTATATATGTATATTAGCAGGGGCGTAACTAGAAGCCTCAGTGCCCCGGTGCGAGAATCTGCGCGGTGCGCGCGGCTTCACTGCTGAGAGCCAGCATATGATGTCATATGCCAGCGCTCAGCGTGAAGCGCCGGCACCGATACAGACGCCTCACACCTCCACCACTGCAATTTTATGTACATTTTGGCATCTGATTACAGCCAAGCTGAAAAGCAGGTAAGAAGGAGTGATCCTCCTGCTAACATACCGGTATATCCTTGCTCTTAAACAGTCTAGCTTTCACATTTGTTGAATGGGGACAAAAGGTATAATTCCTATAAAAACTCTTTCAGCATGCTCTAAGTTTATAAATTGTTAATATTCAGTAAGTGTCAAAATGCTTTTAGAGATGTGCTGTTGGTAAGAAGGATGCATTTTCTTTGAGGTGTTATAATTGACATGGGGCTTCATGACCTACTTAGCGCTACTTATATCTCTAGGCTGATTAAAGATTCAATCTATGTTCTTATCTCTTCTGCATGTTATTTCCGTTCTCATACACACATAAGACTTCAAAATGATATAGGCATCAGAAATGAATTTTAGCCTTCTGCTTTTACTTTCCCATATGCATTAATTATCAATTTCATCAGAATGTAAATGTGAACAAAGAAAAAAGAAAAAAACACCCAAATTCCACGTGTGGAGTTATAAAAATAATAATATTAAATACTCCCCAATCAAAAGCAGCTTCCAATAACACTCTTCCTCAGGGTGTTTAACAACACAATACAACAACCATGGAGCACATATATATGGGGAGAAAAAGAAACAACAATAATAGTGCAGTATGTACACCCAATTAAAGAATGAATAGAGTATCAGAGCCACTCACAAACAAGTTGGATAAAGCAGGCTCATCAAGGGTTCAGTAGAATATCAGCAGAATTTAATGGCTTCCAAAATCTATAAAAACAAGGAGACCACAAATGGTGCAATATCATCACAAAACAGGAGTCAGGAGGTCTGGATACACTTACAGTTGGAGAAGGCACAGCTATATATAAATAGTGTACAAAAACGCAATGTAAACAAAGACAGTCCCAAGTCAGCTGCTGTGATGATGATGAAGCTCTCTCTACGCGTTTCGCCAATAGTCCGTTGGCTTCTTCAGGAAAAAAATCAAATGATGTGTGTATTCAATGAAAATAAGTGATTTGATTCATGTCCGTGCCTCGGTTAAATAGACGTCGACCTGTGTAATTGGGTGTAAATGTGAATACTGGGTGAATATTCAAGCAGGGGAGGGCTGGGGGGCAAGTCTAGTCAAGTGGCCTATTGTGCCACCGAATCAGCTTACCATCGATGCCCATCTTTTCCTGATTTTCTAACGCATATTGATGTAATGTGATGGGATTGGGAGTACATCAGTACACTAAAAAAAGTCATGAAGCCACAATTTAGTGCCACTAATCCTTTTTAATCAAATATGCAGATTGAAATATGTATAACTTGTATGACACAGTCCACAGTATTTCTCTACATTATGATCCATTGTCATCAATACAAAATCAGGTGTGGCTAGCAGGCATTCATGTCGGACACTTAAGGCATCCATGTCGGAGGCTCTGGACTCATCTCCCGATCGCAGCAAAGTGAAGTGTACCTCTCTTAATGCGAAAGGTTTGAATATTCCCTAATGATGCTCTAACCTGTGGAATGATCAGAAGCACTCTAAATCACATATAATGTTTCTCCATGGGACCATTTTAAATATGAACACCGCCCAAAGGTCAAAAGACTTCCCTGTGTATGAATGTGTTTTAGTAAAAACTTCCATGTTTGCATCTGTTTTGCTGTGGACCTAAATAATCAGTTTTTACTTGATTAGTTTTTTTAGCACACCGGCCTGGTACAGGAGTTTACCTACGGATATCTACAGAGCCAGGTAAAATGCCTCCTCCAGTTTGTGTTCCTGATCCGCAAGTGTATTCATCACCAGTACTCCCAATGTTGGGGAGTGGGTGAGCCAGACTGGGCACTCGTACAGCTATGCAAGCCCTGACTGGGTTCTAGATCGTAGTGTGTCAGACCTGAATGTCTTTGCGTTAAAAATGTATGTATACACTGAGGCTCATCTTATTTTTCAGTTAGTCAACGCTCATTTATTCTAGTTACTTATCACATGCAAGAACAGTTTATTTTAATAGTCCTCGTTTATTTTAGCTTTGCATTTATTGGTTATTATTAATTTACCATAATTATGCAAGTTATTTTTCAGCTTTCTGGACCATTGTTTTTCTCCCATTTATGGAAACATATCTTGTATTGGAGATAGTACTTTATCAATATGGCACATATTTGCCCCTGCTTGCATTGTCCTGTCACTAAGTTTAGTATTGGTTTTTCATACAAAACCCCTGGTTGCCTACCAATGAGCAACAACACATACACTACGTTTGGGATCATGGAGAGGCAGGAAACCCAGAATTAGCCAAAAACTCATTGAAGGTTGTGGTCGGGGAATGGTGTTAGAGAATTTACAGATTAAGGACAGATTAAGGACAGATTAAGGACAGGTTAGGAAAAATAAGGTCCAGGATATGTTCTTCCTTGTAGCACTTAGTAGGGGAGTTAGCATGCTGCATTTTGATTTTGATGTCACCAGGTTGAGCGCCCAAAACAATTAATGAATTTATTTATTAAGCAATACAGCCAGCAATGATGCAGCTGCACAATGGAGTACATTTTAAAAATGATAAATAATCAATTAAGTGAAACAGTCAGCAATAATGTAGATATACTGCAGTGAATGGAAAAAGTTAAATATCAGTAGATGAGAGAAGAGAGATAAAATTAGTTCTGAAATCAGTATAAACAGTAAATATTGGCATTTAAGTAATTGACGCTTAGATGAAAAATGGCGCACAGACACATAGCATGTGCTTTGGGGGACTAGGACCTCACCTCCATCCCTTGCCCAGTTGGGTAAGGGGTTAATAATAAAATAAGAAACTGTACTTGCACATGTATACCCCCATGCCCCCCAACTCCCTTTGCCCCCCACAGACACCCACCCCCTTCCCTCTTTCCCTACCTGCAAGTACTCACAGTTTAGTGAGTAAACCTCTAAGTAAAGTTCATGTTATTATGTAATGTTCCAGTTGCATTAATGGAATTAAAGCTCAGAATACCATTTGGTAATTCACCATGTTTCTCGTAAAAATACTATGTACCTCATAGTCCAAGTAGTGCAACCACCATACCACAGGAGTTGCTTTTAAGAAATAACCCTCAATATCTTCATTCAAAATAGTAATGCCAGCAGGTCCTATTTTGTTACCATGTTTGTGTGGTGCTTCAACTATATTCTCCAAGCCTGCTAGAAATGTATAGACATTAGTCTAAAATCCAACTTAAATCCTGAAGACAACCTAAAATGATACTCAGCAGTAGAGGACTGCATTGGGAGGCGGGTCCCCAAAAAACTTGCGGGCGCGGGCAGTCTTTCTGGGGCTGCGGGCAGGAGCGGGCGGTCAGGCACTGTACCTGCGGGTCCCGGTAATCCCGCGCAGTCCCGCAAGGATGCCTTCTCGCTGCTTCATTACAGTGTCTCCTATCTTGCTCCGCCCATGAACAAGGCAGAGTCACGTGATGTGACATCACTTCCTGTGACTTCGCCTTGTTCCTGGGCGGAGCAAGAGAAGAGACGCTGTGAGGGAACAACTCGAGGGCAGCCTTGCGGGACTGCGCGGGAAATCAGGTAAGGAGGCGGGCGTGATTGGCCACAAATGTGGCGGGAGCAGGCGGGATTGGCCACAAATGTGGCGGGAGCGGGCGGGAGCGGGCGGGAGCGGGCGGGAGCGGAACACCCACATTGCGGGAGCGGGATTCAAAACAACGGGAGCGGGATTCAAAAAGCAGTCCCGCGCAGGGCTCTACACAGTAGTGATGGGAAGTTCGGATCATTAAAGTGAATCGGATCATTTCGATTCGTTCACTGAAATGATCCGATTCATGATCCGGATCTTCGGATCACTCAGTGTGTCTGCACGGAGTTACTGTTTTCCAGTAACTCCGTGCAGGCACACTAACGATTGGCCCCGCCCCTTTCATTATGAATCCTCCCCCCTGCCTCCAGTGATGTCAATGAAGGCAGAGAGTCGTTCAAAGATTCGGATCTTACAGGGATCCGAATCTTACAGTGATCCGGATCATTGTAAGATCCGGATCATTGTAAGATCCGGATCTTTAAACGACTCTCTGCCTTCATTGACATTCTAATCATTCAGAGAATGTCACCATACTGTTATAAATAATACATTAATAATCACTGCCCCCAGGATTTACATTCCCCTTTACCTGCAACTGCACCTTAAGCTAACTTTATTAAATTAATTAAATTAACCCTCACCATTAAATTAACCCTAAACACCCCATCAACCATGACTGCCCTAAAATTAACCCTTAACACCCCATCAACCATGACTGCCCCTAAAATTAACCCTTAACACCCCATTAACCATAACTGCCCCCAAATTAACCCTAAACACCCCATTAAGCATAACTGCCCCTAAATTAACACTAAAGACCCCATTAAGCATAACTGCCCCCAAATTAACACTAAAGACCCCTGTTGGTTGAATAACTGCCCCCAAATTAACCCTAAACACCCCATTAAGCATAACTGCCCCCAAATTAACCCTAAACACCTCATTAAGCATAAATGCCCCTAAATTAACACTAAAGACCCCATTAAGCATAACTGCCCCCAAATTAACCCTAAACACCTCATTAAGCATAACTGCCCCTAAATTAACACTAAAGACCCATTAAGCATAACTGCCCCCAAATTAACCCTAAACACCCCATTAAGCATAACTGCCCCCAAATTAACACTAAAGACCCCATCAACCATACCAATTTATTAGGTAATTTATCTGGAGTACATGCAATTAATTTAGGGGCAGTTATGGTTAATGGAGTATTTAGGGTTAATTTCAGGGGCCGTTATGGTTAATGGGGTCTTTAGGGTTAATTTCAGGGGCCGTTATGGTTAATGGGATCTTTACGGTTAATTTTAGGGGCAGTTATGGTTGATGGGGTATAAGGGTTAATTTTATGCTGATGACTGAGGGTTAATTTAATTAATTTAATAAAGTTAACTGTAGGTGCAGTTATAGGTAAAGGGGGGGCAAACTCAGGGGAATCTAAATCCTGGGGGCAGTGTGAACATTATTAATGTATGTATTTATAAAAGTATGGTATCAGTGATATTCTCTGAATGATTCGAATCTCTGTAAGATTCGGATCCTTGTAAGATCCGAATCATTCGACTCTTCGGATCATTCGACTCTTCGGTTCATTCGACTCTTCGGTTCATTCGACTCTTCGGTTCATTCGACTCTTCGGTTCATTCGACTCTTCGGTTCATTCGACTCTTCGGATCATTCGACTCTTCGGATCATTCGACTCTTCGAACGACTCTCTGACTCTATGAGTCATCGTTCCTGTGTGAATTAATGAGCTGTAACCTGACCCCAGAGTGCTCTGCAGATGACTCACAGCTCTAGGATCAGGTTACAGCTGCATGATTCACAGACTGAACCGCTACAAACGAATCGTTCAGTCTAGTGAACCGACTCATCCGGATCACTAAAAAGAACCGGATCAAATGAACGATTCGTTCATGATCCGGACATCACTACTACACAGCAGTAAGCATGTTATGCACATATTCCACATCCAAACTACTCTACATCCAACAATATTAAAGGAAGTCTTCCAATTAATGTTTGTAGGCTGTTCCCTAAATTCATAAGAGCCAATGCGGTACAGCTGGTAGTGTGAGCACTGTTATGTTTCTTTTAATATTTCTTTACCATTAAACAATGATGGTTTAAGGATGGAAGAGTTGTCAGAAGCCATTCTGTAAAAATCAGTCACACTGTGCATCCCATTTAATTGCCTAGTAATCATTCTGGAGTACAATGCAGTGGGTTTTTCAAGTAGTTACACATCTAGAATCCATGATTAATTGTTTGTAATTTTTATTAACAGATATGTTAAAAGTCTTGGTGACCATATCACCATATCGCTGTCTTATTTATATTAGCTCCATGATATAAATGCATATAATTGAGCTGTAATTTCATACACATATTCAGAGTCATTGTTATTCAGATCTACAACTGAATAAATATGAGAAGATGGGGGAACCCTCAATGTAGCTTGCAGGAGACCCCAACATTTTGTTTTAAACATTTGACTAGGCATTTACAGTTAATAGTTGCAATATCCTCTGACTACACATACTGTATATATGCAACACTTTTGCTCAACAACATTCTAGCATAAATACTACCTGCGGATGTGACCACAAAGTGTATAACTGAAGAAGCTTAACAAAATGTGCTTTTGCGGATATGACTTAGGAATACTGATAAAAACCACACATTATTTAATGCAGGAAGTGAAAGGAGGTCAAGTAGGTTCTTTAGAACTCATTTCAGCTGCAATATGATGCTATTTCAACACTAGATACAAACAGGCCAAATGTGTAGGCAGGATTCAAAAATTAGTGCTGGTGTAGAAATATGCATCAGGAAACTTCACGTGGTATGCATGAATCTCAGTCAGCTTTTGTAGTGTGTTTAACGTGTATTCTGTGTATCTCTCTTGTTCTTTACTCTGTTTAAACAAAAATGTTCATGAACAAACCAGTGTTGCAGAATTATGTATTAACTGGGTTCACCTTAGGACATGGAGGGAAGGAGGTACTAAGAAGGCACAAAATGGGGAGGACGGAGGATAGATTTTAGAATGGATCAAGCACAGGGTATGACATCGTATCCAGGCATTCCAGGTTAGAAGAATGCACAGCCTCAAGTAGGTGGTACTGTAGACCAGTGGGCTTTGGGACTTGAGCATTCAGTGGGGTCACATAGCACAACATTGTGTGACCCTGTAGTAGTCGTATTAGGAAGTGGACTCCAATTGCATGCAAGCAGGGCTAAAGTCAAGCACCACAGCAAGTAGAAATATAAACATGTGTGAATTTGTCAGTGGGTTGCACTGAAGGGAGTGAATGTGTGTATACAGGAAGAGGGAAAAGGAGCCTGTACTTGCCTCTAGGCCAGAAGGTGCCAGTCCTCCCCTGGAAGGCTATTATTCCTCTCTGATTCTCTTATTTCCCCAACAGGCCCATTAAACAGCAGTGCATCAGGGAGCTTTATTGTTCCATTTATTGACACAACACATTTTTTAAGCTTGATTGATTAATGTCAAATTACCTTTGGTTACAGTCCCACATTGGGTGTAAATCAAATATGTCTCGTACTGATGTGTGTTATTACTTTTGCTCTTAACTTTCATTTCCCTTTTATAAGATATAGGAATTGTCCATTGTCAATGGAGGATGGAATGGAACCTCCAACCACTTTTTTGTATCATGTATTTTTTTGTGTTGTAGTCTAAAGCTTAATTGCAAAACATTTGTGTTTGTTGCTAATCTCTTCAATCCTGGAGTGTAAAACTTGCATTTATTTGTAGTTATCCTCTTCGTTGCTTATGTGCAGCTTTCTATAGGTATATGTTGTTAACACATTTGCGGTGAAGACTGTGACCAAGGGGATCCTGGAAGGCAGAAACCTCTGTGAAAGCGTAAGGTAAAGTTTTGCCCAGATACCCAAAGATAATACTTTGGTCTCATTAATTCATATTTCATTTCATTGTGATACATTTTGTAGAATATTTGAGCTTTCTAAACCGTGGGTTAACTCAATTATCAAAAATCCTATATTAATATCCTATATGTGTTATCTTTCATTACATGTCCCTAAAGAACAAACCATGGAAGAGGGTCAAACTAAATAAATAAATATGAAAAATGAATTATTCATTAGAAAACTTAATTAAAAGGGTAGTTAGTCAATAAGTATGTGGGAAGTGAGAGAAACATTGTGACATTAAGTGAATTATGACAATAATATGCTTAGGTCCTTTACTTGCATATTTTTAAATCTGATTGTACACGCACATAAATTGTAAAGTACAGCCTGTATTGAGGTGTTCTAATGTCCCCCGTGCTATGTTTAATGAATAAATCTTCATGAATAAAAAATATTTTAATTTTTATTGTTCTACAGTTTTTATTGTTTAGTACACATAAATACTTCATAGTCAAAAATAGTCAATTTTACTGAATCATTAAACATTCTGTTTAAACTAAAAACCAAGTTGCCCCATTAAGAGAGCATAGGAACACAAGAATAAAGCAATTGTACAGAAAGCTATTTCTCCCAAAATTATGAGATAATAATTCCAAATAGAGGACTGCATTGAGGAAAACTTGTGGGCGGTTTTGCTGGTGTTGCAGGCCGTCAGACACTGTACCTGCGGGTCCCGGGAATCCTGCGCAGTCGTGCAAGGCTGCCTTCGCGCTGCTCCCTCACAGCGTCTCTTCTCTTGTTCCGCCCAGGAACACAGCGGAGTCACGTGATGTGACATCACTTCCCGTGACTCTGCTTTGTTCCTGGGCAGAACACGAGAAGAGATGCTGTGAGGGAGCAACACGAAGGCAGCCTTGCGGGACTGTGCAGGAAATCTGCAGTTCAGGTAAGGAGGTGGACGTGATTGACCACATATGTGGCGGGCGGGATTAACCACATATGTGGCAGGAGCGGGCGGGATTGGACACATATGTTGCGGGAGCGGACGGGAATGGAACACACACTTTACGTGAGCGGGCAGGATTGGATAAAAAATCAGCGGGAGCAGGCGGGAGCGGGATTAAAAAAGCAGTCCCGCACAGGGCTCTAATTCCAACTGCTGTAGACTTTGGTCCTCATGATGTTCAGCTCATTAACATATTCACAGCTGTTGTAGAATAAATCCTCTGTACAATCAGGTGTTGCTGACAGGGCTGGATTAACCAAGGAGCACATGGAACAATTGCTCCAGGGACCCAGATTGGCATGGGGTCCTGAGCCACGCATCCAGTAGTAGTTTACTGGATTTGTAGTAGCTTCAGCTGTTCCACTGCTGTCATAAAGCGTCCTGCCTGTGACCTCTGGAATAATGTGAAGGACTGTCAGACACAAACAGAGAAGAGTTGGTTCTATAGCAGGTATGTATATTACTTGATTAATCCAGCACAGAATCAGCTCCTCTCTCCGTAGCTCCTCTCTTGTGTAGTAAAACTATGTTCTGCCCTACATTATATATTTTTTTAAATGTATACTAATATGAACATGGTGACAATGTAGAGGAATCTATTTTATTTTACATTAATTATGTTTTTATATGGAAAAATAGTTGGTGTCGAAGAAAAGAAGATCCTCTTTGTAAGGTTCTAAGCACCTTAATCTGGCATTACTCGCTGAACATCATGAGACAAATAGACCACAGCACAGTTCCAATGGTCAGCCATTGCTGTAAAAAAACTGTGCTGTGATTGAGAGTTCATTAGAATGAAATATTACAGAGTGAAAATTGTGCTCCTCCATTATCAGTTATAGTAAGTCATGGTTTACTCTACAGTTCATCGATATTCACTGTGAGAGCACAGCCCTTGAATGGTCAGTTTCATTGCCTTCTAGTATGTCATATTCAACACTGACATTGTAAGGCAGAAAACTCTTTCCAGCTTTTAATAATGAAAATCTTGGTTTAATTGGCTTGGCTGGCATTAGATACTGGATTTGTTTCCAAAATCGAGATTTCAGTGGACGGGACTTATCCCCTTCCCATTTAACTCTGCTGCTGGCCTTAAGTAGTTGCAGTGACTCTGGTATGGCTTTCAGTTCACTGAAAGGAGTACATTCAATCAAAATAACTTTAATCTTTCTTTCTACCAAAGCTTTGTGTAGTCCACTTTCAAGCTCATACAACACTTCGTCAGATATTAAATTCCGGCTCAGGAGTATGATTAGCCGTCTGCATTTTTCAAGGTATGAGTCCATGTCATCAACTATTGCTATGGGAAAAAAAAGATTAAAAAAGAACATTTTGATCAAAATGACTAATATCAGGTCTGCTTACACATGCTTACACATTGCTAACTTCAATCTATGTATACTGCTAGTTATTAATATTGTATCACTACAGCCAAGTAGATATTACAAAGATCAGTTTTCTAATGCATTCACTTATACTGAGTCATATGCAAAGTCAAAGTAGGATGAATATTTATGTGAGGTAGTGATAGTAGGAATTATCCATACAGAAGATACAGACTGGCACATTATAGTATAGTAATGCTTTGCATAAATTGCATAATTCATTCTGAATATGCATGTTTGCTCTTTCAAAGTTGATACACTGTTTCTCCCATTATTTCAATTCCCTAACGGACAGAATAATAAAATAATCCAAACAGGTGGTGTTATTCCGTATCTGTTGGTGAAGAGTGGATTTTGAAATATACCGTATTTGCTCGATTATAAGACGACCCCCCAAAATCTGAATATTAATTTAGGAAAAAAAGAAAAAGCCTGAATATAAGACGACCCTATAGGAAAAAAGTTTTACCAGTAAATGTTAATTCATGTAAACTATTACATTTTTTAATAAAAGCTATGATTGAGAAAAATATTTTTTTGTTTTTATTTCCTTGTATTTTCCAACCTGCCCCCCAGTTACGCACATCTGCCCCCAGGCTTGCCACTCCAATATGGCACTGTGGCCCATGATATGCCTTTTAACCCTCTATATGCCACTGTGCCCCATGATATGCCTTTTAACCCCCTATGTGCCACTCTGCCTCCAGAAATGCCTTATACCCCTATATGCCACTCTGGCATTTAGGGGGTTAAAAGGCATATTATGGGGCAGAGTGGCATATAGGGAGGTATAAGGCATTTCAGGAGGCAGAGTGGCGTTCAGGGGGTTAAAAGGCATTTCATAGAGCACTCTGCCTCCAGAAATGCCCTATTCCCCCATTTAACACTCCCCCCCCCCACACACACACTTACCGGTGCTTCCAATTTCCTGCTGTATACCGGGGCAGCAGTCTTCCTTCTGTCTCCCCCCCATTTAACACTCCCCCACCCCACACACACTTACCGGTGCTTCCAATTTCCTGCTGTATACCGGGGCAGCAGTCTTCCTTACGCTGCAGCCGGAAGGAGGTGTGGCTAGCAGCAGGGGTTGTCTGCGTCCATCGCACAGACCTTCCCCGGCTGTCAGAGATCAGAGTTCCTCGCACCAGCACCAGCACCGGTGCGGGGAACTCTGATCTCTGAGAGTCGGGGAAGGTCTGCGCGATGGACGCAGACAACCCCCGCTGCTAGCCACACCTCCATCCGGCTGCAGCGGAAGTTATCTACGCGGATCGCGTGGACGTCAACCCGCTGCCCCGGTATACAGCAGGAAATTGGAAGCACCGGTAAGTGTGTGTGGGGTGGGGGGGAGACAGAAGGATCCAGGTCCCCTGCAGCGGTGCAGGGGATCTGGATCTTAGTCTCATAGACCTCTATTTGAGGTCTGATTATAAGACTACCCCGATTAGAAGACGAGGGGTATTTTTCAGAGCATTTGCTCTGAAAAACACCTCGTCTTATAATCGAGCAAATACGGTAATTTAACAACCAGTATTTTTATTATTTTTATATTCTTTAAAATACCACATGTTTAATGATTGGTGAAAGTTATTGCTATATTTTGAAGAAAATTATGCAGGTTGAGAATCAACAACTTCTAGAATTCATCACAACATTCAGACTTTTAGATAGCCGTGAAATAATAAATATTTTGTAAAAAAATCTGTAAATGTCTCTTCTCTTTTAGGTGTGTATAATTAAACCACACTGCGGGAGATTAAAAGCCAGCCTCTGAAGACATTTGGTGATAAAACCACATTGTAAAGTGCAAAGCAGCCAAAACCAAAGCTGCAGCTGTAGTTATGTAAGGAGGTGAGGGAGGGAGAAGGTAAGGGAACAAAAGGGAGATAAGGAGTGAGCATGTATGTATGTATGTATGTTAGAGTGAGAGCGTATGTTTAAGTGTGTGTTAGCATGAGTGTGTAACTCTTTGGAATTACCAGCATTTATGTATAAATTTGTCTTAAAATCTGATATGATCTTCATATAAGTTACAATAATGAACAAATACAACTGATATCACACAAATTATTGAATTGTTCTTGTCCATATTACTCGAAACTAAGCAAACTTACCTAGCCATTTTACAGACATGGCTAATCGCTAACGCCCCATCAGTTGGACGTGATCATTCAAATGACTAATGGGTGATTTGTGATCAATAGCCCTCTTTTCTCCCTTTACTTTTGATCCTTGTTTTCTATCTCTTCTCCCCATTTCCCTTCCCCCTCTCCCCAGAGGACAATAAACCAGGAGATTCATTGCACTTGTCTGGAGATGAATCTAAGAGGCCTCTGTGATTGCAAGAGTGCAAATTTCATGTCTCAAGTTTCAGATCTATATATTATGTCTATAAGGATTGCAAGACCGCAGCCGAATGTGCCATATCAGGTTATAATGAGGGAATAAAACCCTTCCTCTCTTTTTATTTATTTTTTTATTAATTTTATTTTATTTCCCCACCCTTTCCCTAGACCCAACCTTTCTATGACTTATGCTATTGTAAACAAATATTTTTTTTATGTGCCCATGGGAAATAGCCTTGAGACAGATTGTATGCTTCAGTTTGCCTGTGGTGAAAGCAGGTTGTGGCACAATTATGGTGCTTTTGGTGATGTCCTGTCCCCCCTTTCAAAGATGAAGAAGATTTGGAAGTGGTCTGCAGAAGTTGAGTGTGAGAGAGTGAACATGAGTGAAAGGGCCTGTAGATTTCAGACAAAAGCTTAATGCTTTGTTTTCGTTCCACTTCGTGAGAGGTATGGCCTCGTTTTAGTGGCTTTGTATAAATTGCTGAATTTGCCAAGATTTGGTAAATTTGCAATTCGTACAAATCCAAATGCACAAGTCTGTTGGTTGTGTGTTATTAGCACGATCGTGTGTTTTGTGGTGAAAACCCTGGCAATCGTTCCACAATCCACACTCTCATTAGTCACATTGCCCATTTGCCTATACTTACCACCTCCTGGAACAATGTCTCTGTCAAAAATACATAACTTGTAACCAAAATAATTTTCCAGAATGCTAGGTAGAGTATTTAATACAGACTTTGTCTCTTCAGAGTCATTCATAGAATCATTCACATAAGATACATAAGCATCATACTCCTTTCCATCTGCAAAAAATAATGGTAACATTATCATTTGTTTACAATATAAATATTGTCCATGTACATTGCATGTACATATTAACCCATAACAAATCAATAAAAAACAACAGACACATAATCGTAAATTGTATAAAATTGGCCGTAGCTTTATTTAAATGGGTATAAGAGGCATTAACAACACAAACCATTTAATGTAATAACCAAATAAATTCTTATATATAATACACCAAATACAATCCGCCCCTTTTCTCAGCCAGATTGTGTAACACCAAGCCTCTGTCCACCTCAACACAGAGGCGACCTTTACCCCTATAAAACTACGACAATATAACATATTACATACATTACATTTAACACAAAAGGGAGGGGGGGTGGGACGCTCGCTCAGCAACAGCTCCTTGAAGATTTTTCTTGAAGTGAGTTTAATCTCACTGCGCGCAGCTTATTTATTTATTTTAGAATTGTCTCGCGCCGCGAGCACAGCTGATTGCACCAATCAGCTGTGCTTATTTTCCCACCGCACAGAATGCTCGCGCAAACGCTCGTGCTGCAGCACAGCTGATTAACCAATCAGCTGTGCTAAATAAACTACCTGCCCAGCAACCTAGAATTAGATTTAGCTAACCTAGCCCACCAAAACTTTATGCCATAACTTTCCTGACCTTTTAGTGACCCCTGTTATATAACGAATGTCCAGCAATGGACAATTAGCGCGCCGCTTAGGCAGCTTGCGCTTTCAATGTAGACTACACAGAACAGGAAGCTAAAGCTTTTTTTTTTTATCTCAGTATACAAAATAAATAATACTAATAAAAAGGAACCTTAAATTCAGAATAGTGTAGGTTTTGCAGATGTGAACCTGATTCAATTACATTTTACCTCCCGTGTCCTCATAAATTGATTGTCTAGTGGTAGATAAAATCCTTTGAGCAATAGTAATACGAATGACGACAATACAAATTACTTTTTTTTAAGTGTGTACTTTTAAGATTGGGGAGCTCCATGTAGAAACCAAGTATTTTTCTACAATTAAAGTTTTTTGACAGGTCATTGAATCAAACATTGAATCTTTAATAGCAGCCATATCTGTTTTTTTCTTGTAGGGGAAATACTGAAGTTACTGCAAAAGGAGCAGAATTTAATATAGAAACATAAAAACTGCTCCTATGGAGCTACCACTTTAGCATGCACATCAGGTACTTGTGAATTTGAACTTCTGTATTACTAAAAGAACCAATCACAAGTATGAAAGGAGGTAGGGGACTATATTTTTATATGATTATTTTTTAAATGAGTGGATTCTCCCCATGTATTCCCCAGATAGCCGTGTTTTCAAGTTGGCAATAACACCTTTTGTGCCAGTTTCATAAGTCTAATTAATATATGTACCAATACCATGTGAAAACTCAATGGCAGACATGCTAGTTGTCATACTAACCTCCAATGGTCTCATCAATTTGTCTCAGGCGCCGATATAGTAAAACTATTTCTATTCTTAATACCACACATAGAACGACAATGAGTACAATGCAGATGGAGCAAGTAATGGATACAGCCATTGATGTTGTGAATACTCCATGGGAAATATCTGGACTTTTCTCTGGAGGAAAAATAGACAAAACACAAATGTTTGTGATGTTAATATAAATAGCAACATAGTAACACCAATTAAATAATGTCTGCTTCATATATGTTCAATAAAGAATCAGAAATTATAAAAGTCAGTAAAGTTGGTTTGTCAATAAAGTTGGTTTAAATGCCCAAGCAAAGGTTAGGGCACTTTCCAGATGGCAGCATCATGGCTGACATCACCAGGTAATCAGCTTCATGCTGCAGTGACTCATAAGGTCTATAAAGACCCCAACTGGGTCTTGTGCAGTGTTACCCGGCTGACTGATCACACAATGTGCAGTCAGACAGTGTGTGTGTATACATGTGCTGCCCAAATGACAGATCGGTTAGTGGCAATGTGCGTTTCTCCCTGAGAGAGAGAGCAGTGTAAAATAAAGATATAAAAAAAGCACCATGACTTCCGGGAGGCGGGCCCTTGAGATGGCTGCTTTTTAATCGAGCTTCTCACCTTGCTTGAAAATCCATAGCCATCCATCATTCTACGACGGTGTTTTATGAGCATCACGTACATCATACTATTGATTTATTTACTGGGCACACGAATCAGGTTTTATTTTGTCCATTTTTTTTGCTTTTGGAGCTGCATTCCCCATTCAACGTGGTGTGGCCTGGAAGTCAAGGCCTCAATAGAAGCCACCGGCCTGGAGTGGAGACTTCTCCGCTCTGCCATTTTATTTTCTGCCTGCAATGGTACTTTTTTTTTCCCGCCGAGACCCGTCCATCATCTGCTCTGACCAGCTGTAGCCTGCGTAAGCCGAATACCTACCTTCTTCGTTCCGCCGTACTGCTGTGGGAGTCCGGTTGGGCCCCCGCGCGGTTGGTGGCGTTGTTGTGGGAACGGGAGCTGGAGCGGCGGTCTTGTTTGTCGATCACCTTTCCCGGCTCGCTACGTTGCAGACATCATACCGGGCAGTGGCTGCTGGACCACTAGGCGGACGCCTTGAGTGCGGCTACTTCCCCCGACTGGCCTCCGATTCATCGCTGCCGCAAGCAATTACTGGGATCCACGCTTCCATCTAGACCCTCGGTGCCGGTGGAGGACCGGTGAGGTGGGCCTACCCAGCTGTCCGGCAAGTACTTTGCATTTTTTTGGGCCTAGCTGCCCCTTATTTTTTGCTTATGTTATGACCTGGCATTAGTTAGATGGGAGTACGGGTGGGTTTTAGTTAGGTTGGGTGGTGGGGTTTGGGACTTGGGCTTTGCCACATACAGATCGTCTCCACGTGCTGCGCCATTAAGTGGATCTGTGACTCCTACTACTCTCCTGAAAACGGGACTTTATGCTACCTGTGTGTTGCTGCACCTTGCATCTAGATAGATAGGGGTTCTGGGTGGGCTATAGTTAGGTTGGGTGGTGTGGTTGGGTTTTGGTTTTTCTACTGTTTTTATGTTTATTTTTTAGTCCTGGTTTGGTTGAGTGGCTTGGGCCCGACTTGGAAGTGGTGTGCGTCGCATGTGAAGGAGAGCTACGATCAGCATCCAAAGCACAAAGCCCTACATCAATGTGACTGTACACGGACCACTTCTTTCTTTTTGACTTGCCACTTAGTTAGTTTATGGGTTAAGGTGGGCACTAGTCAGGTGGGGAGGCGGGATTTGGGCTTCTTTATTTACTATTCTTTTGGGGTTTGTGTTCAGATTTTCCTTTTCTCTGCTGTTGTTGTGATAAGCTCACTGTTTCTGTGATATATCAGTACATGTATATACGCTCGGGTATCTCATCCCACCAAACGATCTGTGCATAGATTGTGGTTTTGTGTCATACCCTCTTGTGTTATTCTATTCTTTCCTACTCTTGGGGGTGAGTTCCTCACGGCCCCTTATCTACACATGGAAAAATATATGGATCCAACATCTAAATCATCCACCAGACAAAGCAAGGCTAGAGACAAATCTACAGCGACCTTCAAATCGGGGCCACCTTCTGGGTCAGGTTCTACTGTAGCGGAAGGGCACTCCGTGTCCGACACCTCCTCAAAAGATCCGCTGACGGCTCAAGACCTTGTTGGTGTCATATTTCCACTCTTAGATGCAAAGCTTGAGAAACTGTCTGATTCCATCAATGCCGTGCTTGCTGAGTTGGTCTCTCAGGGAAAGAGGATCACTTCTCTGGAATCCAGGGTCTCCGACATAGAGGATGGGAACGTCTCCATGTCTGCATCCCTCCACTCACAGGATCATTTACTCACGTCATTACAAGACCGTATTGATGACCTTGAAAACCTCAGTAGACACAATAACTTGCGTCCGGTTGGCCTGCCTGAGGAGGTTAAGGGCACAGCGCTACAAGACCTTGTAACGACTTGGCTTCCAAAGTCTTTGGGCCTGGTGCTTCCTCAGGGTGAATTGGTCATCGAGAGAGTACATCGCATCGGTCAACTACCAGTTTCTGCCACGTCTCGTCCTAGGGCGGTGATTTTTCGGGTCCTCAACTATACTGACAAGGTCAAGATCCTGGACGCGTCACGGCTCTTTTTTATCACAAACACAAGCTGTTACTTTTCCAAGATTTTTCTGCAGCAGTAACGGTCAAACGACGCCGGTTCTCCGAAATCTGCACGGAACTTTACAACAAACGAGTGAAATTCGCTCTTCTTTATCCGGCTAAGCTCAGGATTACCCATGAGGGGCAGGCCTACTTTTTTGACACCCCTACGGCGGCCAAAGAATTTCTTCGTGCTGGATCCAGATCTTCTCCCTCTCCGGATGATAGTTGTGCGGTGCCTGGGGCCTCCCCCCCTTCTCCTTCTCGCTTTCGTTCTGCTTCTCTGTCTCACTCCTCTCCGCCTTTCTCCCCTAGGGCTCGAGATCTCTGAAACCCATTGGTATTTGGATATGTATCCTCTGGTTTACCTTTATTGGTTATTGTACACTGCTTTGTTGATTCTCGATGATTCTTATTTTTTTGGGAGAAGCATAGCACTTTACAACTGGTGATGTACGGTTTTATTTTCTACTTCGTCCGCTGGGCACTTGGGGGGGCTGGCTGGGACCCTCCTGGGCTGCCATTTCCAGGTTCATTTTCTGCCTTATCTTTTCCTCAGCGGGGCATCGGGTGACCTCCTGGCCTCGTTGTTATTGTGGTTATGGTGCAATCTGATAATAGCTGTGATGCGCCTTCTTCCTTAGGGATTGTATCATGGAATGTTGAAAGCTTAAATACACCTGTTAAGCGTAAAAAGGTACTTATCCATCTCAAACGAATGCACCCAGACGTTATTTACCTCCAAGAAACCCATTGGTGTGACCGTGTTAAAAATGAGCTGAAAGCTCCGTGGCTTCGAGCTTGTTACTCCGCTATGTATACTAAGAAATCTAGGGGTGCCACCATTCTCCTCTCTTAAAGGTTGCCCTTTGTTATTGAGTCCGAGATTGCTGACCCGGAGGGACGCTACATTATTCTTAAGGTTAAATTGTTTAATGAATCTTTTACTTTTGTCAATCTATACACCCCTAATTCTGATCAGCCCGCTTTTCTGGCCAAAAGTTACTCACTGCTTCTGGAGATTTCGGCCCCTAATGTCATTCTGGGGGGTGACTTCAATTTAGTTGCCAAACGTTTCCCTAGATGTGCCTGGGCCTTCCAGGCTGGATTACCTGTTCTTACCGGTGTCGTTTTTGCACAGGGTGAAGGGGGCCCACATAGGCCAAATAGTGATCTCTCATCATGCCCCTATCTGGATGGATATCTGTCTAGCTTCCCCGTATCCGGTGTCCAGTAATTGGAGGTTTCCTAATTATTTATACACTTCTGAAGCGTTTAAACAATTCCTGATTGCGAAATGGAATGATTATGTCGATGATAACCATGAACATCTTGACGACCCTGATTTGTTTTGGGGTGCTTCTAAGCCGGTTCTGAGAGGGCATATCATTGACTATGTTGTGCGACGCAGGAGAGAGGCCGAAGCTAAACTTGTCCAACTCACTGACGATCTTTCCAGGGCGTATGTTGCCCATAAAACCCATCTTAGTCCAGATACCCTGAAAAAATATAAAGAGATTAAATCCCTCTACAATACCTGGGTTACTGAAAAGGCACAGCTTTCTTATAATTATACTCGTAATACTTTTTTCCGCTGGGGCAACAGGTCCGGCAAGCTTCTGGGCAATCTTATCTGTCACTCTAAATCTAAATATCATACTGTAACCCGGCTTCAGGATTCTTCTCAATCGGTCGTGACCGACCCTGATAAAATCACTCAACTCTTTGCTAAATACTTTGAGGATTTTTATTCTTCAGAACCTAATGACCCTGATGAGGCGCTTCAAATGTTTCGGCGGGCTGATATTCCAAAACTGTCACCTGCAGACCGTGAGCGTTTGATCAAACCGTAAACCCCGTCTGAGATAGCCGCTGCTCTCAAGTCCCTTCCTAATGGCAAATCCCCTGGCCCGGATGGCCTGGAAGCCGAATATTATAAACTTCTCTCTACGTATCTACCGGCACACCTTGCTGATGTTTATAATGGATTTCTGCAGGGGAAGGTCCCCCCGAGGGATTTCACGGCCTCCCGTATCATAGTCCTTCCCAAACCACACAGGGACCCTACCTTGCTCTCCTCCTATCGCCCCATTTCCCTCTTGAACCAAGATCTAAAAATATACGCCAAGATTATGGCCTCTAGACTGCAACCTATTCTAATGAAATCAGACTGGATTTGTTAAAGGGCGCCACTCTACTCATAATATTAGGGGCCTTATCTCAGCTATTCTTACTGCCAAACCTACTAACAGTAAGGCCTCTATAGTAATTAGTTGTGATGCTGATAAGGTGTTCGATATAATTTCCTGGCCATACCTTGTTAGTTTTTTCAAATACCATCATTTCGGGTTGCCTTTTGTACAAATGTTTCGAGCGTTGTATCATTCCCCGGTGGCTCAGGTTACGGTGAATAATATGAACTCCCGCTGGTTCTCCCTGGGTAGGGGTACTCGCCAAGGATGTCCCCTGTCTCCTCTACTTTTTAATCTAGCGATCGAACCTCTAATTCGTGCTACGGAGCGTTCCGCCGAGCTTGAGGGAATCAGGGTGGGTGAGGTCAAACTGAAGGTTGCCGCCTTTGCTGATGATCTTTTGTTATACCTCTCCAATCCCAAAGCGGTGATGCCTCATCTACTTAACCTATTCGACCAATTTCATAAGGCCTCTGGATTCTTAATCAATAAGCTCAAGACCGAAGCACTTCCCATTTTCCCGCAGGCTAAACGTGGCTGGGGGGGGGCGTTCCCTTTCAATTGGACTCAACTTCCCTCTTTGAAGTATCTAGGCCTTACAATCCCCATAAATTTGGCACATCTTTACAAACTAAACTTTTCCCCGTTGTTGCGTCAAATGGAAGACTCGTTTAAAACTTGGTCCAAATTTTATCTCTCCTTCTTAGGTAGATGCCACGTATACAAAATGGCCTTTTTCCCCAAACTACTGTACCCGATTCACATGTTGCCCATTACCTTGAAGAGGAAGGATATCCAATATCATAATGCACTGCTGCGTAAGTTTCTGTGGTGCAACAAAAAAGCTAGAATTTCGTTGGTGAAACTTCAACAGCCTGCTCATAACGGGGGGGGGGTGAATTTACCAAACCTATTAGACTATAATTTGGCCTCTAACTACCGCTTTGTGACGGATTGACTGCGTGGCAGGTCTAGGTTCGCCAATGTGACCCTGGAGCAGCAACTCTTTCCAACCATTTCTTTGGCCTCTCTCCTGCATCAGCCTAGAAATACTTTGCCTCCCGATGTGGTCGCCAATCCGTTGTTGTATCATACACTGAAGGCCTGGGAGCGTGTTAGACGTCGCCTGGGCTTGGAGGTTCATTATTCCCGGTTCTTGCCCCTGGTTCGCAACCCGCAGTTCCAACACGGGAGGGAGGATGTTGTCTTTAGAAGACTCGCCCGGGTGGGGGGTCGCGCCGTTGGTGACTTCCTTGACCCACGAGAGGGTAAACTGTTGTCGTTCTCGCGGTTCCAAGCTAAATTCCCTACTGTTCAAATTCATCCTATTCACTACCTTCAGCTCCGTAACTATGTTAATACGCTACTTCCCCACCTCTCTGGGGCTAACTCCAACAACCCCTTAGACCAGATCACAATATTATCGTCTGCCCCACTGCTCACAATGTCTACAATATATAATCTGCTTCGACCACTTATCGATTGGGAGTCCCATACGGCAGGTATTGCCTCCTGGAAAACTGATTTTCCAAATCTGTGTCCAAAGCAAGTTCTCCAGGCATACTCCCGCAATTCTAAACTTTTGGTGTCTAGGGATTATGGTGAAATGTTCCTTAAAATTCTGCATAAAGCGTATGTCACCCCCAAACTCCGGTTCTTAATGGGTTTATCTGATCATTCCTGATGTTTGAAATGCTGCTCACCTGAGGCAGATCTTCTTCACGGCTTATGGTCCTGCAGTTCTATTGCCCCGTTCTGGAATGCCCTACAGTTGTACATCACAGATACTCTGGGCATTTGTTTTGTAATTTCCGTTGAATGGGCAATTTTTGGTATATTCCCTGACCATGTTCCTCCCTCTGTAGCGAGAGCTAAATCTCTTGCTTCTCGGCAGTGGCCAAACGGGCAATATTATCCCAATGGATTGCTCCTCAGCCACCTTTATTGCCTATGGTCCTGTCGCGCTTACGCTTTTTGTTTCATATGGATTGGCTTGAAGCCGTTCTCCATAAGGAAAGCAAGGTTACATTTCTGTTTAACCGTTGGTCCCCATTTATCGCGACGCTGGATAGTAATACCAGGTTGTCGTTATACCAAACATTTAATACCACAGAATGGTACTGCCTTCAGGTCCTGAGAGGTACTCGCCCCGTCCCGGGCTTTTGATCTTAATGATGGACGGGATGGATGCATGTTGTGGCCCGAGGTTTTGCGTTGGTGGGGTAATGACATCTTTGGGAAGGGAAAATTTTGTACCTTACGATTGATTCCATGATTGTCATCCTCTTAACCTTACTTTTGGTCTCCCAGATCATTGTTTGTACTGTATGATATACTGGAACTGTACATCACTTGTCTCTGTAAATTTGAAGTTTTGTCAACATGTCAACATGTCTGGATGAAAAAAAATTCTTATGTTTTATGCTTTGTCTTCTCCGTGGAATAAAGAAGTTTTAAAATTGTTACATCTATCACTAAAATATGTTTTAAAAATTAAACCTCTACAATGATCCCCACTTACTTAAAAAAAAAACAAGTAAAATATACCTTGGTTTGACCACTTTTTAGACCAAAGAAAGCAAAAATGCAAATAGTTACCACAATCCTTCAAAGAGAATGGTGGTAAAATGGGTAAATAAAAAGATCAAAATTACCCCCCCCCCCCCCCCGAATGTTGCTCCGGATAAAAAAATTTCGTCTGAGCCAAAAGGCCGGGAAACGAAGTTCATTGCTAAAAAATAAAATTAAAAACACCAAGACATTAGCAGCAGATCCTTTAAGCCCTGTAAATTTTGAGGTGGGGCCTACACGGATGCCACGTGTTTTCCAGGTAAGAGACGCACACGCACCCGGCCATCCACGTGATGTAAAAGAAAACATAATTCATCAGACCAGGCCACCTTCCTTCATGTCTCTGTGGTTCAGTTCTTATGCTCACGTGCCCATTGTAGGCGCTTTCGGCAGTGGACAAGGGTCAGCATGGGAACCCTGACCGATCTGCATACTCAAAACCCTTCTCCAACGTTCTAGAAATATGGTACATTGTCTTACCTTTTTTTTGTAACGAAACAAACTTTTCGTCATTTCCATTGGTGTTTTGTGCTTGACATTTATAAGGGTACATAACATCTTCTTCTGTGATGTTTATTAAGTGTAAGTCTGTTCTAGCAAACAGTTTACCATCATTATCCCTATAATGCATAAAATTAGTAAGTTCTTAAAAAATGTAAAAAGGTTGCCAGAGAGTGATTGGCAAACCCCCTTTCTCTCAAGAGCAAAAAAAAGAATTGCATAAAATAAAACAAACTGCAACATTAAAATGTATACACCTTTCTTTGGAAGCATGTGAGTTATAAATCTGTTCGATCTCATCAGATTTCCTGATACCATATCTATATTTTCGGAGGGGGGGGGGGGTTAATATGTCCTTCCATATATTGTAATACTTTCATTTAAAAATTGAATTTGATTTTATTGTACATTAATTAAATTAAACTAATTAAATGAATCATTTCATTTTTAAATCTGGCACCTACATTGTTTCATTCTGAAAAGCTAAATTAAAAATAAGTACTGATAAATCTTTAGTATACTTACTTTGACCTTAGCTCAGTATAACATGTTGTACTACTGAAATTGTCACATTCGTTCACAAATTCATACACATCATTAGTGTCTATTTTATTCGTATCTACATAAAGCCAGTACACAAGGGTTAGTGTTTTGTTGTCATATCCATAAAAGACTTCACAGTCAACAGACAGATTTTGACCTGAAAGGAGCATAGCAAAAAATATGTTAATGTTATATATTCAAAAAACTCAAAGCATGTGAAAAACATTATCAGTCATTGGTCTTAGGTTCATGATAGCTATATTCATATCACAAGCATGTTTAAACTCCCTCACTATCTTAACCTCTGCCATGTATGCTGGCAGATTACTCCATTTATCTCCCTCTGTGTAAATTAAGACTTTCTTACATTACATTACTAAGCCTCTGGCCCTCTAGTTGGAGACTGGAGACCTCTTGTATTAATATTTCTCCTCCTTTGAAATACATTTCCCTCCAGTAATTTGTTAAATCCCTTTATTATTTAAATGTTTCTATCTCACCTCTCCTCTCTTAGCTGACATCCTAGCTATACATTGAGATCCCTTAGTTTTTTTTCTGATCATTTTTTGTCCTGCAAATCATTTAATATTTTAGTAGCTTTTCTTTGACCTCTCTTGAGAATCCTTCTGAATCATTTTCTGATGCATATTGCATTACCTTCATATCTTTAATTCCTTAGAAATAATTACTACCAAGTCACTATCCTTTGCCAGTAATAAATAGTACATCAAAACCTGTTGTTTGCCTTTAGATTTGTTACATCCTAAAAATATTATTTTATTAACATAAAACTCCTGCCTTGACCATTCTTCTAATTTACATAAAGCATTTGCCATTTGGTTTATTCTACCAGTATTGTCTACACATTGCAGACCTTTGTTTTGTCTGCAAAAAAAAAAATCTTGCCTTTGAGACCTTTTGTAATATTGCTAGGAAAAACATTAAAAAGCATGGATTTCAGTACCAATCCTTGAGGAATGCCACTAGGAACAAGACCTTCTTTTAAATATTCACCATTAACTTCTGTTACTCAACAATTGCTTAATCCAAACACTCAATTATGAATCTTCTGCAGGAGATGATATCAAATTTCTTGCTGAAGTCTAGATATGTTATATCTTTTGCTCCTCCCTGGTTGGACAAAATCTCCCTGGAGTAAACCCATGCTTCCGATCTAGCAAACCACTTATATCCAGATACTTAACAATCCTTTCTTGTCTTTTGCACTACCTTTTTTGTGAAGTGATATTACAAGTGCCAACTTCTAATCTTTGGGAACTACTCCTGTCTATGTTGGCTAGTTAAATAAATCTGTTAACATTTTTGTCAGAACCTGGAGTAGTATTATTAACTTTGGGTGTATGCCACTGGCTCCCGATCATTTATCTGTTTTATCTAAATACATCTTCTTCCTCTGCTCTCCTGTGCTGTATCTTTCCTAAACTGTTTATTTCTACACATTGTTCTAAATCAACTTTTTTCATCCTGTGTGTCACAAATACACCTTGCCCAAATGTATTCACACAGTGGTGTAGCATCTCATTGCCCCTAGTAGTTTAAATGCCTCTGAATAACATATTTGACTGGTAAATAGTGAAAAGGTACAAAAGATAGCTGCTAAACATAGACAATATGATTTCAGGATAGACAGATTAGATAGATGGATGGATAGATGGATGGATAGATGGATGAATGGATAGATGGATCAATAGATAGAGCAATAGATTTATCGATAGAAAGAAAGATATCTTCTGTTTGAAGTACCTACCTAGTTCTATCTCTGCAGTAACATTTTTCTCACCACTGATAGTTGGCTTTACAAATTCTATTGGATCTGAAAGCAAAGTTAAAAGGTATTAGAAAAAAATAATGCTTTGCACACATTTCTCAAAGAGGCAATAATTTTAGACTAATCTATGGATTAGACTGGATTACTTGCTTGTATGCCTATGTTTTATTCTGCCCCCAACATAATATTTTCCTTTTCCCTCTCTGTTCCCTCTACAAGCTAAAGCCAGTACTCACCACCTGCAGACACTATGCAGCCTGTATCCCCTTTATTGTACTGCAGGGCCAGAGATTACATCACTTCCCAGAGCAGAGTGTCACTCAGGAAGGAGAGCATTGAAGTAGACCACGTTTTTGGACCTGATCAGATCTGCACTTTGCACCAATCTGTATCAATCTCTAATTTCCTGGTGGTCTGAGTGGTAGACAACAGAATTCTTTGTAGCAGACACAGGTGTCCATGTACAGACACGTTGCCGACCACTAAACAGTGGAGATGACACGTCGCCCAAATTACTTGGTTGTGCACACAAGCTTGATGGCATTGTCAAACCAACTGCAGGATTGGTTTTTTTTTTATTATTTTTTTTTATTTTTTATTCTTTGGTCTCCTCAGTGCATAATACTGTATATATTTATATCATGCTATCATCTCTTTTATTTACAGGTGTATTGTTTAACTATTTATCCAATGAGCAATTTGATATTCATCTTAATAATATATCTTAGTTCCACAATACAGTTTGTGGTTATGTTCTGATATGTAACAGCGGTGGGGTCAAGACAGGGTTCTTCCAGCTGTGCAGATTTGGGTAGCCAAGTCACGCAGAGTACTTTTGCCTGTTTAATTGACTAGCAGACACAAAAAAAATCTAAGTTTAATTGTGATCTAGACAGCCTGTCTATTTTTATTATGTGAGTGTCTTTTTATGGTAAAAAACTTTGTAGAACATTGTACAACTTACTTTTACATATCTTTTTGAATGTGCGCATGGAATAAATGCCTGAACTAAATACATTATATTGAAGAATCCAGTAGCACCAGAATCCATGTAGTAAATATTACTTTTTTACTACTTTGTAGCTGTAACTACATTAATAGTGTTATCATTCACAAACCTTGTTACTGTTATATATTTCCATTAAAGCAGGTTCAGTATGTTGCAAATATATCTGATTTACACTCCTAATCTTTATAAGGGTGTAAGTATGTGTTTATGTAGTTATTAAGACAATATCACAGTAAGTTGATTTCATAATTAAAATATTTTTTCATTGCAACCGCTGTTTTGTTCTTTACTGTTATAGGTGAAACCTTTGACTTATTTTGGAAAACTTTTCACAAATTTTTCAAGTATTTTTGCCTGTTTATGCATAATGCATTATGCATAATGTAATAGACCACACAATTTGCTCTGAGACAGCAAAATAAGAACTTAATGACATCATGGAATGTCACGTATATGATATTTTTTCATATTGTTATGCAGCTATGCTACTATTATTTAATTTATTTTAGCTTATATTGGATCTGCAGAGGTGGATATGAGAATTTGTGACAAAGGCATCTGGAATAGACAATATTATTATGCCCTAGTATGAATAAGTATGACTAAATATTAAAATTATATATTTGAAAAATTACCTTCAACAGTTAGAATTGTTTTTCTTGAACATTTGTAACTCTTTCCTTTATGAATACTTGTAATTACATAAGTATAGTCTGCAGCATCTGAGCGCTGTATGGCATTAAATGAAATTTCCTTTTCATCTTTTTTATACCATTTACAGTCCTGTAAGTCATACAACAATTCAAGTTAAACGGTCAATATATGATTACATATAAACTGTGTATGGTCATAAGAGTAATGTTATGAAAAATACTAAATTGAATTTGGTGAGGTGAGTTAGAAAAGAGGGTGAAAGGTTGGCAGTGGAGATATAGAGTAGTAGAAGCCAAAGGAAGATAGATGGGAGTTGTCCAAGCGAGGGGGTGCAGATGGAAAAGACTAGAGCCCCAAGAACTGAGCCCTGAGGAACAGCAACAGATAGTGGTAAGCGAGAAGAACAAGTTCTAGTGAAGGAGATACAAGAAATACAGACAGAGAGGTAGGTTTTGATCTGTGTCAAGGATGCCATGGACATAAAGAGTTTGTAGAAAGAGGGGGATGTCAACTGCGTCAAAGGCTACAGAGAGGTCCAAGAGTATAAGTAGTGAGAAATGGCCTTTTGTTTTTAGCAGCAAGGGGGTCGTTGGTAATTTTAGTGAGTGCAGTCTCAGTGTAATGCTATGGATGGAAACCAGTTGATAGAGGGTCAAGTAATGTTTGTGGAGAGAAATTTAGTTAGTTGATTATAAGTTAATCATTCTAGCAGTTTGAATGCCAAGAGGAGGAGAAAAAGTGGAGGGTAGTTTGACGGGATGTGGAATCAAGGGAAGGTTTATTTAGGATGGGAGAGATGATGGCAAATGAGAATGAGAATACACCAGAGGAAAGTGAGAGATTAAAGGTGGTGAGGTGGGAGGATGAGGGACCCTCAGAAATCTCACTAGGGGTGACTGCACTCAAGCAGTTGAGGGTGGCTTGTGGTGAGAAGTGAGATTCAGGTACCATATGATTGACAACACATCACATCCCTGATTGTACCAATTTTGTTTGTAAAGTAAGTGGCAAGTTCTTGGGCAAGTTAGAAGGTGAGAGAGGTGCTGGGTGACAGAGGAGGGTATTAAATGCAGAGAACAGACATTTAGGGTTATGTAGTGTAACAATGTTTTACTTCACTAAGTAATTAAATTAAAAAAATTGAACATCTTCCAAGAAGAAGTGATAGAAGTGAATACAGTAAGGTAATTGAAACATGCATAGGATGGGGATATGGCGATCCTGAATACAAGACAAGACTGAGAACCTTTTAAGGAATGATATAATTAACAGTAGAAATATAGGCTGACTAAGTCTTCACTTAAAGTCCATTTTCCTATGTTAAATGTTGAACCTAAGATAAACCATTAAGTTATTCCATCTCTAAAATGCATCAGTCATTATTTATCTTTATTTAGGTGCTATGTTTTTTAGTTTTCACATCTACCAGAACCATAACCACTGAATATCATGCAAAACTTCCTACCACTCCACCAGTGATGACTGGATCGAAAAGATGCAACATTCTTCTTTATTTCTACCTTTATTATTATTACATGTATCTTAGAATGAGGCACAAGCTCAAAGCATTCCATGCAGCATTAAGATGGCGGCTCCCACATAGAGCCTAAAAGCAAATTTCATTGCTGAGATGGAAAGGAAAATAAAATAAGTATTCCTTTTATTGCTTATATTATTCATATCTATAATGTAATAGCGTCTCTTCAAGCAATGCTCTGAGGCATAAGTAGAAATAGAAACATACCTTGTACCACACAATGGAGTGCTCACCATCTGTGTATTCATGATATAGGTCGATTTTGATATTTGCATATGTCCCTGTTTTTGAAGGATTATGACTTATACAAGAAGAATTGTAACAACTGTCCTGATTTTTTATCAACACATTTAGTTTTTCTTGTCTGCTTGTTATATTTCTGGAAAAAAAATGTTATTGATTTGTTAGGAGCTACAAGTACATTTCTAGGCTGTACACTTATGGTACATATCTACTATAATTTTGTTTATATTCATTACCATTTAGTTTTATGCAACCTAAAATTAAGTAGTGAAATTACGCAGAATGTCTTATAGTCAGTTGAAGAATATGATGAGATTTGCAGAAACTGGGTGAAAAAAGCTTCTTAAAAGTGTTATTTTGCATTAATAATAAAATGACAAATCAGATACAATGCTCGGTTATTGTTTTGTGAAACAACACATTTAAATGATCATCATCATATGATTCAAAGCTAATTTTCTAGTAGACAGTTTCCAAACTTGAAGGGCAATGAGGCATTACTCCATAAAACTGCACCTCTGCTCATGAAGTCATAAAACAAAATACCGGTAGTTCTAAAATATAAGGGATAAAAGGGAAAGCTGGTGAGTCAAATCAGCAATATAAAGGGTTATTTCAAATATGGGAGCTAGGCCTAGAAGGTCCAATTTAGATAAACATTGAAAGAATGGAAACAGAATTTTTACAAACAGAAACATAAGGGATTACATCAAGGGTAATTTCTGGACCGACTTCTTTTTTTCATTTACATATAAATGACCTAGAAGTGAGTATTGATATCATGTAGATAGCACTAAAATATGTATGGTTATAAACACTGAAAGGGATGTTCATATATTACAAAGTTATTTAAAAAGTCACGGTAGTGGGCAAAAAAATACAGATATAAATAACATTGATACATTTTCTGAACGATTACTCAACCCAAGGATTAAGCAAATGACAAAACACCATACTTCAGTACTAGACTTTTTGGGAAGAGAGAACATTTATTTTAATTAATACAGGCTGATCCAGACAGAGTGATGATGGCCAATGGAAGCCGTGAAGGATTAATTCCTACCCACTGAGGAAAAATGTACAGTATATTAACTAGGATAGAAAGAGAATTTCCATCATCTGGATCAACATATATGGGGATGTTTTGCAAAGTTTGAACTTTAAAATGTTATATGTTTTTTCAAACTCATTAACAATGTAACAATGTAAAGAACTTCTAATTTGTGAGCGTGATCATTTATGGCTTATCTCGTTTTACCTGAACATTCCATTAGATGATAAATATAATTATTTTCGAAATACACTTTATTTTTAATACACTGTAAAGCACATATAAAGGCATGCTAACTTACTCTACAGCACAGCTGTACATTCCAGTATCATTTAAATGCAGAGGCCAGAACTGAAGTGTTTCTCCATTTGCAATGACTCTATCATTGACCTCAGCTGAGAGATTCACTTTGGTATTTGAGTCGATGTATTTGTACCAAGTAATATAAGTTCCATTTTTTTTCAATAAACTTTTAATTAGCTTGGGGTTTTCCCAATTGCATTTTAATATGTAGTATTCATCTTCAACCGTGCACCTAGATATTGAACTGAGCCCTTAAAGAAAGAAACAACATGGTAAGTAATTGTGTAAATTATGCAACACTGCTCTTTTCATATGCAACCCAGCATCTCAGAAGTTATTGTAAAACAGACATTATACTTTTATGCTGTATGTTTAATTTTAGTTCTCAATAGTTTCCCATTGCTTGCTTTAAAGTGACTTGTCACATTCCCAGTTTAAAATATTAAATATACTATGCTTTAGTGTATACAAATTAAAGTATCACATTTATTATTGTGAACACACTTTCTATGTAAGAAGCTATGTAAGAAACCATTTTAACACCCTTTATTCAGTATTAAAACGAGATTCTCTCCCCTTTGTTCAATCACTTTGAACAGTTTTTTTTAAATGGTAATGGATTCTTCAAGGCTGTGCATGGATGGTTATGTGTAAGTGTATGTGAGCATGGGTGTGTATGTATGAGCATAGATGCGTATGTGTGTGTGCACAGATGTGTATGAGGATGGATCTGTATGTTATACTTGCCAACAGTCCAAATTTGCTGGGACAGTCACATGTTGGGGTTCTGTCCCGGCATAAAAATACTACCTATGCACAGTGGATTACACCGTGCACAGGCAGCATTGCGTCTAAACTGCATTTGTCTTTGAGACATACACAACCTTACTGCTAGTAAATGAGCTCCAGATGCTCGGTATCTGTACCAGGTAGCCTGGAGGTCAGTGCTGCAGGATCTCACAGCATTGTGTGACTCCCTTCTTTAGGCACTCCCCCCTCTACCCCAGGACGTAGGAGGGGCACGTTGGTAAGTATTGTGTAAGTGCGTGTTACCACAGATGTTTATGTGTGAGCACGGATTTGTTTGTGTAAGAGTGTGAGAATGGGTGTGTATGTGTGAGTGTATGCTGGCATGAGTATGTAAGTTTGTGCAAATGTGAGAGTGTGTGTAAAAATGTATGCCAGTTCATATGTGAGTTACACATATATATTGTTTTATAATTGCCCCCATATATCCCCTTAAGTATGACTGCTGGAGACACAACTGGTGTCAGTTTTATTATCTAGACACTTAGCATTTACACTGATACATCAGCATATGGAACCACAGGGTAGACTTTCGTTTATAGTGTGTCAGGTTAACAGTGTACATTATACCCTGGTGTCCTTTTATTATCCTTTATTATGTGGGGCAGCTATAGTTTTTTACTAACCTGCTTGCTAAACTTGATAAATGTAAAAAGGAAAAGTCCTGATGTGTGGCAATTTGAATGTGACTTTGGATCTGCTAATGGATAATTTTCCCATTCCACTGGTGGGGACATGGGATGCATCTTAAACAACTAGGACACAAGCTTACAAAATAATTGTATTCCTATCAGTTATATGATAGCTGGAGAGTAGACATGTCCAATAATTCTTCTGTTTGTTTTTGGCCCATTTGTTTTCGGGCAAAGAATTGCGTACCCTGCCTTTTACTCTCTCACAATCTTGTTCACTCTCTCAAGCTCTCTAAATGTTTCCCTACCTTCTCTGCCAACCACTTATGCTTCTGCAACCTTTTGTTCTTCTTCATCTTCTATATTTTATCTTTTATCTTCATCAGCATCTCCCAGCATAACCCGACAGGAGCATCCGACAAAATTACGAACGTGCCATCATTCAGCCACCACTGATTTGTGGATCAGGAAGAGGATGTCACCGGAAGTGCTGTCATATTGCAACTTAGGGTAACATGATAGGCCAAGTGGGAGAGAAGAGCACAAAGCTCAGCGCTTACACATAAGCTCAGCCTGAATATTTATTTCCTCTCTGCTACACCCTGATCAAGTGGGATTTGTTTCTAGCTGGCAGCCGGTAGATGATACACACAAATTTGTAAACATTATGGAGGATGCCAGCTGATTCAAAATGCCTTTTCTTCTCATGTCAAGTGACAGTGACAGACAGCACAGGCTATTCCTTTCATAGTGGTTATACACTAGTGTAAAATTGTTTGTGGCTTATGAACTATATGGAAAGTCCCATGTGGTGCACGGGCAAGAAAATATGTGTAATTTTACAGGAAGGCTCAAAGGTAGAAAAAAACATTTCCAAGTTAACCTCTTTCTTCCACTCAATGATCAAAGAAAGTTCAGTTCTTGTAAGGTTTATTTCTGACTCACCAGTTCATAAACTGCTGCTGTTTGCATAAAATACTGAAGAATCTCTAAATCAAATATTCTAAGATAAAATATAAATAAACGCCATGGAGTACATGCAAGTTTGTAACCGCTCATAAGCCCATTAAATCTTTTTTTAAATACAAAAAAGATCCAGTCAGCAGTTGCAGGTACGTCATTTGGCAAATGCTGGCCTTAAGATGTCAGCAAAGCTTGGTCAACCCAATCCAGCCCTGCTGTGTAATGTCACAAAACGTGAATACATTTCAGGAAATGCCCCATATGGAGTATTGTCAATAAGCTGGAATTGGTGGCTTATATCCACTTTTGCAGCAAAAAATAGGATGGTAAAAGCAGGAAGAAATCCTTATATAATAACACAGTTTGAATTTATTATATAAGGATTTCAGTGCCAGGAGCTATTTTAGACACTCTGAGGCAGGGGAGGGCTGGCAGCCTAAGGCCTGGGGGGCAAGTCTAGTCAACTGGCCCGTTGCACCATCAAAGCGGCTGCGAGCGACATTGAAAGCGGCCGTCGTGCGGCAGTCACTCCACCAGCGCCTAATGAAATTAAAGTGGCCGGCGTGCACGCACCGCATGCCTCAGCTCTTCATCCCACCACTTTTAAGACGTGGGAAGAGGAGCTGAGGCATGGCCATTGGGTCTGACAGCCGCATGATGCAGGGGGGTACCGAGAGTATTTGGCACCTGTGGCAGACCCTGTATGTGGCACCCCCCCCACACACACACACTTTAAAACTGCATAGTTTCTATGGTTAGGCAAACATTGACAGGGGTACAGCATATTTGTTATCATGATATGCTTAGGGATTATGCGGTACCACCGTCAATGTGTGCCTATACATTGAGCCAGACACTGACAACCCCTATCACTATATACTAAGCCAAACATTGATGTGGTGTAGGCTTACCACTTTAGTGACTGGCATAGTATATAGTAGGGATGCACCGAAATGAAAATTCTGGACTGAAACTAAAAATTCAGCATTCACTTGGCCAAAACTGAAAAAAAAAACAAAAAAAAACTTTAAAATACTTTATTAAAAGTAACACCAAAATTAGACAAAAAAATCAACAACAATATTAACATATATATACACACAAACACACATATATATAACAACAATCACAATCCTATCATGCCCAGGTTCTAGCATGTGCTGGCTGACTTAGCATGATAGGAGTGTGATTGCTGTTTGCAATTATATATATATATATTAATACTGTCATTGAATTATTCTGTCCAATAAAAGTGTTAACACACCGAAGTTGGACCAAAAAATAATTTATAACAGCAATCACACTCCTATCATGCCTAGGCAGCCACTACATGCTGGAATCTGGGCATGAAAGGAATGTGATTACGGACTCCCTATGCCAAGCTATCCCCCAACACTTACACATCCATGCTATCTGAAACCCTCATTCACAAACATTCAGCATAACACCCATCACTCTCACACACTTACATTCAGCATAACACCCATCACTCTCACACACTTACATTCAGCATAACACCCATCACTCTCACACACTTACATTCAGCATAACACCCATAACTCTCACACACTTACATTCAGCATAACACCCATCACTCTCACACACTTACATTCAGCATAACACCCATCACTCTCACACACTTACTAATCCACTCTTTCCTACCTTTTCTTCTTTCACTCTCACTTTTCCTCCTACTCCTCTTCTTCTTCTTCCTGTCCTTTCGGTGCACTGAGCGCGGAAGACGGTGGGCGTGGCTTCAATGTTGTGCCGCGCGCATCGTTTCTGAAGGCGTGCCGGCATGGTGGCACCCCTCAGATGAGCGGCAGCCGGGGCGGACCGCCCCCCTCCCCCCCACGCCAGGTACGCATGACGGCCGCATTCAATCCTGCTCGCGGCCGCAGCCGCATTGAATGCTCGTCCGTCCGGCCCACCGGCCCGGATTTAGGGCGGCCTGGGGGGCAATTGCCCCCCTGCCCCCCGGCCCAGTCCGCCCCTGCTCTGAGGAAGCCTATTTAGTAGGTGAAACGCGTATGTGCTATTTTTATTGACCTTTTAATGGTTTTTAACCAGAAAGCTGAAAATAAATAAGTTTTTTAAAAACCATTCTTTTCTGCTCCTGGTATCCTTTTAATGTTTTAAACACGCAAGTTTATATCCTTGGTGGGGATCATTCCACCTACGCCAGAAGGTGTGAGCAATCCACTTATTGCTCACCATATTGTGAGTATACAGTGAACTGTTTGCTTTATTCATTTTATATATATACAGAAAGCACTATGCCTATTTCTGTTTAACTTTTTATGTGCACCTTATCCTGAGAACCAAAAAAAAGAACTACACAGGACTGCTGCTAAAGATATCCCCTGGCGAGGATTGTATCGCCAATGCAAGTATTGTGGGACTAATTGCTTAAGTCCCCAAAAAATGTGAGTACCCATTCCTTAACTCTTTCCCACACGGTGCCAGCCACATATTATATTACTGTGACTTTCTTCTCCTCTATGCGCAACCACTATCCCCTGTGACCTCCAAGTTATATAGACTTTTGCATACCTCAGTGCCAGCTATTTTTAGTAATAGGGAAGAAGTTTTTTCCCAGCTAAGTCATGTCAAAACACTAAGCTTTGTAGTGTATTTTATATAATAAACTGTAAAGCTAGCATGAAATATTAGTGTCACTATTCTGCTATTATGTGTTCACTACTTTTAGGCCCAGGCTGGCCATATGATGCACCAGACAAATGCCCCTCCCGCCTAACTCCAGGTCTTATTATTGTGCACAGATCTCATTTGGTAAAATGCAGTTGCCTGCTAAATATATGCTTCTACAAGCTGCCATTCTACATACAGTAAAAGCAGGTGATGTTAAAATGTACCATGCATCCAGTGGTGGGACTCAGCCGGCTCTTGCTGGCTTGCGCGAACCGTTTCTTTAAAAATGTAGAGTTTGCCGAACCGTTTCTTAATTACCCTATTATAGGTCGCACTTTTTCTTTTCTTTATCATTTAGCCCTGCTGCGGGCAAACATCAGGATGAGGATCCAGATCCCCCGCAGCGCTGCAGGGGACCTGGATCCAACCCTCTAGCAGCCGGTGGACGTCTGTGCGATGCAGACAACCCCCCCTGCTGCCAGCACGTTACATGACCCTCCGGTCCACCATAGAAGCCGCATCGTGCAGACTTACCCCGCTGCCAGAGATGAGGATTCCCTGCAGTGCTGCAGTGGACCTGTATCCTCCTCTCAGGAGGCAGAGTGGCATATCTAGGGGGCAGAGTGGCATATCTAGGGTGGCAAAGTGGCATATCAGGGGAGCAGAGTGGCATATCAGGGGAGCAGAGTGGCACATCTAGGGGGCAGAGTGTCATATCAGGGGGCATAAAACATACTAGGGGAGCAGAGTTTTATATTAGGGGGACATAAAGCATATCAGGAGGCAGAGTGATATATCAGGGGAGCAGAGTGGCATATCTAGGGGGCATAAAGCATATCAGGGGGGAGAGTGGCATATCTGGGGGGCAGAGTGACATATCAGGGGAGCAGAGTGGCATATCAGGGGAGCAGAGTATCATATCAGGGGAGCAGAGTATCATATCAGGGGACCAGAGTGGCATATCTAGGGGGGGCAGAGTCTCATATCAAGGGAGCAGAGTGTCATATCTGGGGGGCATAAAGCATATCAGGGGCAGAGTGGCATATCTAGGGAGCAGAGTGGCATATCTAGGGGAGCAGAGCGGCAAATCAGGGGGGGCATAAAGCATATCAGAAGGCAGAGTGTCATATCAGGGGGGCAGAGTGGCATATCTAGGGGATCAGAGTGTCATATCAGGGGAGCAGAGTGTCATATCTGGGGGGCTTAAAGCATATCAGGGGAGCAGAGTAGCATATCTGGGGGGCAGAGTGGCATATCAGGGGGCATAAAGCATATCAGGGGGCATAATGTATATCAGGGGAGCAGAGTATCATATCAGGGGAGCAGAGTGGCATATCTGGGGGGCATAAAGCATATCAGGAGGCAGAGTGGCATGTCAGGGGACCAGAGGGGCATATCTATAAGTAAGGTGCATTATGAATTAAGGGGGGAACCTTAAAATGGCTATTGGCTGTCCAAATGTCTGGATATAACCTATGCTGTCTCTGCTGCATAATAGATACCAATAATGTTAAAATACATGTATTCCTGTTCATTCGATAAAATACAGTTTTACCATTCCACTAATGTGTATTTTTTCCTTTAAAAATAAATGTATCATTAAAATAGCACCAACCTTATAGGGTGCGGTTATAATCAATCCAATACGGTATGATGGTAGTTAGCATTAATTAATTAATGGTAATTAAAAGTATGCGCAGGTGCTTTTTAGATTGATTATGATTTTTTGTTATGTGACTCTGGTATTACTCTGGTAATAATTTGCTTATGTTTGTTTTCTTTATTATTAATAAAATAAACATTTATTATTAATGTTAAAGGTATAAATTGTATATATTATAAATATATCATATTTGTTATTAACGTAATGGTAATTAGCATTAATTAATAGTAATTAAAAGTATGCACTGGTGCATTTTAGATTATTGATTGAGATATTTTTATGTGACAAATGCAATTGATAAAACATCAAAAGAGGCATCATAGATTTGTAAAAAAATATATATACTTTTTGGTGCCTTGACCACCCTTCCTCATCACTCATCACACTGCTTCAGTCCAGTCATCCCTATTAAAGTTTTTGAGGTCCTCCTACCTCACCACCTCACCACCTGCCCCCTTGACTCTGTACCCTCACATCTACCATCCCATTCTTTATGTCCTTACCCACCAAAGTGAACTGTCAAAATTCTAAGTATAAAAACTGTAATCCACATGTTCCAATTTTGATCCCGCAACATCTGAAAACCATGACAATACCCATGCATGTGGGATACTGTGTCTGGAGGTGCATTAGTTGAATCAAAAGTGTTAATCTGCACATAGTAAAGTACTTTGGGTTACAAACTTCCAACAAATATATAATTTTGGGACCCTACTCTCAGTATATCACAGTTTAAAAAAATCTATTTTCAAAACAGTGATGCACATAATTCACATTTAGCCCTGTAACCACCAAAATGGATGTAAATACAAGGCATCTGATGTGTTTCCAAAACAGATCCCTAAATCAATTTTTATCTCAATTTTCACTGTCTATATATAGTTATTATAGGTGAAACCATACAAAGATGTCTTGTTTTCTTAATATTTGCCACTTTTTAAAAATGTTCATACTAAATGATTTTTTATTATCTGGGCTTCTGCCCAGCCCTTCTTCTGGGGCTTCTATGACTGAGTGTCGGAAGGTCATGTGACGCTGTTGCTCCGTCATAGAAGCTCCAGCATAGAAGCCTTCTGCTGGGCAGAAGCACAAGTTGTCTGAGCGGATAGCGCAGTCGTTCACCGTCTGCCAGAGAGGAGGATCCAGGTCCCCTGCAGCTGAGAGAAGCATCAGCAGCAGTGGTAGCAGGACACTGGGCTGGCAGGCAGGCACTTCAAGATGCACTTGCAGCCCCATTGGAGCAGGGCTGAATTTCCCCGATATTATAGAATTATTATTATTTATTTTTTTAATGGTTCCCCCAGAGTAAGGAAAGTCAAAAAAGGAGCAGTAGCAGTAGTAGTATTCATCTGTTTCCATTAGATGCCATTCAACATACTGAAATAAATTTTGTATTTTGTAATTTTGAAAAACAAGGAAAGTAGAATATCTATAAAAATAAATATTTGACAAAATCAATTAAATTAAATCATTTTTCTGATCTAATGTTAAAATCATATCATTTATCTTATTTTATTCTGTGCTCTTCATTTTAAAATAATTAAATGTTAACTACATATTCTGGTGTCTTTTTTTGCCTGTTACATAAACATGCTGTTACTTGACAGGTGATTTCAAAATGCACAGTGGCAAGTTAAACTTTAGCATGAAAACAATTATAAACGCATACCTGTGAATAGATAGAAGAGAAATATTAAAATTAAGTATCCACTTCTTCCTTCACACATTTTCATCATCTTGATTCAGCAAACTATTACTTAGCCCAGAAAAGCAACGCTTACACAGCCTTTCAGCAAATGTTAGGGAAACGGGTTAGGCTGCAAACCACCCTCTGTTTTGATAATCGTTTCCTGTTACACGTCAGAGAATAACACGTGTTGAAATTGCGATGCTCTTCTGAAACATAATTTGTTCTTATGTTAACAAGCACACTGACAAAAAGACATGTTAAAACTTATATTTATTTTAGGCCCAAAAGGCAACTGGGAAGACCTGATTACAGAACACAAGAGAATCTGTACACAAACAGTCACTAGACTTGTGCACAGCAAGTAAAAACAACACGGACTAAATTTTTGTTTTGTTTTTTGCCGCGTTAGTTTTCAGGCAACCATTTGTAAATTTCAAAACAACATTCGGCAGGTGTTCCCAAAGGGAGTGGTCACGGGCACCTTCTGGACTCATCTTTCACCTACAGCAGCACCATCTCAAGGTTACGGAAGAGATCCACACTAGGTTTTGCACTGCATTGCACCACTGCTCGTCAGTTGAAATAGCAATGCAAACCCGCAAAGTCCCCATCGCTAGCCGCTTTTACTATGTTTGCTGCCCCATCAGTCACCACCATTCCCATTTCTACTGCTGTGCCTGGCTGTGATCCAATCAACTTCACCAGCATCTTCCTAAGAGCTGCCAAAATGTGAGCTGATGTGTGTTGCTCATCACCGAGGGCCTCTAACAGCTGCCTGAAGGGTTCCCCCTCAATCATCGCTGAGAAAGCAGTTGTGTCACTTTATCTGCGCCTTGGATCCCACCAAGTCACCGGCATACAGTATGACCCATCCAAGAGTCTTTGTGTAAGACAAGCCGAGTCAATACCAACAATCAAAACAGGACAACAGGAGCCAAATCAGAAAACAGGAGCAAAGTCAGCAAGCCGGGTCAAACGAAGAAATAGTCACAGCAAGTCGCACAGGAAAACCACAGAATACACCAACCAAGGGTGACCCAGAAGAGGAAGTCCAGGTTTAAATAGGGACAGGTGGAGGTGTATCCTGCATTAAGGAGGTCACCCGAGGTTATAAGAACATGTTACAGATGTAACGTGTAATATTATGTGCTACCAGTGAAGACGCCGACCGGGTAGCGGTGGTACTCGCTGCCCGGGAAGCCAGCCGAGGAGGAAGCGTCGCGGGACCGGCCACGGAGCGGCAGGTAAGTCCTTACACTTTGGTTGTAACTAAAACCGCGCTTTACTTTGGTAGGCATGGTGAGCAAGATTTTAGCACTAATAATAGATCAAGGATCGGTACTACTGCGGGTGCTGCATGTGACTCATGATAGTTCAACTTCTGATTCCGAGCAAGAAGGATGCTACCTACTTGGGATTGGTATACCAGGTCACCTGATTACTACTTTTTTGTAGATGCCTGACTCTAGCTCTGCTCAACCCATGAAAACTAGAATCACTCCTTTCCAAATGTTTTGTACTCACCTGTAAAAGTGAAAAAATAAATAAATAAAAGATATGCCCCCTACTTAGGAGTTCATAAAGTCAAATGCCAGATTTTTGTCACTAATATTTTATATCCTGCAATGAATTGAAGAAATTAAGATAAAATAAAAAAAAATAACTGGTAGCATAAATGGGCAACTGTCTTAAACTAGTTTCAATTTTAAACAACTGAAAGACAGTCAACTGTGCGCAAGCCTAGTAAAATTCCTGATTTTGTCACCAATATTTATTTATGACTGAACAACAATATATGATAGAAAGATAATTTTAAAAAAATGTCCACATGTTAGAGGTTTGTCTGGCAGCATAAATAAGCAACTACTCAGGAACAGGTTTTAAATTTTAAATGACTGGGTGCAAGCCCAGTAAACTGCCAGTAAACTAAATAAAGAATAATATATAATATGATATAAAGATAATAAATAAAAAATAACTTGTCCACAAAGGTTTGGCTGGTATCATAAACGGGCAACTGTCTTATACTACTCAGGAACAGGTTTTACATTTTCAATAATTATAAGTCCAATAGAATGCCTAGTTTTGGCACAATATTTATCTGTAGGATGAAGAATAATATATAATAAGATAATAACATAATACAAAATATGGCGACTGACTTAATCATCTAAACTCTACTCAGGAGCAGAACACGTCCAGAACCCCTCCACGTCCAGTGATGTAGCAGGTACGTCTTACCTAAGTGGGCTCATTGATTCTGTGACATACTTGGTTCGTCATGCCAAATTAATGACACAATCGTGGTGACTGCTGCAGAATCAAAAGTGGGCTAATGATGATCAGATCATTGCTGGCCAATAGGAGTGATCTGATCATTATGACAGCCACTGGATGAACCTCCCCTAGAAAGAGAGAAGGGCCATATATAATATAATATAAAATGAAATACAAATTTCTAATAAAAAATACATAAGTATTACCTGATCAATTTTCAGGGGGGATTATTTTCCGGAGAAATGTGTTTGACATGAGAAAAAGTAAAGTAAAAATTCCACACTAAAAGGTAAGTGTGGTGTCTTTGGAATCCTTAGGTTATGTGCCTTCAGGGAATATATAGTTTGTGGGTTATTTATTTGGCATTTAGGTATAGCAGGGCCGTAGGAAGGGTGAGGCGAGAGAAGCACCCACCCGATCAGCAGCTGCAGCCTGCAGGACTGGTTGGGGAGATCACGGATCTCCCTAACCGGCCCAACATTAGGGAGCACAAATCAAATCACTGTGTGCTGGCAAATGATGCATCAATAGCTGCCGCATAGTGATGAGGGAGCACTAAAGCAGAGGCCTGGAGTGACAAACCTCGCGCTCCCAAAATTGGATGGAGAATAGAAGGTGGAGGATGGAAGATGAGAAAGGTAAGAGATGGGGGAAAAGGAGTGTAAGAGCAGTGTATGTGTATATATATATATGTGTGTGTGTGTAAGCTTGTGTTTATGGACAGGTGTGTGTAAGAGCAGTTTAGGTATTTGTGTGTAAGCTGGTGTGTGTATGTGTGTGTAAATGCAGGGGTGTGTAAGGACAGTATATGTGTTTAGGGGCAGGTGTGTGTAAAGCAGTGCATGTGTATATGTGTGTTTATGGGCAGGTGTTGTAAAGGCAGTGTATGTGTAAATGCATGTTAATGGGCAGGTGTGTGTGTAAGGGCCGTATATGTGTATATGTGTGTTAATGGGCAGGTATGTGTAAAGGAAGCATGGAAGGGCAGTGTATGTGTATTTGTGTGTTTGTGGGCAGGTATGTGTAAAGGTAGTGTATATGGGCAGTCATGTGTAAGGGCAGTGTATGTGTATATGTGTATTTATGGGCAGGTATGTGTAAACGTAGTGTGTAAGTGCAGTGTTAGAAACCCTGGAGTCATAGGCGTAAGGGGAACATGACCATGCCAGCACTACAGGATGGTGCACATGGGTATTAGGGCAGAAAAGGGGTTAACCCAGCAAGGGTCAGCACGAGGATAGAATGCACAGGGAACAAGGGAGGAAGTCACAAGGAATGTGACTGTAGGGGGAAGGGGACAGGGCTATAAATCCCCTCTAAGCATATGTGCAGGGGGCAATTACTAAACATCACAGGAGCAGTTTCCCACCCTCCATCCCCCTTGTTTTTTGGTTATGTGTTTCCATGTTGGCTGGTGTTTTCTTTCCCTCTTTTTCTGCTTCTTTTGCAGGATACGTTTTCTTTGCTGATGGCGGTGGAGTTCCCTGGAGAAGTTTGAAGGATAATGGAAGTGGCGAGTTGATTGTTTTGGTTAGAGGTTAGAGTTAATGCCCTCCCTGTACAGGATTAAGCAAAAACTTAAGGTGGAGCTCCCCTAACAGACCCGCGGTCGTTTGGACGATTGCTGGTATCCGGCAGAAGGGGTAGTGTGCTATTGTCTGTGTTTAGGTTGGGAACCCTCAGCTGATTGTTTGAACACAGATGTACAGAAGACTGTATAGTATTTATACAGAACTTATTATTATAGTGTTTTTAAATAATTCATAAGATGTTAAATAAAGTTATGTTGAGACATTTGTTAAATGTCTCAGCCTTTTCTAAATCCAATCCTGCTGGTGTCTGTCTTTTATTTCAGGTTTGGGAAATGGGGAACCTCCTGGGTATGGATAGTGCAAGGGTCATGTGTATGTGTATATGCATGTTTATGGGGAGGGGTGTGTGAGGGCAGTTTATATATATATGTGTATTTATGGGCAGGTGTGTGTGTTAAGTCAGTGTGTAAGGGCAGTGTAAACAAAAATAGCCGTTTAACCCCTTCGTGACAAAGGCTGATTTTACTTTTTGTACCCTTCGTGACAATGGCCTTTTTAACATTTCTGCGCTGCTCGTGTTTAGCTGTAATTTTCTTCTTTCCCGTTTACTGAACCCACACACATTAGATATTGTTTTTTTCAGGACAAGAAGGGCTTTCTTTAGATTGTTTTGATTGTATCTTATTATTTACTACTAAAAAAAGTATAAAATATGGTGAAAAACTTAGAAAAAAATGACTGTTTCTAACTTTTAGTTGAAAAATCTTTTACTCATCTATAAAAGGTAATGAAAAAACCTGCTAAATAGATTCTACTATTTGTCCTGAGTTTAGAAATACCCAATGTTTTTATGTTTTTTTGCTTTTTTCTACCCATTATGGGGCAATAAGTACAGGTAGCGTTTTGCTATTTCAAAGCCATTTTTTCCAAATCTGGTAATTCTTCCCCCCATGTGCCATGTCGGGTATCTTTGAACCCGGCCAATGCAATTTACCCCATCAAGTCATATATTTTTGAAAACTAGACACCCCAGGGTATTTCAAATGCTAGTATTTTAACTCTTTCCATGCACCATATCTACCACCAGTCTTTGTCAAACTTTGTGGTAGTCATTTTTTTGCATTTGTTTTGCCACACACATTTTACTTCAGGTATGAATTAAAATGTTCTCGTTTATGTCACTATCACAAAACACCCCAATATGTGTTCAGCAACATCTCCTGAGCGCAGTGATACCCCACATGAATGATTTTGCCTGGCTGTTTGGGGGCAAAAGGGCCACATTTGGGGCATGCGCATTTTTCAATGTTGAACTTTGGCATTTGGGGATCCACTGCCCATGCCCTATTTGGTACATCTTTGAGCCGGGCCATTTCAGTGTGCCCAATAAACCCATATATTTTTGAAAACTAGACACCCCAGGGTATTTTAAATGCTGGTATTTTAACTCTTTGCATGCACACATTTTACCACCAGCATTGTTTCAAAGTTTGCAGTAGTATTTTTGTGTGTGTATTTTTCCCACACACACCTACTTTATGTATGAATTTACAGCTCCTGGTATATGCCGCTGTCACACGACACCCCAATATGTGTTCAGCAACATCTCCTGAGTACAGTGATACCCCACATGCATGAATTTGTCATTTTTGGGGGGAACTAAAAGGCCACATTTGGTACGTGTGCATTTTTCTAATTGGAAATTAGATGTGTGGCCATCCTTCCCCCGGTGTTAATTGGGACCTTGTTGAACCTGGCCAATTCAATTTACCCCATCAAATCATACCTTTTTTAAAAGTAGACACCCCACGGGCATTTAATATGCCAGTATTTTAACTCTTTCCATGCGAGAATTGTTTTAAGCTAATATGCTAATTTTAGGACTTGCTCACAAAAATATATTTTTTATATATATATTTTATATTTTGTTGCCTTTTTTTAAAAAAAATTTTAAACATTTTTTTTTCAACTTGGAGGTTCCCCTGATAGTGACATCAGTGGGAAATGATTTTTACATTTTACTGTTTTTTTACTATTTTTTTCTAATTATTAATTTTATTTTATTTTTTAATTTTTTTTTTACTAATCACAATGTGATTAGAAAGCTGGGCTCCATTGACTTGCATGGTGAATGCAGTACCTGTATTCAACCTGCAAGTGGAGCCAGAGTTCTCTAGATGGTCTGGAGACCGTCTAGCGAGCTTTTAAAACTTGCTTGTTTCTCTTGCAGGGCGGCGGGCATCTTCCTTGATGGCGAAGATCACCGGCAGCTGCGGCTGTGACCGCTCTCCGGAGCGGTCACAGCCCACCGAAAGGTAAGTGTTTGGTGTCGCTGGATGCCTCCTGATCGAGGCATTCCAGCGACACCATTTAAGTTTAGGAGGCGATCGTTGATCGCCTCCTAAACGCTTTTAAAACGGGCGTCCGCCGCCATACAAAGTATGGCGGATGTTGACGCCCCGTGGAGGGGCCAGAGATGGCCCCTTCGTGCCGATCGCGGCGTTGCTGAATGCCTCGATGTCGAGGCATTCAGCAACGCTTTTTGGGTGCAGAAAGCGAAAGTAGATCGCTTTCTGCACCCGTTTAAAGACGTGCCGGTCCTGGCACGTCAATTGTCGTAAAGCACATGCTTTTCCGTGTCGTGCCAGGACCGGCAATTGTCGTTAAGGGGTTAAGCTTCTTTAAAACAGGTAGTTGGAGCGATATATATTGCACATTGATACTCTCTGCTGTAGATCTCAGTGTTGCTGAATGCCTCGATCGTAGATCGCATTCTACACCTGTTTAAACGCATAACCTGCCAGGCACATCAATTGTCGCCACAGATGTTTTTCTGTGACATCTAAGGTATGTCAATTGAAGTCAATGGATTACACTAAATAACAAATAGTTTAGTTCCAGTTACATATTTGTAGATTGACAGGTGTACTTCATTGGTTGATGGCAGAGGAGAACACTGCAGGCGACCAATAGAGTTGCTTGTACGGACATTTAAAATCCTGACGCCAAAGCTGCTGCGTAGTCCATACCGCGTTAACCCACGTATTAACCCCTTCTACAAAAAACTTAAAAAAACTAAGAAATGTACACGAATATCCACCCGAAGCGAACGGGCGAATATTCGCAGAATAGGAGATTTTTCCACCCACGAAGACGAACACGAAGAGTTGGCCGGCGCCCAAGTCTAGTTTGGATTAATTGAAGCCAGGGTTTCAGGGAAGAGGTGTCTGTTCACTGATTTGTTTTGTCGATGTGGAGCAACAAGGGTGGAGATGTGTATTGCTGGCAGGTACTGCATTTAGTAGAGACAGAGTTGGTACACTTGACATTATATTACTATTTAATGCTTTAGATAATAACCTCCCAGAATCCAAGTCTACCTTCTAAGTTAAGTTATCTACCGAGTTCAGCTTAACTTAGAAGGTAGACTTGGATTCAAGTGATTTTGATTATTAGTTCTTAAATATCATTCAAATAGTGACGTTACTACAGGGGTCCATGCCTCTAGGGGGCCCAGGGCGACCATCTATGACCCCTTGTTCCTGTCTCCACGTACCGGTTCAAAATTGTTTAGAAAGAGACAGTCTGACCTGGAGAAATCTTTTGCACCAGGACCCTGTGGTTTCTAGTTATGCCCCTGCATTCAACAGTTCAGCTAGTAGCACATTTAGTACCCAATTCCTGTCACAATGACTCCTATTACTGCATTCTGCCTCTGTTAATGTCATCTAAATTCAACTAAAAGCTACTTTATGAATCCCAGGAAAGTATAATAAATGTATAGTGAATCACAAATTGAGTCAAGTGTTATGAAAAAATAACTTTATTTATGGCACACATCAAAATGTATATGCATCACACAAACATAATTTGGACCTTGGTGACTAATGTCTGTAGTTACCAGGCTGGTGTACATTCCATCAACATCAATGGTGTGAATTAAACGTGATGAACAGAAAGTTATATTGAGGTAGTGTACTTGGAATTATATATAAAATGTTGGGGCCACCATACAGTTTGTGCATTACATTACCTTGTAATCACTTGGTGACTACCATTTTCATTGTGTGTATTGTTGTACAATATATTTATAGCAATTCTATACAGACAACACACACACACATTTAATTCCAACTCCATCCAAATGTAAACTTGCAGTGTAAATTGCATTTACACCTTGATATCTGCTTTAGTGTTATCAACTGTCTCTTTTTTATAAGTACACCCAAATGCCTGAGACCTGTCGTTTCTTCACTCCACAGTTTGCATTTAATCTGAATGCAGTGTTCTATCCAAAGGCCATGTATTTATACTTTGTCTTTATGATGCGTAAGATTTTCTTGCATTTTAGTATACCCTGCTTAGGTATTTAGCCTAAAATGCACAACCTGCATATTGCATCAGTTAGTAAATTACCACACATGGCTGGCAGCTGAAGCTGGATAACACACGCCAGTTAAGAACTATTTTCCTAGAGATGGATATTCATTCTGCTGGTGTGATTGTGTTTTGCTTTTTCCATCTTTTCACAACTGCCAGTAATTATAAGCTTTCTGAAGTAATGTAACCCATGCCTTTTGAATGTTTCCGCTGTTCTGGTGGCATACGATATCGAATATTTTTCCAGAATTTTGTTTTGGAGGAAAGAGATGCTTCTGTGAATTCTCCTTTCCATTGGACTACACCTTGCTTTTGTTTGATGTATTTGATAGACTCTGGCATATTTGAGTAATCTGTAATTTTTTCAAGTTCAACCAAGATTACTTTAGTTTTATTTCGGATTAGAGCATCATGCATGGCTATATGTTGCTCAAATTCATTCTCGAGTCGGTTTTCACTGGTTGTGTTTCCTAAAATAATGATCAGTCTCCTGCTTTGTGAGATAGCTTCTTCTATTGCATCAGTAATGGCTGTAAAACATAAATGTAAAAAACAAAAACAAATTTGATTAGTTCACCCTTTAATGGGGGTAAACAAGACACTCACATGAATTAATGTGATCGCACAGATTGGTGAAGACAGAGATAACGTCTGCCATTCCACAATGTATCGGGAACTGGTTTTTAACAATGTTTTTAGTAGGATGTACTACTGTAATAGTACATACTGAACATACAAAGGGGTTAATAACGCATAAAACCATTAATTATCCCATTATGCAATATTTAGGAAAGAACATATAACACCTAAATAGAAAACATGTACTGAAGTTGAAAATAAAAATGCAATAGCTAATTGCAATCATTGTAAAATGCTATACATTTAAGCAACTATAAAAAAAATATGACGTTTTTATTCAATCTGTAGATCCATGAACATATCCACAGCCCAACAGCCAAAAACTCCAAACCTACTGCTGTGTGTGTGCCCTACTGGTGACCTAACTACAGTGTGTGCGCTGCTAAAATACCAACCAATTCAAACTGACCAATGAAGACAATTAATTAGCAGTCTGTACACATTTGGACTATTTAGAAAATTGTCCCTGTTTTGTGGCAAACACAATGTGAAAATACTTGCCTTGTCCCGGTATGTCATCTCGTCCAAATATGAAAAGCTTATATGAACACTGCCCCTCTAAAACCTCAGGAAGAACTTTCAGTACAAAGATATCCACAGTATAACCGATGTTTCCATTTGTGTTTTTAGGATACATAATGTATGCATCATATTTCTTTCCATCTGCAAAGGAATAGAATAACGTCAGAATTTAAATACTTTTACATATTTACTATGGTATTAGTTTTATATACAGTTTTATAAAACTAGGATAACATCCAACAAATACTACATGGTAATTAGCCGAAAAATGTTGAACTTTTGTCTAAGCTATGTAATTAAAACAGCATGAAATCTAACTTGAAAATCAATATTTGACAAAATATATGGCTATATAATTTATTTGCTTTGTGAAAATTGTAAAATATTTTATTAAAAATAAGAAAGAAAAAAAAAATATATATACCTTTTAGATTTGTTTTAGCAAAGCAGGAGCGACGATAAAAGAGAACAATGTCAACTTTGAAAATTTTGAAGGCTATGACACAAATAATGACAACAAATACCAACGTAACAAAGAATGCAATTAAGAAATTCTGGTAATTGGGATCTGTAAATAAAATAGAATAAATTAAAGTTAGAGACAGTAAGAAATAGCAACTGGTTTAAAATATATTGTGCATATATATTTGAGGTTTGTAAATAAATATGTGACACATCAATAAGTCCATTAAAAAGTTTTTTCTGTAGTACAAATGGAAGATCAGGACTTTTAATATTTTTCTTTTTTATCGTTAGAAGTGTTACATAGCACTTTGTTCTGATGAGATTCAAACCCACTTCTCAATCACATGCAAAATGTGATTCTTTCTTAGGTGTTGGATGCTTTGAATTTGAGTACAGATTTTACAGTAATAGATCTGTCTGCTTTTATGATCTGGTAGTATGGAAGGTTTGATCTATATATTATTATTATTTCATAAATAAAACTGGAAAATACTGCAATTAATATTTAATTAGTACCCACGTATTTGTCACCAAAAATTGTGTGCCTACTGTATCTATGGCTTGTTAGGACTTCATTTTAACTGTCATTCATAATGTATTTCTTTCAAGATACTCTTAAGAATAATCCCCAGTTTTGTCCTCTACTTCATAATTAAGCTTTTTTACTAAATCATGGGCAATAAAATAATGTATCGGAATGCGGTACACTCCAAGTGCTATTCACAACTGTAAAGAGCACATTTTCGCATACAAGAAGTCTACTAGATTCTGTAGTCATAGCTACAATGACAAACAAATTTAATAAATGTACTACCCTTCAGGATTGCTATAAGCAGTAGTCATGACATCATTTACTGCTGGTTATGTGACATTATGTAAATGATCAAAGACTGACCATGCTAGGAATTGAGTGGCGTTTGCACTTTAAATGTATCTAAATTGCCAGGTAAAGTTAATCTTAAAATATTGATTAGGCCCTGTCAGTCATATACATTTAAGGCCTCTGACTCTTTGGAATTTAGAACGTTAACGGTATCCTCTTAATAAAATATGTTGGTTTAGTTCGTTTTTTAACATACAAACAAAATACAAAGTTTACATACAACATGATCTAACTTCACAGGAAGAAATGCCACGAACAATACCCTAATATATTTTGAAATCAGTTATATTTAAGGCAAATAAGTAAAAAAAATATATAAAGGGCTTACCTGGATGCTTAAACATCACATATGCAGTACTTTGTACTTTGGAGTAAATATTACAAACAAATTTCCTGTCATAGTCTTCTTCTTTAACCTCTGTGAAGTTTAGGTCTTGTGAAACTGAGCAACTGTCATTTATGAATTCACGTCTTAAAGAAAAAAAATAGGAAAAAATTATATGCAAATCTGGTTAATAGCAATATACTCAACAGACAAACTGTAAAACACAATTACATTATTGCATTGAATTATATATAAAAATATCTTACTGGTTTGGTTTATTTCATTTTATAATATCATTAATATGAATCACAATTGGTATACATCAGCAACATAAGCCGTGTTTCATATAAAACACTGTTCACTAACTTTTGTGGCATTACTAGTTAATAGTAAATTCTAAATATTAAAACTAGGGTATAACAACTTTTGAATGCAAGTGGCACATTTTAATAGATAGCCAGACCTATTAGAAAAGGGATCTTCTATACACTTTCATTATTTCAGTATGAGTTTTATACACCACATTAAAGCTATAAGCTAAAAAAATATCTAGGTCTTTAATATCATGCTGTACGTTTGTTATTTAATGCTGTAAAAGTGGCTGATACTTACTTTAATTCTCCACTTATTACTCTTTCATTAAAACCCTCATAAGAGTCGATGTAGGAATTATTGAACGACCAGTACATATGTATTTCAGATCCCCGTCCTTTGCACATCACTTCACATGTAAGGTGAACAGGAGATCCTAAGATAAAGAAAAACTTAATGTGTACAATAAGATAGGTACAAAAGCATTTTTATGGTCAACACAATGTCTACATGCTTATTATTGTGACAGATTGACAGACAGGGCTACCAAGGTACTGATGGGGCCGCTGTACCGGCAACAGACTCTAATCACCTGGAGCTAAAACCGGACAGCCTGTTCCAATGACCGTGTAAGTCCCTTAGATTAATATATTATGGGACACTTTTTGGTCCCATCAGGTGTAGCTTCCAGTGTCATGGAGCACTCTGCATTTCTCCACTCCTTGTTTTCTATACCCGTTATTCCTTCTTTTGAGTTTCACTGACCCTGGGCTGTATCTCAAGCCGCCAACCCCTCCAGCACAACCTTAGCTGAACCACTGCGCCCCCTATTGTACAGTGTAAAAATATCACCCCAAGATACCCAGAGATGGCTCCAGCCTGGCTTCCAAACAAAGAGAGCACAGGGAGGAACTTCATTGTATAAATAAATCCCAATAACAGGATTGCTGCCAGGGGGAAGATTCAATAGCTAAGGGGGATTAAAGGTTGGGTTGTATACGTGTATCTGTTTATCTATGTTACTACAATTCTGGGGATATATAAGGCTATGTTTTGCAACAATAAAATGTTCAATTTGTTCTTCACAATCATGGTGGTCGTGACTACTTTTGTGATCTAAGAAAAAGATCCATCTATTAGCCTACTGAGACTGGAAGCTATCCTGAGGAATAGGCGACGGGTTACTAGGGTATTCATAGTACTAACTAAGCAACCTGTTACACTTATGTTTAGCAAATCAGTATTATACTGGTAACACTGTAGCCAGGCACAGTATGTTCTTGACTTTCTGACTGCTTTATGGTGGCAAATGTATAACTTAGCATTATCGTACAGGTTTTTTTTCTAAGATTAGCTTGAACTATGCGATTTGTAAATATGTATTTGCCAATATGCATTTGGGGAGTTTGCTTGTCTTCATTTATGTATACCAGTGTACAAGAAGTACACAGGGAAATCAGTAACAGGGAACAAGCTTCAAAAATGATAACACATTTGAGAAAATGATATAACCCTGCCATGTGGTGACCTGAACCTGAAGAGCCACAGAACCCTAGCTTTAAGAATAATACTCACCCAATGCAACACTTAAAATATTATTTGTTGGACGTACAATGGAAGGAGGACTGCGGATTGGAATGGCTAAAAGGAAAATAATAATAATAATTAATAATAATATATATATTATTTTTTTTTAAAAAGCAAACATTATTGTCACTCAAGTTAGTGGTAACTGAACATTGTAACAGTAGGAAGCTCCATACAAGATCAATTAAATGTGGACCGATTGACAGGAACATTACATTGGTTATTGCTCAAAAATCAGTACATACAGTAGTCTAAGAATTCTGCTTTGTAAAGATAACCTTGAGGATTTTACACTATGATGAAAATCACACAGACTACTACTTTATTGCATCCTTATTGTCTTAATGATTGTTTTCAAGGTATAGTATATAATGTAGTAATAACTGGAATATTTGAAATTTAATGAAAAAAAGTAAGTAAAAGGTACTAATACTGTAGAACAGCCAAAGAAAGTACAGTTTTTATATTTTTATGTAAACATTTTTATTGTGTCTTAAATATAAAGACATGAGTACATAATAACTGTAGTAGGGGGACTGCAACTTTATACAACATGTTTATATTTATTGCTAAACTGTTTTTTTTTCAGCTGCACTAATACACAAACATAAAACATGTCTACAGTCCATTGCACTTCTATACGCTCACAATAATTTGGATTAAAGTGTTATGATAAAATACGCAGAAAAACAACAACATAGGATAGAGAAAGAAAATAAGGGTGGGATAGAAAGTGGTACTGTTTCTGCCTGGTCCTAAGTTTGTAACAAATTATACCACAATATTGGTAGATCATCCATCATAAGATAAAATAGCAGTGTGGCAGGTTGGAAAACAAGTGTACAGTAAGTGTTTGTCAGCAGTCATAGGAGAATAGTGATGATGAGGGTCAAGCTTGTTCCTAGTTGTTGACTTAATGGGAAGCTGTGTGGGTCATGTGTGTTGTTATGACATGTAATATTTTGTTTTGTATTAATATTATTGAATGAATCCATCATGATGGTCCCTGCACAACAAAACGTTTTTGTTTTATCTATCCACTCTCTTTAATCTGATTCTTTAATTTAAAATAAATATATTTGTTATACTTTTTGTGCATGTTCTACATATCAGGGGATACTCAGGTTTCAAGGCCAGACCAAGTTCAAACATATACCCAAGTACCTAAAGCACACCAGCCCATTTGATTTCTACAACTGAACAATTAGTGGCTTACCATGCAACTGCCTTATGGCTCTATGACCAGCCCTTGCCCACCAGAAAAAGTATCATAAACAAAAGAGAAGAAATGAATAAATACCTGCTCAGCATTAATGTAGGTGAGAAAAAAAGTGTACATATAGATTATAAAAGAAAAAGGATGCTTAAAAATTGTTTCAAAACAATTATGTGAAAACACTCTATAGTATTTATTTAAATTACTACCTTGAAGGTCCAGATCAATGGAACGTGAAATGGTATAACTTGTACCATTATAATTAAGTGGTACTTCACAACTATACTTTCCTTCATCTTGTTGTGTAACATTAGTTATAGTTAAGAATATATTCTCTACAAAATATTTGTTGCCATTGGTGTCCAGAGGAAGGCACTCCTGCATAGACAGACAGATCACAATACATGTTAAAGTACTACAACAACAAAAAATGAAGGCATTATTCACATCTGTTATGTTCATACCTGGAAACTCTCCGAGTTTGGCCCAGAGAACTCTTTGAGAAGCGCTGCATTTCAAGGTCTCTGGGTCAACTCCCCGGAGCAGGATCTTGACACGTCCCACTCCCCGCCCATTCCCCCCATTTAAATGGGGGTGTTTCCCATAGTGTCAGCAAGAACGCCCACTGAAGCCAGTGGGAATGTCCACTGACATCCGGGGGAATGCTCCCGATGTCAGCAGGGACTGCCAACTGACATCGGCTCCAGGTAGCCATAACCCGCAAGTTCATGTCTCCAGCTCAACAAATCTTATGAAAATCTCATCTGTGTATGCCTGTTCACACAGACAGCACAGCACATTGGTACTATATCTGCAATATACTTCCTATGAAGATGAAAGCAGAGAAGGTGTATCCTCTATACAAGTTAAATTGATCAGCAACATTGGAGCAAGAAATAATAGTTACTCATAATGCTTCATCAATCATATTATGTGCTGTATATCTTGTCTAACATGCAGGGTCAGCTGGATGCAAATGGCTTTGGAGAATGGAAAGACATCTACGTGTCATAGAAGGTTACACTAAAGAGAAATAAGCATAACTCATAATTTGGAAAAGAAAAACGTGAACAGCACAGGGTAACACTAAAACATATTATGAACAAGCTGCTTACACAACAGTGTCATATTTTTTTTGTACACAGCATTTATGTAATTGTACAAACCACTATTTCCGTTACGTTTGATCATTTCTCTTTTCAAATCATATATGCACACACTAGAGTATTCTTTAAATTTCAATATAAATAATTACAAATAAACAAATGTACCTCACCATGGTTCTATAGGGGTAAGAGGTCGTAACGTATGGCACATATTTCCTTTAAACCTGACAGCCACACAAAACTAATATTTTTTTATTTCTACAAAACCCAATGGAAAGGAAAATGAAACAGGACCAGCCCATAATACAAAAGATAGTTTCATAAGTCAATGCACCACGTAGAGACTTTTCTTCTTATAAAAGGGCAGTGACTTGCTTTGTTCTTTATGTCAGTTTGTAAACATGAAGATTTCTCAGGAACAGTTAAAGCTGAAAATGTCACATTTTCAGATGCCCTTTATAATAACTAAATATGGCACTACCAAACATGTCAACTGTACATAAAAAAAATCACAAAAATATATATACATTTATGACATACAAAAACATAAAAATAAATACCTTAAACCATTTTATATTAGTATCTTTAACATCAATGTAATCCTCCAATTCAGGACACGGGAGTTGAATGTTTTGTGTGATTTGTTCTGTAAATGGGTACAAGGTGCTTTTGTTATAGCATAGGTTCTCATCATACGTAAAAACGTCTACTTTTTTATGCTTTTGGATGCAGAATGTGGAGTTTCTGGAAGAAAGAAAAAAAATGATTAGCCATTGCACAAAGGATCAATGAATTAATCTGGCAATGAAAGGGTTGATTTATGTTAGTGTATTTAGACTTCTCTGTTCATAAGTTATCAATTTTACATGCGCTAATTTCCTACGGACCCTACAGATTTGCTTTAGTGTGTTTGTTTACAATAGCTTTCCTTTAGATTTTATATTTTAAAATTGCAATCCATACTTTTTTCAGCTCTTCTAAATACAATTGAGGTTTAAGGTCATTGAGTGAAGCTTACTGTCTCTGACACAGCATTAAAAATGTTAAAAATTTAAAATGCCAGTATATGGTTTCACTGTGCACTCGGCTACCTTATACAGGGCTCCCTATCTTGTAGCCATTCCATCTTCTAGCCTGCCTGCTAGACCTCTAAGAAATTATGGTGGGAGTCTTACATGTCTGCATAACACTGGGTAACAGTGCAAACAACAACAAAAAAACAAGTTGCTAGTTAGGGAAAAGTGTTTCAGCTCTACAAGTAAGTGTTTCATAGTCATTTTTCTCTGTATCACAATCAGTCTTCATTGATCCTTACCTTAAAACACAAGTATAATACTTTGAATCTTCTAGTCTTGCAGGGAGAAACTTAAGATAGTTTTGATTCTGATGAACTCTTGACTGTGTATTAAAACTAATTTCAGAGCCATTTAGATACCAAGTAATGTTAAAATCGCCTTCGTATAGCATGTATTTCAAAGGACAGTGAACATAAAGTGGCTCTCCTTCAGCAACATAGGACCTATCAAAATCAATATTTTCATCCTGGCATGTTTCTGCAAGACAACATATCAAACAGCTGTAATAAGTGCATATACATTAATGGTTGTAAAATCCTAAATATTTTATTCATCCCCCTCCGCCAATATTGGAATCCTTGGTAAATATGAGCGGAGACTACTGTGAAAAAATTATCTTTATTGTTTAACAGTTTGAACTTGTCTTCAACAAATACACAAAAATATTCTGCTCTCATGGATATCAAACAACACAGGCGTATCAAAAAAAGTGAAATATATGTGTGGCATAATTATTGGCACCCTTTTAGTCAATACTTTGTGCTACTTCCATTTTTTAAGATAAAAGAGTCTTCTCCCCAGATCCTTCAAATTTTGAGGCCAACTCTCCTTTTTCAGCTCACCCCACAGGTTCAAGTCAGAGGACTGGTATGGCCATGGTAGGGCCTGGATCTTGTGATATGTAAGCCATTGTAGTGTTGATTTTGATGTTTTTGATTTCTGTGTATGTTTTGTATCATTGTCCTGCTGGAAGATCCAACCACGGCCCATTTTAAGCTTTCTGGCAGAGGCAGTCAGGTGCTCATTTAAAATATGTTGATATTTCATAGAGTTCATGATGCCATGTATCCTAACAAAATGTCCAGGTCCTCTGGCAGAAAACATTAAAGAGCCGCTACTATATGGCTACCTCTCTGCAAAACCCACCTCTGGTGTTTATTACCACTCAAACCATCCTCTTCACAGTGTGTTGAGACAATATTGACACACATCCTCTTACAGGTTGATTCATAATATTTTCAGTTGACTGGAACTTCTTAATTATTGTCCTGATGTTGGAAATTGGCATTTTCAATATTGGCATTTTATGAAGCTCAACAACCTTTTGCTACACACACCATGGCTATATTCCTTGGTCTTACCTATTGACTAAGGGATTTTTAGCATATGTATGACCTAATAATTATATATCCGTGGAAAAAAGGAAGTCATGGTTGAACAATTTCCTCTTTCTAGTCACCCAGGTTTACTAAAAAATTTAAAATATCAATTGGAATATACTTTAAATCTATTTTTCATATGGGTGACACACATATACAGTCGTGTGAAAAATAAAGTTCCCCCTTTTTGAATTCTAGGATTTTACATATCAGGGCATAACAACATCTGTTTCTTAGCAGATCTAAAAATTAGCCAAAATGTGTGTTAACACAATGCCAAAGAGGAAAACCATCAGAAATGATCTTAGAGAAGCAACTGTTGCTGCCCATCAATCTGGGAAGGGTTATAAGGCTATTTCTAAGCAATGTAAATTCCATCATTCTACAGTGACAAAGATTATTGAAAAGTGAAAAACATTTAAGACATTTGCCAAGCTTCCCAGGAATGTACATCCCAGCAAATTCTCCCGAAGGTCAGACTATGCAATGCTCAGAGACTCTACAGGCCTCAGTTAGCATGTTAAATGTTAACGTTCATGACAGTACAATTAGAAAAAGACTGAACAAATGTGGTTTGTTTGGAAGGGTTACCATGGCTTAGGTTTGCAAAGTCGCATCCGAACAAACTGCAAGACTTCTGGACCAATGTCCTTTGGACAGATGAGACCAAAGTGGAGATATTTGTCCATAATGCAGAGCCACGTTTGAAGAAACCCAAACACAGAATATCAGCACAAGCACCTCATAACAACTGTCAAGCAGGGTGGAGGAGGGGTGATAATTTGGGTTTGTTTTGCAGCCCCAGGACCTAGGAACTTTGCAGTAATTGAGTCGACCCAGAAATCTTCTGTATACCAATGTATTCTAGCGTAAAATGTGAGGCCATCTGTCCGACAGCTACAGTTCGGACAAAGTTGGGTTATGTAACAGGACAATGATCCCAAGCACACCAGAAAAAAATCTACAACAGTATGGATGGATGAAAAAGAAAAGAACCTAGGTGATGCAATGTCACAGTCCAGACTTCATCCCAAATGAAATGCTGTGGCAGGATGTTAAGAGAGCTGTGCATAAACAAATGCTTGCAAATCTCTATAACCTGAAGCAATGTTGTAAAAAAGAGAAGGCCAAAATTCCTCCACAATGATGTGAGAGACTGATAAAATTGAAAACTTCAAGTTATTGCTGCTAAGGGTGATTCTACAAGTTATTGAATCATAAGGTGTACTAGTTTTTCACACATAGCTTCTCCATTTTGGCTTTATTTTTGTTGAGTAAATCATGACACAGTGTAATATGTCATGTGTTGTTCATCGGAAGTTGTATTTACCTATTTTTTATGTTAAACCATAGAATTCAAAGAGGGTATACTTTGTTTTTTACATGACTGTATTTAACAATGTTTTTGGTTTTTTTTGTAAACCTCTGTTGTGTTTGCAATTGTTTGATATCTTTGAGAGCAGAGTATTTTTTTAAGAAAAGTTCAATGGGTTAAACAATAAAGACAAATTTTCACAGCATTCTTTGCTCATATTTACCAAGTGTGCCAATATTAGTGGATGGCATTGGAACTGTCAGTGAGTCTACTGAGGTTCCCATACTAATAATGCTCAGATTATACCATGCAATTTAGCGATCAGAAACAATCCACATCATTTTACTAGAATTCTTTGTTATTCAAACATAAGTGGAATGGGGATATCGACCTATACATTAGGCTGACGCGATTCCCCAGCTTTCAATGTAGAGTGTTAAGATCACTGTCCTTGGAACTGAACCCCTCTTAACCCCTTCAGGGCAAATTATTTTGCTGCACTTGAGTGCAAAGAGTTTTTGCCACTTTTACTATATGTCTGTTAAACCATATGCATCTTTACCTTCTTCGATGTTTCCACATCAATTATATATCTTCTTTTTTTTGAGGACTAGTAGTGCCTTGTTTTTTGTTAAACTCTTTTTATCAATTTTTCAACAAAGAACAAAAACATCGTAACAGAACGTCACAGCTACTGTCTCAGAGACTTTAAGGAACAGTACACAGTCCCAGATAAGGGAGACAAGTGACACAATAACATAAAAAGAAAAACAAAAACGAAAACAAGCAATAATAGGATTGCCTTCAATGAGACTCAAAAAATAAATGCATTGATAAATGCATCAATTTGCATGTGATAAAATGCACTTGATCCAATGAAGAATGGATTCCAATGTGCATTTTAGATCAATTTATGGCTTAAGTTTTCCTTTAATCAAAGTTTTTATACACCATGCTTACACTCATGTGCCGTCCGCATCTATTGCATATTTTTTACCAGAAAAATTATGAATCTCTTTCATTCTGATGATGTAACATGCATGTTCCACAACCTTAGACATTCTAAAGTTCTTACTTGTTATTTCCAAAGAGTTAATATTGACTGACTGTACAGGATGTGGAAAGCATCTTGCTGAGAGCTGCAGGAAATGGTCTGTTTGGCATGACTGTTTAGACAGCTGGCCCGATATTTTTAAAAAATACCTTTTTACGGGATATATTTGAAATGTTTTACCCACTAAACTGAAACAACTATACAAGAGTTTACTTGTGCATCATTAGTATTGATAAGTGTACAGTATTCTTGATTACCAGTAACAGTGATCTGGAAAGTGGCTGACAGATTTTGTATATAGTAATTTACTTGTAACTATTTTTCACTAATTTTTTTTTTTTCACTAATTCTTCCCTAATTAACTCACAACATGAATACTATATATATATATATGTATAAACCCTCCAAACAAGGGCAGGGAATTAGGCCTTTAAAATTCTGCTTGCAGTACACAGACAGTAGCTGCACAGGTGGATCATGTAGACTTTCACTTGGGGTTAAAAAGTGCTGCAGTTTAGAACCTGAAGTAGAGGCCAGTGTGAGAAGTCTCCAGGTTGGTACTGTTTACTACCTGATTCCCAGTAGAACACTTATGGAAGTGAGTTGTAAACCCTCCTATGTGTGAAGAGATTTGTTTCCTTTTATTTAGTGGTTACGGACAAATTGTGAGTCTCCGCTGTTAAGAGACCATGTTTATTTGTCTGCACAGTGAAATAAAACAGGCTTTATTTGGAACCATCTGTGTCCTGTCCTGCTGTGAGAGTACCCTGCAGAGACACACACTACCACCATATATATTATTGTAATTTGGTTATACTACATAGTTTTATATGCAGGGGTGGACTGACCAATCGGCCATACCTGGGCGGGGAGCGAGGCGTGTCCAGACCCCGCTCCCGCTACCCGGAGGGTTCGGGTCTTGACACGCCCCGCTCCCCGCCCATTTTTCCTTGAAATGGGAACAAAAGCGGGAACTCCACCGACATCAGTGGGAACGCTGCCAACGTCATCAGGAACTCCCCCAAAGTCAGTGGGACCGCCCACCAACGTCAGCAGGACCGCCCGCTGACGTTAGTGTGCAGTCCTGGCTGCGTCCAGCAAGGGAAGGCTTCGGGTAGCCGGAGCCGAGAAGTTCCCAGGTATGCCAATGGCCCGTGAGGGTCAGGGGCAGGACCGGACTGGCCAACTGGAAAACTGGGAGATTTCCTTTTGAGCAGCTAATGTCTATGCTATGCCTTACGAGGCACCCGCAGCTTATTGTTTAAGGAGCAGAGGTGGCATAGGCAGGTTGTTTAGGTAGCAGAGGTGGCATAGACAGGCTATTTGGGGACAGAGACAAGCTGTTTGGGGACAAAGACGGAACAGACATGTTTGGTGGAACAGATGGCACAGATAAGCTGTTTGGGGGCAAAGGTGGCTCTGTGGGACATGTTTGCTACATTTTCCCTACATGGCCCTGTGGTTTCTAGTTACGCCCCTGGTGTGACGTGTGGGCACATGAGCTTTGACCATGCAATAAAATATATCGGGCTGGTGTCCAAATATTTCCAGGGCTTCTTTTTTATTCCTAGTCCGGTCCTGGTCGGCTGGTCCGCAACTGGTCTGCTGTAGCAGGACTGGATAGGGAGATCATAGATCTCACTGTTACTGGCCTAAAATCAAGGTTGCGGAAGGTCTGTATAACATTCCCTTGTGATGGGCGCTGGCTTCTTTTGGTGTGCACCGTTATTCAATGTCATATCCCAGCACTCAGCACTAAAGCCATGCCTACTGCCAGACCACAAGCCCATTTCTTAAAGAAGACAGAAAAGTAAGAAAAATAAGAGAAGGAAGATGCGAAACAGATTATGACAGAAGAAGAAAAGGTAGAGGACGAGAAAGAGGAACTCCAGGAGAAGAGACGCGGGAAGGATAAGGAAACATTGTAAGAGTGTTAGAATGCATGAAGCATGTATGTGATGGCCCTCTGATAGTGGTGCACAATAACTCCCATCTCTGATGAGAGTTATTGTGTACTACCATCAGTGCCAGGCTCAGCATAAAGTGATGGGAGTTAAGGTGTAGAGTGTACTTTAACTCCTATCACTATATACTGAGCCAGGCACTGATTGTGGTACCACCGACAGTATCTGGCTCAGTAAATAGTGATGAAAGTTATGCTATACTACCATCAATGCCTGGCTCAGTATATAGTGATGGCAGTGATGATGCACCACTGTTAATGTATGACTTAGAATAAACTGATGACAATTATGCTGTATCACCGTCAATGTCTGGCTCTGATTATAGTGATGGTAGTTATGCTCTACTGGGATCAGTGTCTGGCTTAGTATAAAGTGATGACAGTTATGCTGTACCACTGTCAATGTCTGGCTCAGTATAAAGTAATGGCAGTTTTTTGGTCGATATGATGATTGCAGTGCACTACATGCATTGATACGTATAAAAAGGTAACACTTCACTTTAAGTACATTTTTGTTTTACATACGTGCTCTGGACACCATTGTGTACGTTAATGTGGGGGTATGCCTGCAATGTTCCTCTGTAAAGATAAATGCTAGTTTTGCAGACCTCCCCATGCATTTGCAAAGGGGAGACAACAAATGTTTAATACAACCTCTCATCTTCCTGCCCATGGGTATGTTTTACTGAAATGTATGCAATCCTCTGCATAAAAAAGTAGGGCAAAACTGCTGTGTTGTATCAATAGGTAATTATCCTCTAAGTAGCTGCTGAAAGCCTGCTAACCACCTGCTTACCTGCTTTATTTGAAGCCAGACATGTAAGAGTTAGGAGCAGGATATACCATGTCAATGTCATAGTAGGAACCTACAAGAAAAGGTATTTATGGTTAGAAACATTCACATAATGTCACTTATTGCTTGGTTGATTATAAATTGTATGACACATATGTACAAAGACATTTCACAACCACATTTAGGTTTATGTAAAGGAGCGAGCGCATATCCAGACACAAGTCCTGCACATGTACAGTACCTATTTTACTGTGAAACATGGTTTGCATTTGTGCAGTAGCCTGGCCTTAGATGAGGTGGGACATAAAGTGATTGTAAACACGTTTGAGCAGGGCCCTCCCCAGCTATTTCTGTAAGTCAAATTATTGTATGTTGTATAATTCTTGTCAAGTCCTGTTTACCAATTGCACAGTGCTGTGGAATATGATGGTGCTATATAAAACATTAATAATAATAATAAATAATAATAACAATGTTTAATATGATCAGGGCATGACATCATGAAGGAAAGCTGGATAATCTACCATAAACTGTTTTATTCTATGGCAACTGTTTTTGTTATTTATTTTATTTTGAGGAAGAAAAATAGTTGGTATGAAGTGCCCTTTTTTTGATCCAGTGTTCCAGGGTCTTGCACTAAAAAAAGTATATTAAAAAATTCCATGGGTTGTTTGTTAATAAGCCAGTTTCTAAAATTCCTAAAACATTTTTGGCATGTAATTCTAATGACAAGGATCTATGCATACCCAGTACTTACATATAACATTTAGGTTTATTCTACACCATCTCTTGGTAGTTAAAATATCACCTCTAATGCTACTTGGATGCACAGGGTTTGGCTGTAAATGCTTACAAAGTTTATTAATCTACAAGCAAGTCAAAACTCCTGCATAGAAGTTGACTGTGGAGATGTAATGCAGGCCATTGCATGGGGGATCTCACGTCTTCTTGTTGTATAAGTGAACCCTTTGGCACTTAAGTCACCTGTTGCTAATTACTTTTCTTTTTTACCAGAGATGCAAATTCTTATTCTTATCGTATGAGTGCATTATGGCCCATTATGGCACATTTACTGGCAGTCCTGCAGTATACAGAAATCAACTTGATACACGTGGCCACAAAATGTGAGAATGTAGTAACATAGGCTGTAAGGTACCAGGATTATTTTTCATCACCAGTGCGGCCCAGTACAAAACTGGCATCTTAAAATTTATTTCTGTTATATTTTAAAGCAGATATGTTTGGAGAACTAGGACATATGTATGTGACATATTTTTTCTTTTATGACCCCACTCCATGAAACCTGAAGGCAGGGTTTTTTAGGGTAATGTATTAAATAGAGCTTTGTAAAATAAAACATGGTTTATTGACATGGTATTTAGCAAAATTTTACAATCTTTGCAGAATAATGGCAGTGGCTGTGAAATGCATTTTTGTTACTGTCCTGTTTCATACTTGTCAACATCAAGCATGCTTAGCAATTTACACTTAATCCAGTTACTGCTTGAAAACAGCATTAAAACAAACCCCTTTCCCTTTATTGTTTTTCTCCCAGAATAAATAGTAGGTGTAACTTTTATACGTAATAGCTTTTTTCTTGTCAGTAATTCAGTGGATAAGTAATTGTCTCTGGCGTGAGCAAACTTCATTAATGGGAGATAATTATCCCTCTGAAGCCCTGTTTTCAGAATCCAGCCTGATTCCACACCAGAATGAGTCACCAAGATGGATCATACCATCCAGCATGCAAGTCTGAAAATTGTCCCTGAACCCATAAGCCCCAACCCATAAGCATACTCTGTCAGGTCACTTTGGTTCATTGTACTGCACTTATGGATGTAATTTTACGCCATACAATACACAAGACAAAGAAGACCATGGAACCTAATCACTGCTTGGTGGTACAGAGCCTCAGAATCAGGACTGTATGATTGATATCTGGAGAGATTCAAGTAGTGCGACTACATTCTGCCATTTTTACAGGACATACGTTTCACATTTTAAGTGCTGCCGTACAGTATGTAGGAGGTAGAAAGGGCAGCACTTGAAAGTCCCCATTAGCTTCATAATAATGGGCTAAAACTCAATGAGGTTTTGCAGTATACTGATTCCAACTCCCAGTTGATTTCAACTCCCAGACTTCACTATATATTTCACGTTGTTGACAGGAATAAGGAACACTGATGCTTCTTGTATTCATATTTTTCTATTTTATGCTTTTTATGTTGTGCACTCCTTTATTTTTGTATCTGTATTATGCTACTGCATACAGTCTATCGCTTCTGTCTTCTCATTCCAATTTTGCACATGCCAATGTGTTATAACGGTGTAGACTTTTCAACCCTGAAGTGGATTTTTTTTGTATTGTTCTATTCCACAAACACTTGAGTAATGTAGTGATTCAGAGGAATCCTATTCCTAGTGAAATATATGAGGTCAGTAAAATCTCCAACCTTTGCCAAGTAAATATGTAAATTTTGGAATGGGAATCAAAATCTCCAGGGAGGATTTGAAGTTAGTGGTTGAGTTACATTTTGTAAAGGGACTCAATATACGGTATATGTTTATTTCCACTACCCCTCCATCAGACAGAGTCATTTCCAAATTTTTGGATACTTTCTTAAAGGAGCAGGCATGGTGTTGCAAAGATGCACTTGAGTTGCATTTATTTTACTTACCCCCCCAGGAATCCCCATAAATTCATGCAAAGAAATCTCCACACAGCTCCAAGTTCTTAATTGCACAGAGTATATTTGCTGATGTGACTGCAGGCAGATAACTGGGCAGCTGTTCTTTTCCTTACAATCAGAGGGCCATGTAGTCTCTACTTAACAACTGCCAAAATAGCTGTTTACAGGCTCATCATGTTACAAGATAGGTAGTGTGAAGCTTCATCTGCCATCACTGCACATATGAAGTCGTTATCTCTGCAAGTACCCCTGCTCCAAGAGAGGCACCGCATGCACCAAGTGAACTCCCATATGGGACCCTAAAACACCCAAGACAACAAACACTGTGTTCCTGCTATGGGATACAGACTATTATATAAATCAAAGAAGCAGGTAGGGAGCCTTTGCCAACAAGTGCCTTGGGGCAAATGCCACTGTTGCACCATTGTTAATCTGCTCCTGTGTGGCACTACTTCATCAATTAACTAATAGAAGAATTGTGATGCATCATGATATCCAGCACACTGAAACCATAACTGCATGCAAATACATCTAGAAAACTTTGCCACAAGTGATAACATCTATGATGATACTGTCCTATTGCAGCAGAGGGTGTAAGAGACCCAAAGTTTTGCCTTTTTGGAACCGGTTATCATTATCAAAGATTTCATGTCATGAGCTTCATGTAGCACCTAACCCTGATAGGAATGGGCTTCACTGCCAATGTGTTATAATGGTGTAGACCTTCTAACCCTAAAGCGGATTTTTTTGTATTGTTGTTTTACACAAACTCTTGAGTAATGCAGTGATTCAGATGAATCTTATTCCTAGTGAAATTTATGATTTCCTCTGATTTTATCATCACCAGAGAATAGTTTAATATGGACGTCAGTAAAATCTCCAACCTTTGCTATGTAAATATGTAAACTTTGAAATGGGAATCAAAGGGAGTATTTGAAGTTAGTGGGTAAGTGCAACATTACCAAGTTAAGTCATAAACTTTGAAAAGGGATTCAATGTATATATTTATTTCCAATACCCCTCCATCACACAGGGTAGAGGCAGAGTCCTATTGCAGCATAGGGTGTAAGAGACCCAAAGTTTTACCTCTTTTGAACCGGTTCTACAACATTGGCTAAATATTCATCATTATCAAAGATTTCACGTCATGAGCTTCATCTAGCACCTAACCCTGATAGGAATGGGCTTGGCTGTGGATTTAAACCAAAATTCTATCTAACATAAAGCTTTCTTGTATATAAACACAGGTAACATTAAGAATAAACTGTGCTAACAATTCCCTGCATTCTTATGAGTTCTTTTTTAACACAAGGATTTCTCTTCAGTGTGTTACAAAACTTTTTTTTAGGTTATATTTGCCAGGAGGACTAGCATATTTGCTCAGTATTATTGGAGTCATAAACCAGGGAAATATTCTGTTTATTATTATTTGTTTACCCTGTTGGTTACATTTTGGTTTAAAAAAGGTACACTGATTTGAAGTAAAAACATGAAGATTTATTTTACTTGCGCAAAGTATTCGTTAGATTTGGTGCCATTAGTGCCCACTTTGCATTAGAAATTGCTCTTGATAAAAGGTCCCCTTTGTTTCAGAGATGGTCGTTGGCATGTTTTTTTATAGATATAGATATATATTTATTTATTTTTTTTTTTTTCTTTACAAACAGTGCTTTACTTACTGGAATCTGCCTGCTGACATTTGTCCAGATTTTCTCAAACTCCCTGTGCACTTCTCATAGGGACTGGTTGAATAAAGCAGCAGCTTTTACTTGCCATCCACATGAAAGGCTGCTATATGTTACAGTGAATTTACAGAAAAGCAAGAACAAATTAAAAGTGAATTCACTAAGCACATGGCATGTTTATCCTAAAATACAAGTAAGAACTGTAAGCTCAGGGTCTCCTACTTTCCCACAGGAGTCAGTAACCGTGCTCTGCAGATAATGTGCTGAAACTTTTAAATCTCTTTTACATGCAGTCTACACCAGGGATCTCGTGAGTGATGGAAAGAATATCCTAGCAATTTATGGCTGTCATTAACATTGTAGCAGTTTACTTGCAAAGACCTGAAATCTAGGGAACTAGGCCCTTAGACTTCTTAGTTGGTAGGCTACATCTCTAAAGGTTTGTTGATTACATACTGATCTATGAAGGGGGCATCAGGTCTGTACAACAATATGACAATTTCTACAACAAAGTTCTATGTAGCACACAAATTTAGTTATGGTTACCACATCAGCTATGGTTTTCCCAGGTTGAATTTAATGTGCTATTGCTTATCGCACATACAAAAGGCTTTGTGGCAGTATGCGGGATATACAGTTTTACATAAAATGTAATAAAGGATCAGAATTTTTGTACAAATCTCCATGTTTACAAATTATATCCCCTTCAGTGTCTTTAAAAGAGTGGCCATTGTGTTTAATCCTAGATAGAAAGATATCTTTTTACTTGAATCACAGGGTTATTTGAAGGCTAATATTGGCACATTAGGGGTGCAAAGTTTTGTAGTTGTCAGAGTAATGGTATTGTTCTTGCTAACAGCTCCACTTTTATCACTTTTCAACAAAATTGATTTTTTATTTAAACCCACATAATCTTTGCAATTAGCCATAAAGGGTTATTTAATAACCCACAGTCAGTTAATTTAGATGTGTCCAGGGTATGCATGCTTGGTGTTGCTGGACCTTTGGATTTATTCAATAAACCCTGTAATCCCCTGACTTGTGCTGAAAATGAAGATCACTAGCTAAAATCATACTCATGAACAAATCACACAAAAAAAATCGGATAGTACACATTAAAATCATACATGCAGCACATAAAAACCACTGGAATATAGAAGAAAACCTCCAATTGATGTTAACAGGTCATCGCCACAGGTGAAGCATATTACAGCCAATGTGGTAGAGCCACTGGTGTCAATCCTCTTGTTCTCTAATGTTTAGTTTGGTTTGATGTCGCTTTGCTCTGTGTTTATCAATATATTTATTTTGCTTTTGAGGCTAATATATATGTCCATGTACTAAATTTCTAAAAAAACCCAAAAAAAACAAAAACCATTGCTTTCCTGTGTCATTAAAGTGAAAACAAATTAAAGCGTCCACCCCTGTGAAAGTGACTGGGAATGTGGTGTGGTAATAAATTGTTCTTTTCCTCTTTAGTAGAGTTTTTATAGCTATAATTTATAGAATGACACCAAAAGGGTTAAATTATCCCTGGTGTATTGTGGTTTTTTCCTCTGTGCCTGTGTAGGATGTTTACTTCAGCTTCCTACTGTGCACTGAAACACCTTGTGGCTTCCCTAATATTTATGGTCTAAAATTCATGTTTAAAAATATATTCAATTACGTCAAGGTGCATTCCTTTAATTGCTTACTTTTGTTTGTTTGATTACATTTATTTATATAGCACCAGCGGATTCTGTAGCTCTGTTACTATGAGTGCAATAATTTAAATCAGTATTTACATCCCACAACCACAATTAAACATTTAATGAGGGAACTGAATTCCAAATCATGCATTTTTTAACCACTGTTGCCAATTACCCTGAATTAAGATTTAGATAGGCCATTGAATACCTGCAGTAATGTATTTCAAGTGACTTAATGCAAAATTACAAGTAAACTGTAAGTTCTTGAGGCAATTAACGCAGTAGCCAGTTACCGTATTTGCTCGATTATAAGACGAGGTTTTTTTCAGAGCAAATGCTCTGAAAAATACCCCTCGTCTTCTAATCGGGGTCGTCTTCTAATCAGACCTCAAATAGAGGTCTGATTAGGAGACTAAGATCCAGATCCCCCGCACCGCTGCAGGGGACCTGGATCCTCCTGTCTCACCCCCCCCCCATCATACACACACTTACCGGTGCTTCCTGCTGTACTGCCGGGGCAGCGGGTTGACGTCTACGCGATTCGCGTAGACAACGTCCGCTGCAGCCGGAAGGAGGTGTGGCTAGCAGCGGGGGTTGTCTGCGTCCGTCGCGTAGACCTTCCCCGACTGTCAGAGATCAGAGTTCCCCGCACCGGAACCGCACCGGTGCGGGGAACTCTGATCTCTGACAGCCGGGGAAAGTATACGCGACGGACGGATACAAACCCCCCCTGCCAACTCCACCTCCTTCCGGCTGCAGCGGAAGGCGACGTCAACCTGCTGCCCCGGCTGGAAGCACCGGTAAGAGAGGGCTGAGAGGGGAGAGAGGGAAGAGAGGGGTGAGAGGGGTGAGAGGGGGGGGGAGAGAGTGTGTGTGTGTTAGTTAAATGGGGGTATAGGGTGTGTGTGTGTGTGTGTGTGTGTGTGTGTGTGTGTGTGTGTGTTAAATGGGGGCATAGGGCATTTCTGGAGTGGCGTTAAGGGGGCATTTAATAGAGCACTCTGCCTCCTGAAATGCCTTATACCTCCCTATATGCCACTCTGCCCCATAATATGCCTTTTAACCCCCTAAATGCCAGAGTGGCATATAGGGGTATAAGGCATTTCTGGAGGCAGAGTGCTCTATACAATGCCTTTTAACTCCCTTAATGCCACTCTGCCTCCTGGAATGCCTTATACCTCCCTATATGCCACTCTGCCCCATAATATGCATTTTAACCCCCTAAATGCCAGAATGGGATATAGGGGTATAAGGCATTTCTGGAGGCAGAGTGGCACATAGGGGGTCAAAAGGCATACCATGGGGCACAGTGGCATATAGAGGGTTAAAAGGCATATCATGGGCCACAGTGCCATATTGGTGTGGCAAGCCTGGGGGCAGATGTGCGTAACTGGGGGACAGGTTGGAAAATACAAGGAAATAAAAACAAAAAAAATATTTTTCTCAATCATAGCTTTTATTTAAAAAAATAGTTTACATGAATTAACATTTACTGGTAAAACTTTTTTCCTTTAGGGTCGTCTTATATTCAGGCTTTTTCTTTTTTTCCTAAGTTAATATTCAGATTTTGGGGGGTCGTCTTATAATCAGGGTCGTCTTATAATCGAGCAAATACGGTATTTATGAAATATCTATAGAAATATAATGTTGCGGGAAACCGCTAGTCTGGGACTCATGGGCTTAAGGCCATTTATTACACCTATTGGAGTTTCGTCACACAATTCATCACTTTTTGCCTGCCTGGCCTTGTCTCTCACCAACTGGATGTACCCATGTATTAAGCATTAAGACTCCCAGCACCCCCTGACACATCATCATCCTGCACAGCATTGAGGAACAGGCGGTACCTATATGGGATGAAGGATGTGTCCTCCCTGGGGTTGAAGTGACAGTTTTTTCTAGCTATCACTCACGGTTGTAGTTGTTTCAGGGATTCTGGAGCCTTGCGATCACCTCTTGTTCTCGGAGTGTGGCTGTATATCTGGTATCATGGCTGGAAGTAGTTCTCTTCCTGAGTGGGAGGAGAGGCTAAAGATTTCGACATCCCAGAACTTGTTTGTACAGAATTATTTCCCAGCATATCCAATCCAAGCTACAGGCTCGTCTGGTTGACTGCCAACAGCCGCATTCCTCTCAGTGAATGCAGGTTTAACTACTAGCATGACAGAAATCTGTTCACTGGAAATGCTTCTATGAAACGGTTATTTAGCCAGTTCCTTATTTTTCCCTTACAGCTGTTTTTTGTTGCAATTGTATAAAGCTGTTTAAAATTTGAACATATTATTTAATAGGGAAAAGGCTTATATAATGTTTTGTTAATTTATTGTTAGAAATTCCTCTATAAAATCTATATTAGGCTAATCTCCCTGTACCTTTCCTTGTCTACTAAGCTCCATTGTGATCAAATCTGTGGTAAATTTGTTAAAATTTAGCTTTACTGTTAAATATTTTACTGTGACAAATAACACTTTGGATACCAGATTTAGGGAGTAATGCTCTGCACAATTGGCCTGGCATCCAAAGAGTTACACAAGTAATTGTGACACGGTATCTCAAAATGTTTTGGCGTACATGTTCATATTCATATCCAAATTTAGGGATTACAGCACCTTTCTCAGCCAATTCCTTCTGCCTCTCCTTTCGTCTCTGGTGTAAATAGATATCACAATGTTTTATGGCTCACAATAATGTATAGAAACAGCGTGAATGGGTTTACAAAGTTACCAAAAAAGTACCACACAGTACTTTATTGCAGTGTATGTATGACAAAGAAAAATAAATGGGCTGATGAACTTTTCAGAACACTAAGAACACTGATGAGAGTGATAGGAGTTTATAACCCACTAAAGGGGTTAGGTATGGAAGTTTATTTACTACAAGAATAAGTTTGTTTAGCATGATTTTAGAATTTAACCCTTCCTTATGTAAGCTTACACTTTAATATTTTCCGGCCTACATGGTTAAAACACACATATTGTATAGGTTTACTAAGGGTTTAGAAACTTTTCCAAAATTTATTTTTATTTAGGAAATAATTGGGATATAATTACTTTTCTTTGTTTCATTTTTACCATTATATCATGTTATGTGATGCAAAGTTTGCCCTTAACTAGATATCTATGAATCGCTTAAAAAAATTGATTTCCCTAGTTAAAGTTTAAGCTGTTTCTAAGGTTGTCTCCTAAATGTAACTATAGCAAAAATACAAATATTAGTCCACTCTTCCATTGCAACAAATGTGTCCATGCCCTAGATTCAAAGGATTAATAGCTTAGAAACAAAAATAACCAAACAATGTATTTTCATCTAATCTACATAATGTTGATTTATTGTGGAATCAACTGTTAATGTGCAATATGATACAAATTATCAAGTTACATTGCATAATCATTTCTCCAAGCCTGGAGCTACCAAACTCCCCTATGCACACACATTTGTCAGAAATATAATAACATTAACATAGATTTTTATGGAAAAAAAGGTTCTAAACCATATGAGATCCCCCACATAAACTCAAAGTAAACTCAAAAATACTGTGGAGACCCACAGTGGTGGTCGTTTCTGTGAAGGGTCTTGTTGAGGGTGTTTTGAGTGGCTTGTAAGTACTACAGAAACCATTGGAGTGTGATGGAAGATGTGGCCATCATTTTATTTTAAGTTATGGTGATGCATTTCAAAATATTACTCCCTTCATTTGTCTTTAGTCTAATTATTCCCCCTTTACTTGTTCCATATATATATATATATATATATATATATATATATATGATTTTATCACCCATTTGTTAATCTGAAAATGTTCTCCCCTGCATTTGGCGCTTTTAATAATACATTTGCCTCCCTAAGCTTAGCTTTACATTTGCTCCCACAGTAGCTTTCTTTTTCTTTTATACAAGTTTATTGCCACTGCTGCCTTTATCAAAACATCTCTTAAATATTTCAATTTCTCTTGGATTCCATTTACAGATGTCCATGTCAACAAGGATTCATCCACATATCTTTCCATGTTAGCCTTTCTAAAATCTAAACTCTGTGTAATGCAAACTCTGTACGTATATTAACCATGGCTTTTTACCATGTTTTTGTGTTCTTGCTATGTCTTTATTCAACTTTGATTGGCCACTAATCTATTTAGTGCATCGCCACAAAATATATATTGTAAGTACGACTTTCTTCTGAAATAATAATTATATATATAAACCATCATTTAGTATGCAATATATCTAAAATGTGGGGAACATTAGGAAATCAAATACGTTTCACCTATAAAAACTATACATAACCAGTACAAATGGAAAATAAAACTCCAAAACTATATATTGGCGTTTGTACTGGTTTTGGAAACACCTCATGTACCTGCTATTTTCATTTATTTGGGCACTTACAGGGTTAAATAGGAATGACACGTATCGCTGAAAAAAAGAAAAACTAACAAACAAAAGTATATTTTTTTGAAAGTTGACTTCTCAAAGTATTTCACTAGGGGAGATCCGGGAAGAAGCGGACTAAGAAAGAAGATAGAAAATACGAGACAGTAGGGAGACATTCAGAGAGCATGAGAGAGAGAGTGGTAGTAAATGTGCAAATTTTGTCTACGATTTTTTACCCTGATTTTCACCCAAGAAAAACTTTTCTTTCTTACAAATAGCTTGTGGCAAGATGACGAGGAAGCTTAAGGAGATACAGAAAAAAAAAACTAGAAGTGTAGCCCATTATTTTTATTGTTTTTTTCCCTTTTATAATATGTGAATGCTGTGGCAGAACCTGACAGGGAAGAAGAGACGCCATCTTAGGATGAGTTAAGGCCTATTCCCCATCCAGCAAGACCAAGTGACTAACTAGCAAGTGCAGGACCAAATCCTGATCTGTTTTGCCAATAGGTTGCCTGATATAAACCAGAGCTACAGCTTAAGGTCTTCCAGCAAATTCATCTCTACAGAGAATCTGCTCTCAAGCCTTCCTGCAGTTAGCGAGGACTGTATCCAGGCTCCATCTGAGGACATCAGACCAGGGAAGTAACATCCTCATTACACAAAGGATATTGCTGTATATCTACCAGGGCCCCAACGTGCACATCACCATTTACTGGAGCTCCTGGGTGGGCAATTATCCAGCTTTGGGTGGGCTATTGGGTTTCTGTATTTTTACAGTATATATATGTATTTCGGCACTGGGTTGAACACACAGTTACTGTGAACTGCCACTCTCAGGACAAATCTTTATTTCCTGTGAACACTGTTACTGTATGCATCTGTTCCCCTATATTACAGTAAAATAGGTTTAATCTGTTTATCAGTTATTGTGTACTTATTAGTGCTATTGAAGAGCCACTTCTCAGTGAGTGGATTTCCTGTATCTAAATAAATCACTGAGTGGAGGCACTGAATGCAGAATTCAAATATGTCCCAATCTCCCTCACTAATTGCGGAGGCTCAGGAGCCATATCAGCGCCAAGAAGCAACAGGGATTGTTGCTGATCCTTACCCTATTTTCCAAGGGAAAGGAAAAAGGGTTACAGAAGGAAAGGTTTTAATTATTTTAGAAGTAATCATTTAAGTGTCAGAACCTACTGGGACATAGTGTGCATAACAGCTGATAAGTGTTTTCAATATTTACCTATGTCAATTGTACTCATGGTTTTTCCTCACTTAATTTTATTGATATAATATTAATGTTACAAAACATGATTGTATTTTTTGTCACCATCTGCTGCTAATAGAGTTGAATGCTCTTGTCTAGTATGAGGAAATCCTTAAAATTCTTATCTTAGCTATAGGCAAGTTCTCACATACTTGAGATGCATGTTGTGTTGACCACAAATTTCGTAATGAGATCTATTATTTTAAACCACACATTGTGCAATCACTTTTTGAAGTGTTTTCATACGTATTTTGCCCTTCATAGCAAAGATTGAATCATTTATATAACAACTTACAAAATATGTTAAAGAACCACAAGAGAGCTACCATTTCAATCTTAACCGTTTACAAGGGTGCTATATATTTTTGTTGCAATGGACAGACAACAGACTTTTTCTTCAAATGCCCAGTATCCAAATTATGGGATGATGTGCTAAAAATGTTTGGAAGGTGATGTAGAGGATAGAATATGTCATTTGTTGTGCAGTATAATAGAAACAAGCGTATTTTCAGGACAAGAGACATCTAATATTAGTCATTATTTCTTAATTGAATACTTCTGTGAATTTAAGTAGCACGTGGTTGCAAGAATACGTGGGTTTTTAAAAAAATATCTTTGTCCTAGTCACCCTTTTAAGATAAGACCTTTAACCCCTTCAGTCCCCTATGGACATACCGGTACGTCCAAAAAACGCATCCCAAGAATCCCCTATGGATGTACCGGTACGTCCTGCTCTTCTTGCAGCAGCATGGACACATCCTGTTTGACAGCCTGGACAACTGACAGCAGAAGCCGGCATTGCTGACTTTCTGCTGTCCGATCTCATGTAACAGCTTCCAGCACGAACGGCGGAAAACTGTTACATTTTTAAACGCCGATTGCGCGATCAGGCATCGGAGGGCAGGATTTCCCCTGCAGGGTCTGTCCAGACCCTTCTGGGATATCCGATCGCTCCGATGAGGCACAGACACTGTCTGTCTGTGGGGACTTTCATAGAGAACACAGTGTGATCGGTCCAGGGGATCGCAGGGAAGAGAGTGAGAAACCATGTTTCTCACCCTCCTCTCATGCAGAAATACAAAACGAAGAAAAAAAGAAGGTTAGTGATTTAAAATAAATAAATAAATACAATATAAAAATATAAAATAATACAATAAAGAATAATAAAAAAAAACAATAACGTGAGCTAAGTGATGTCATTGTGAAATCACTGGCATTAATAACATGTTCAAGATGTCTCTAAGAGGACCTCTAACCATTTTTTTTTAAATATATAAAAAAATAAGAAAAATAAAAATAATTTTTTTTAAAAAATATTAAAAAGATGAAAATAATAAAAAAAGAAAACCCTTACATCCCATTGCCCTAACACAACTAAACACTATAAGCCTCCTGCCCCGTTCAAAACCACCAAACCCGTTAAGCCATAAGCATAAAAATTCTACACCTTATAGTATGTTCCCTATAAATGCTGGGAAAGTATGGAAAATCTCTATAAATTAGGTATTTCTGAAATCAGGACACCTGAATTTATAAACTTGGAGGGGATTTTCCATCACTTTACCTAATTTTGTGAGGATTCAGAGGGAAAATTTATAAAAAGTTAGGTGCTTTTTTCTAATTGTCTCTAGTTTTTACTAAATTTCTCATCCTAGATTTTCAGCTAATCATCTAATTATGGTATCAAAAGAAAGCTCTATCTCTCCTTGAAAAAACAATATATAGTTTACATGGGTACACTATTCACAGGAAAAGAGAATAATCGCTGAACCAACATACCGCAAAAATGGCAAAATTGCTCCGGGACTTGAGGTACCAAAAAACCCTGGGATTAAAAGGGTTAAATAATTACCTGATTACACTGCAGTAATCAATGAAGGAATAAGGAGTTATGTATAAAGAGTTTAGAGTGATGAGTACAAATAAGTACTCTGTTTAGAGTATAAGATTAACAAACTTGGTGGACTGGTAACAGAGAATGTAGTGATTATTGAGACCTGGTACAAATAACTTTTAAAGGTTAATCTGATACATGATAAGAATGAGAGCCTAGAGACAGTTGCGTGAATAATTCATGTTAGAATTTAGCAGCAACAGCTAAAGCCAACATTTATGAGAAAGCATTATGAAGACACATTTCATTGGGAGTGTATGTCAAAACAGACTGAAAAAGGAGAGTATAGGGGAAACAGGCTACATAGGGCGAGTATGACGATGCAGAGACCTGCTATAGGCAGCCAAGTGGCAGCTAGCCAGAGTGAGGTCTATGTTCTGCCTATGACAACCGATGTACGCGATTTAGCAGGGTCTTATCAAGCTGCTGGAGAATCTGTGACGTGCACAAGCTAGCGTGCCTCTGATGTGCAACAATTGGCAGGAAAATCTTGGTGTCGTATTTAAAAACCCAGAACTGCTATTCAGAATCGCCCTAGTGGTATACATATCTGATTAATCAGATATGGGGACATGTCATGTGGCATCAGCTTCAATGCCCACTGACATCGACTGGAAAACCCACTGACATCAGTGGGACCACCCACTGACGTCAGGGGTTAGTCATGGCTGCACCCCCCCTCCCCAAGGGTAGGCTCCGGATAGCCAGAGCCTAAAAGTTCTCAGGTAAGAGTATAGGGGAGGTTATAGAGGGTATAGTGGAACAGGCTGGGGAATTAGAGAGACAAGGGAGAATAGGAGAGACAGGCTGCAAAGCGGAAGAGTCTAAAAGGATGGTTTCTTGTGTATCAACAGATTACCTTAAATGTGGGGCCCATAACTTATTTTAGAAAACGTTTCATTCATCATTTACACTACATATGTGATTCTTTATAAGAATAGTATACCTCCAAAGTGTCCATCTTTAGGAGTAACTGTTCCTTTTGGGAGCCAAATGCCAGTGTCCCTCTTTTTTTTCTAGGAGCTCAGAATGCTTGCTGGGGATGAGTGTATCACAAGGTTATATGGGCCTAAAAGTCACATATATATTCAATTATAAAAATTCTAGTAAATACCTTTGCTATATATATATGATATAAACAGCTAATAGCAATGCAAGACATATTGGTAAAACCCTAACCATGTCTCTAATCAAATCAGCTAAAATAAGTGTTCTCTTTTGTCACTTTAGATGTTGGTAAGTATGGAATAGTGCTATGAGTTTAAATGACAGGGGTATTTCCTCAACAAGCAGCATATATGATAGCGTGATAGGCTTCCCAGTCAGTCAAGTACTTTATGTCCCTATTTGCTTCCTTCCTGTATTTATGAAAAACTCATTTCCCATTATCGAAGCCGCCTGACAAAATGTTTTGATCTCTTGTGTTGCATTGTTCAAAGCTATTTTTTATACAACTGCAGGTTCCTTAATCTTTTTAGTGCCAAACACAAATGACATACTCATATCTCCTAAATGACTCTTTGCCCATGTCACTACAAATGTAGTACTGTGTTCTACAGACCCAATGATGTGTGTGATCAAAAAAGTTCTTACAATAGCTTCATTCTTTGAGGCCATTTACTAAAGCTAGAATTGGAAAAATAATTTTGGTTTCAACTCACTAAATTTGTTATGCATTAAAAAGGCCTCTCCATGGCAGGTTTCTCTTGTGAGAAGGGCTGAGCTTGCCCTGTGTAGTGCATTGTGGTTGGAACTATCTTAGTTTCAACAGTAGTGAACACATGAAACCAGGGTCATACTTTTGGTTGTGTAAGAGGTTGCTGCCTTGAGCCCAGGAGACCCCATCTCCAGCTAATAAAATGTATAGATATGTATATGGTATGCAGGATAAAAATGTACAGCTTGTAACAGAGAATAGGTGATGTGATAAAAATATTTTAATCCAATGATTTTAAAAAGTACAAGAGAGTACTGTACATTTCAAAGTATGAAACATTCAGAAAATATGCCAATATCTAAAACTAATCAGGGATCCGAGGCTTAGGCCGAATGTAAGGAAGTTTTACTTTCCTCAATGAGTTGTAAATAAGTAGAACACCCTTCCTGCATTCCTGCTGGGGAGAAAAGGATGGGCTTTGCTGATGCAGGCAGTGGGGTATTCTCGATGGGGCCAACTAAGCAATTCACCTTCCAAAGGGTACCAAAGCTCTTAATGGGCTTTTCAAAGAGTGAGGAAGAGAGATAGTTTTAGCCAAACTGATGCAAGCTTAGAGGAGGGAGACATGGTAGGCACATTGCTTAACTAAGGGTTAAGTGTGATTCATTCCTCTAATACCATTAGTTTGGGCATAGGTGGGCTCATTGTTAACCCCATGCCACTCTGGATTGGTTGGGGGGACTGTCATGATTGGGTTTGGAGCATTAAGAGCAGAGGGTAGTCCAAAACGATGTCATGAACAGTCCAATAGGTCATGGGCAGACAAACGGGGTAGTCCAATAGGAAAGCCAAAGGTCAAGTGATAGAGACTCCAAAAGAGGGCCTGTAGCAAGGAGAGCAGAGAAAAACGGGAATCTGGAGTCCAAGAACACACAGGAACCAAAGTTCTGCAACACTGGAGTAAAGTGGCTACAGTCTGAGGGGTTTTTATAGTGCTGCAGGTCTCTACTCCTCCCCTGTGCTGGACAAGCTCTTCACTAGATTGGTTGCCACAGAGGAGTGCTTCCACAGCACGTGGTGGAGCTTTTAGGAGGTCTGCACCAACGGAGGAGGACAGCTGGGGAGAACAGGTAAGGGTAAGAGGGGCATGACAGGGGCTCTCCCTCATTCAGACAACTCATCCACATATTAACTCATGCTCTCCCTCATTCAGACAAATCATCCACATATTAACTCATGCTCTCCCTCATTCAGACAATTCATCCACATATTAACTCATGTTCTCCCTCATTCAGGCAATTCATCCATTTTAAGAAACTACACCCCTTGGAGCTTCAAATGAGGGACTACATGTATTTCTAGGACATAAGTTGAGTGCACAAATAATGATGGAATATGTCGCTTTGGCTAGAAAATATGTTTTTTCTAACCATAGCGACATGTTCATTTTTGTCTTGCGCACTCCAGGTTTGTACTAGAAACACATGCAGCCCCTCATTTGATGCGCCAAGGGATGTCGTTTTTGCAAATGTGTACTTTTTGTGCCATAATTTAACTTCCTACGTGAGCAGTAATGCCACGTCAAGGCTTCAACCCTAATTACTGATCATTCACACGCCTTTCATATCTCCATTCACTCGCAGAAGCACACACCATTCTTTCCCGTTACAATCCCAAAGAAATTATGGTAAAGGGAGAAAAAAAAAATCACTTTTACAGCAAAAATAAGTTTTGCAGTAAAAATGGAAGGCGCTCCAGGGATGAGATGGTTACTCACGTACCGCACGGGCTAAATGGCTGATTTTAATAATATTTGCAGTTCATCAGGATTTCAAAAATTGCCTCCCTCTACCGTTGGCTAAATTTAACCCCATGATCAAAGGCATAATAGGATTTAAAATTAGTATTGGCCATTTTTAAAAAGGGAATGTAACTTTTTATAGCTATATGATCACTGTGGTAACATTGGCTACCACAGTGATCATTTAGCTAGAATACTTAAACTTTTTTTAAAGTTAAACTACATTATGTTTAAATAATTTAATTTGGGGGTCTCTAGGCAATTTTGATCTTTTTGTATCTGCCTTTAGAGACCCACAAATCCATTTTTTTTACATTTTTTTAACTTAATATTTGTTATTCTTTTTTTACAATCTATATACCGTTGGAAAGGTGAGACGATTACCTTTCCAACGGTATATGTTGGGGGTATGTAGCTGCTTAGATGCCTGAGATACAGGCATCTAAGCAACATGCCCCCATACCTCTTTAACTGACAATTGTCAGTTGTTAATAAAGTTGCGCGGTGACGTCATCGCGTCATTGCGCGAGACGGCACCGGGCGGATCGGGTGGCCCCTGTGATGCCCTTCAGTTTGAGGGGCAGATCGCCGGGGTAGGTGGTGATGGAGGTCCACAGACCTCCATCAAGGTAGGGTAGTGCTACTGACGGGAAGGTGCCGTCGTTAGCACCTGACTGGGACTGTCCTGGGTGGTTACAAATTCGGCGGGGGGCAACAGGGGGGGCAAGGAATAACCTAGGGGGGGGAATTGCCCCCCTGTAGCGACGCCACTGTCTGAAACCAATCACTATCACACACGCTAACCCCTCTGTTCATTTTATGCATACATCCTCTTTTGCATCCCGAAACAACTTAGCCCTGGTTACTGTTACAAGAGAGCTACTGCTCCCTCTTTTTACCCCTCCTTTTGTTTCAATTACCCATACTAATCCCTTAGATTGTAAACTCATGAGTGGAGCCCTAATAAGCCCACCATTCCTGCCAGAAACTTTGTGTAAAAGTACCATATGTTTAGATGGCAAGCTCATGTTCAGGGTTCTCAACTCCTGATGTATTGGTATGTATTACTGTATATTTCTTATGTAAATGCTCATAAATTTAATCAGGCGCTGATGAAAAGGCCCCGCTCTGTGAGTGTGCATGGTCCACTGCTCTAGACACTTCCACTTCACAATAATAGCACTTTGTTGACCAGAGCAGATTTAGAAGGGCAGATGTTTCACAACTTGTGGCAAAGGTGGCATCTTATGACAGTGCTACATTTAAAGCTACTTCAGCATAAGTCATTTCATTTGCAATTTTTGTCTATATGTGCTTGAATTTAACACCTTTTAGCAATGGGTATGACTGAAACAGCTAAATTTTTTAATTTGGAGAGGTGTTCACATACTTTCGTTCACATTGTCACCATGTTGAAGAGTATGTTTCCAATGTGAGTATTTGCACAAGGATTTGAATAAATGATTAAACATACCCTCTCTTGTAGTGTAATTCAGTTTTCAGTATTCAGTTTTACATTCTTGCACAATTTCGGTGTTTTATTCCTTAGTTTTTAATTTTTATATCATTAGGTATCTTTTATGTATGCAGGGAATGTAGGTACATATTTTTGTAGAAAATTATCTAAATATTCATATATATTATAATTTATGGAAGGAAATAAAAAACTGGTGTCTTAGGAACTTTCTCATATATATAATTAAATCCATTTTAATTAAGGACTCCCCTCATCTGGTTCTTTCAGTAAAAGATTATATAGACTCATGCTATATTCTTTTTGTGGGATTTTTAGGGAAATTTTTTTAACATTTCTTTGTTGCCTCTTATTATTAGCCTCTTTCAAGTAATATTGTCGACCCAAACTAAAAGTAATGCTGCCATTGTCTGCCAATTTTACTACCAAATGATTCCTTGTTTTTAGGGATTTGAAAGCTTTTTGTTCTTGTCTAATTAAATTAAATGTATTGTTTTTTGTTCCAGTTTTGTTCCATTCTGTTTCTGAGCTCCGAAGGTTCTCTGTAATGGAGTGATACATAGTTACATAGTTACATAGGCTATAAATGTCCCCTTTATTTCTGGTACAACCCTTAAACGATCTTATTCCAATTTTGCATACATTCTTTATCCTCTTTCCCAAAGGCTGGTATTTTCTGTATTCTTAAACCTCTTGGTGTTATATTGAGTTTAGGTACTGTTGTAAAACACAACCTCCACCTCCTGACTTCTTTCTCTGAGAGTCTCTAGGGGGGTTCCCTAAGAAAATATAGTCTTAATTTACGTGTGTGTTGTTCCCTCCATGATGAAAATATTGGGAATAAGCTATATAAAATGAGGTAGTAACACAATCCCATGTGAAAACTGATACAGTAGGAGAGAAAAATATCACCCCAAAACAGTAGTATCAGTGAAAAAATTACAAAAATTCTTTATTCTTCCCTGACATCATATACTTAACAATTGAAGCTTCAGTTAAATGATGATGTTTTAAGAAAAGTATCACTGGATGTACAGCCCAGGCTGTCCCAATGATTAATGTAGATGAAAGCTTACTTAGTGAAGGAAGAGGACCTTGTTGAAGCATACATAAGAATTAAAAAGGTTATGCACCCTAAAAATACTTATTGACAAACTTCACTTAATACAACATTAAAGCTAAATTTCCCAGTGACAAGATTAGGTACAATAGTTAACCCATCATGTTTGTACCTCATGCATTCTGTTTTTTTTATCTTTATTTTATATTTGGAGACAAATCTCCCTGTTCTGTTAGATACCAGGGGAACCTGCCCCTGGATACCCCTTCTTCTGTCCCTTAAATCTTTAAAATCATATTATATAATTTTTCTCGACGGGACATACACTTCTGTGTCTGAAAAGTGAAACTTCTAAGACTATATGCTTACCAATTCCCACAATTCACATTCCAATATCTCCTTCCCTCAGCCAGGGCAGTGAAAATGGGTTGTGGGTAGGTATTCCAGCATGACAATGACCCAAAACACACAGCCAAGGCAACAAAGGAGGGGCTCGAGAAGAAGCACATTAAGGTCCTGGAGTGGCCTAGCCAGTCTTCAGACGTTAATCCCATAGATGTGGAGGGAGCTGAAGGTTCGAGTTGCCAAACGTCAGCCTCGAAACCTTAATGACTTGGAGAGGATCTGCAAGAGAAGTGGGAAAAAATCCCTCCTGAGATGTGTGCAAACCTGGTGGCCAGCTAAAGAAAAATCTGACCTCTGTGATTGCCAACAAGGGTTTTGCCACCAAGTACTAAGTAAAATGCAAATCAATTTATAACTCATTTGAAATGTGTTATTTTGGATTTTTTGTTGTTATTCTGTCTCTCACTATTCAAATAAACCTACCATTAAAATTATAGACTGATTATGTCTTTCTCAGTGGGCAAACGTACAAAATCAGCAGAGGATAAAATAATTTTTCTCATCACTGTACACGAATAAATCAGGCAGAAATACAAAATCACGAGGGAGAGAGTAGTCAGGCAGGCAAAGGGTCAATATTTCCAAGATCAGATCATAGGCTTCAATGCTCAGTAAAGGACCACGACAGGGTATCAGAGCAGAGCATTTCTGGGATTTTAAATCCGGTGCCAGCTCTAGTCCCTAGCTCCCCTAATCCACATCACTGCTTTACCTCCTGCCAGTAAGTACATTCCTCTGGGGGTCTCTGCGCCGACGGGCATCAACCTGCCTACCGGTAGCGGGACCTCCAGACAGATCCTCTTGTACCCGGGTGTCGGTCCGCCGGCAAATGAGACTTGAAATGAAGCCTGCGGGCAGCAGCCTGCCTGTCAGTGCCAGGACCTGGGGTTGTGACAAAAAATATATATGTGGGGTATGCTTGTAGTCGGGGGATGTTGCTGAACATAAATTGGGTCATTGTTCACTAGTGGACCCTACGATGGAAAGGAAATTCTAAGAAAATTGCAGGTTTCTTTTAGGTCTTTTACATTATAGCACTAAGAATTATCATTTTTGCGTACCATTTCAAATGAAAGCACTCGTTTTTTCTGGAAAATGGAATGTATAATTTGTGTGGGTACCTCAAACACGGAAAAGGGGAATCTTAATTAAACCTATATATGGTAAAAATGACTTAAAAAACACGAGCCTTAGGGTATTAACTATTTTTTTAATCTATCAAACTAAGATGAACTAAAGCTTTGACACCACAAGTAGATGCTAGGAATAGGTGGTACAGGGGTGTAATTACACACCCATGCTCACACACACAATTACACATCCATGATCACATACACACACACAGACAATTACGCATCAATGCTCACATATATATGTATATATATATATACAAACACATATACATACAACTGAACTCCCTCCCATCCCCCCGCTTACCTCTCACCGTCACCGTTCTTGCAGCTTTATCTCCAGCTCCTCGCACCTGTTTCACCGCAGGGTCACATGACGTAACATGACCCCTATACATTCATGTCTACCTTGCCGGTTCAAAATTGTTTAGAAAGGCCCCTTCCTGGTCCAGGTTGGAAGGGCCCTTTCTAAACTAGTTTGGATTGGTATGAGGAGACAGGAACAAGGGGTCGCACCTCATATGATTGAATACAACAAAAATCATTCTGTCTAAGACCAAAACTTCATGTTCCTTAAAAAAATTTAAACACTTCAATAGAAGAATTTTGAGGGAGTGTTGTCTTTTTCACCATATAACTTAATATATTGAATTATTGGTAGTGTTCCAAGAATATCCAGTTTATTAATAGTTATTATGACATAAAAAAAACTAGGGCAAAGTTACTACATTAATTAATGTACTCTTGTTTAAGTATTTAGGGTTGGCAAATATGAGTAGCCTATATTGAAAGGTTAGTTTCTATAAATAGAAGCTCTTCCTCCTCTTGTTATGCCTTTTAGATCAAAATCAGTACCTTCAATTGCTAGTTTTGCATAACCTGTCAGACAAAGTAGTTTATCAAGTCTAGGCATGCTCAAGGAATGATTTAAGTTGTATCAACAGAATAGTTTGTGGAACAGACTCCCTAACAAAAGGGAGTGTAAAGACAGAGATAAGAAAAGATAAATTCTGTGACCAATATGTAAATTAAAATAACCCGGAAAGAAGTTACTATTTTAATCAAACAAGTCAATCAATCTGACTGCAGCCCAGATGGAAACGCTCAAAAGTAAATTCCATAGCCCGGTTAAGTTCGACAAAGCGCTGGGGTTAAAAGTGCCTCCAAGATGACACCACACCACGTTTGCTAGGTAGAACGCTCCAAAAAAAACAGGAAGTGTTTTCATTGATGGTTATGGCTGTGATTGATGGGTCCAACAACCTGTGGGTTTTTTTTTCAATACTTTCTTCACTCTAACCTATTAGCATTTACAAGGGGAAGGACAAGCATTAAATATGAAAGTGTGCTGATACGCAGTGGCGTCACTACAGGGGCAATTGCCCCCCCTGTTGCTCCCCCACCTAATTTGGAACCACATGTCCCGGATTGCCCGTTTGTGTGTTTTTGGTTATCAGTGTAGCAGAGCCTGTCCTGGTGTGTGTATGGGTGTTGGTGTGGCAGAGCCTGTCCTGGTGTGTGTGTGTATGGGTGTCGGTGTGGTAGAGCCTGTCCTGGTGTGTGTGTCTGGGTGTCAGTGTGGCAGAGCCTGTCCTGGTGTGTGTGCGTTTGGGTGTCGGTGTGGCAGAGCCTGTCCTGGGGTGTGTGTTTGGGTGTCAGTGAGGCAGAGCCTGTCCTGGTGTGCCTGGATGTTGGTGTGGCAGAGCCTGTCCTGGTGTGTTTGGGTGTTGGTGCAGAGCCTGTTCTGGTGTGTGTGCATTTGGGTGTCGGTGTGGCAGAGCCTATCCTGTTGTGTGTGTCTGGGTGTCGGTGTGGCAGAGCCTGTCCTGGTGTATGTGTGTTTGGGTGTCAGTATGGTAGAGCTGTCCTAGTGTGTGTGTTTGGTCATCTGTTTCCTGGTACTTAATTTACAGTGGGAACTATTTCATTTTTACTTATGACCAAGTATTATGTTAGTCCAATAAAAAAAGTATCATTCCATAGCACATTACTTTTGGCAATATATATATATATATATATATATATATATATATATATTTATATATATATATATGTTTTTTTCCTTCAGAAGGAATCCTTTGGCGACCAGCACTACCGCTTAGCAGACCAACTTCCTCCAAAGCATGAATCAGCATATCTGACCAGGAATGAGGAAGCTGTCTCTAGCAGATTTTCAGGTTCAGCTGAAGGTACTCTCGTAGTAGGAGAACTCAGGCAAACCAGAAGAAGAGACCACCGTATGACTGGAACACTGCTTAGCAGACCGACCTCCTCCCAAGGCAGGAATCAGGTTAACTGAACAGGGATGAGTAAGCCGACTCTTGCAGACTCAGGTCCAGAAACAGGTATGCCTCATAACAGGCAGGAAGAGCTGACCAGTTGAAAGGACACCTGAACCAGCATAACTCAGAAGCAGAAGAGCTGAAAGCACTGCAATCTCCTGGCCTTTTGCCTGCGGCCATATGGGACTGGGTCCATACAGACGACTATAATGACCCAGAGTGCCCAAAGATGGAGTTCAGGGGGTATTGCGCAGTAATGGAGATGGACAGGGCCTGGTGCAGGGCGACTGCACTCTCCAGGGTGTTGAGCACCTAGGGTTGTGCGGCCACATACCAGGGCCCTGACATAGCAGCGGATGTTGTCCAGAACAAAACAAAGTGATATCCTGCAGGCACCCTGGAGCAGGCATGAGACATAGCTCTCCAAACGAATGTGCAGGATGCTGCAGGCTGGGAGTGGGGAAGCTAAGCAGAGTAACAGCAGAAACATAGCAAGCAAATGGGACAGAGTGAGCAAGGGGGACAGGGCAAGGAACAGGGAGACAAAGCAGGACACTTAACCAGACAAGACGTACATGTACAGAACACAACAAAGGACAGGGAAAACAAGGCAAGGAACACAACGGATGGAGTGAGGATCCTCAGAGGCTTCTCTTTTAAACAAACATAGGATATCTTAACTGGGACATGGGGAGAGGAGAGAGGAACCAAAATCCTCAGATGATTCAGGGAAATAAGCGCAAAGGTACAAAAGGACTGACATACATAAATACAGGACTCGCCTATGACTATATGATAACAATGGGAGATTCAGTCACATCTTACGCCAAAGTACTCCAATATTTGGTGGGCCTTAGCGCTAAACCCTACCTACTGAATTAATAATAAGCTGAAACTTAACATTGAATCTAAACACAGAACCAAGAAGGACATACCTTTAGACTACAGACTGAGACAAACATAACAAAGGGTGGGGCACACCTTATAAAGGAAACAGAGCTGAAGCTAATAGCAGAACTGAAACAAAGTGTCAGAAGTAAATGGCTCAAGGAAATCCAGGAATGGATCACAGCAAAGGGGGAACTGTAGTGAGACAGCGGAACTGTAGTGAGACAGGGGAAACTAGACACCTGACACCAGCCAAACCTCTTAATTATGGACAACACAATCTTTTTTTATTAACTTTATATCTATTACTCTTAATTGATAAATATTGGTGACAAACCCAGACATTTTACTGGCTCAAATGTTTTAAATGTAAAATCTGTTCCTGAGTAGTTTAAGTTTCATTCATTTACACTACCAGCCAGACCTCTAACTTGTGGAAAAATGTATTATATCTTATCATATATTATTAATTGATACAACCTGTTCCTAAGTAGTTCAAGCAGAAGTTGATTTCATGCTCACCCACCAGCGTCCAAAGCAAGAGGGACATACTCTGTGACATACTCTGTGTGACGAAACATACTCATCCCCCAGCTCTCCCCACACCTGGTGGAGCAGATGGATTTCTTGAAAGTCAATCTTCCCAAATTAGGTTACCCAGCATGCAATATTCAAAATGAGTGAGGTTCTAGTGCTGCTGCTCTATCTCTTTTCTTACTTTGGAGGATCAAATATTTAAAATTCTAGGGGCAATTCAGTCCTGTATCACAAGATTACATGTGCCTATCATCTGTGAGTGCCTGCTTGCCTAGGACCAGTGCCCTACTTCTGCTGCTTCTCTGTCTCTCGGGGGATCACTTTTTTTTTTTTTATAATATTGGGTAAATTCCTTACCTGAAAATGTGTGCATAAAAAAACGAAACCAAAATTTTATCCAAATAGATTTTGCTACAATAGATCAAATAAATAATGTTTTTTCCCCTTTTCTATGTCTTAAAATGCTAACAGGAGAAAAAATAATATATATAGTTTTTCTTTTGTTCTAATTAATTTTAGCTTTTTTTCAGAGAAAAAGAAATGTTGATACCATTACACAGGAGTCAGAATTGTTCCATCATGCATAATTCTAGATTGTGCCAAAACATTTACCGTATTTGCTTGATTATAAGACGACCCCCCAAAATCAAAATATTAATTTAGGAAAAAAACAAAACGCCTGAATATAAGACTACTCTATAGGAAAAGTTTTACTAGTAAATATTCATTCCTGTAAACTATTTTTCATATTTAATAAAAGCTATGATTGAGAAAAATATATTTTTTTATTTTCTTTTTTTTTGCCAACCTGCCCCCCCCAGTTATGCACATCTGCCCCCAGGCTTGCCACTCTGCCCCCAGAAATGCCTTATACCCCCTATTTGCCACTCTGTCCCATGATATGCCTTTTAACCCCCTATATGCCCCTCTGCCCCATGATATGCCACTCTGGCATATAGGGGGTTAAAAGGCATACCATGGGGCTGAGTGGCATATAGGGGGTTAAAATGCTTTTTTGGAGGTATATATATATATATACATATATATATATATATATAACTGCTAACAGCAATCTCACTCCTATCAAGCCAAGGCAGCCAGTACATGCTGGAACCTGGGGATGATAATAGTGGGATTACAGCCTCCCTATGCCATGCTACCACCCCCACCCCCCTTACACATCCATGCTATCACACACACTCATTCATTCCATTAATCACACATACTTCACACATTAATCACAAAAACCCTCCCCCACCCCTTACCTTAACTGCAGATCTCCCACTCGTAGACTTCTGCAGGGGCCCGGCTGTGCGAGCAACTTCTCTGGCCCCGCCCCCAGAGGAAGGAGGGGGGAGGCAGAGTTATGTGAGGTCTGTGCTAGCTTCCTGTTCTCCTGCTGCTAGAAGAGACGCTGCTCGCGACCAAAGCACCGGTAAGCAGCATGGCCCCAGCCAGGGCCGGCCCGACAATGGAGCCGAGTGGGGCCGCCCCAAGCCCCCTTTTTTTTTTTTAAGCGAAAGACAGAGAAAGGGGCTTACCAAGCTGTAAGGGGGGGGACGGAGGGAGAGGAAGGGTAGATAATGGGGGGGGGCAGCATTTTAAAATTCGCCCCAGGCGGCATTTTGCCTTGGGCCGGCCCTGGCCCCAGCAGAAATGTTTTTGAGGTCTGATTAGAAGACGACCTCGATTATAAGACGAGGGGTATTTTTCGAGCAAATACGGTTATACCTTCTGTACTTCTGGAGAACATAGTTTGTTTATACATTTATAACTCTGGAAGCCCCATAGGCCTAAAATGAACATAGGAGTGGCATGACTGAGGATGGCAGCCTGCCATTTTATGGGATTGTAGTGGGGACAAGGATCCAGACATAGGAATGGTTGGTCCAGCAGGGCTACTGATATCAGGAGGGTAGGGGTTTTCACATTCAGCTTCATGTGCGGCGTGGGTCATCGGTATGTCCCAAGACATGTTTGGAGGAACTCCTCGCTATGAGGCCCTATGTATCAGGCCCCTTACTGTGGGTCCTTTTTACTCTATTTAGATTGACAGAAATATCTGCATTGCATCTGCAATGAAAGTTTTCCTAAAGTCGAGTTCACATTAAAGGAACAGCACACATATTTTTAAGAGCAAGCATTACCTTTACATACATTGTGTTGTTTTTGCCTTTTGCTAATTGTCACACCATCTTTTCAGCACACATATTAGTGAACTGAAAAAATTAAGTTTATATAAAATCTATCGAAAAGTTAAGAAATAACATTGTCAAATACTTCTACATTACATTTTCTACTCTGAAACAAATGCCTCAGCCTAAACCTAAAGGTTTATTTAATAATAAGCCTGGCATATTTCTGGTACAAAAGGATAGGTTTGCCGCTACACTCAAGTGACCAGCCTGGCTGTTATAAAACAAATCAAATTCAAATCACAATTCTTTTTTTATGTATACAGTTTGCTTAATGTATATTGTTATGTGTTCTTGGCTATTGCGTAAATAGGTTGACAAGATTTTGTTTTATTTTACAGAATATAGAATTGGTAATGTCCAATTATATACCCACAATGTAAGGTTGCTAAGGAAACCATCATTGCTTGCAACAAGATCCATAGACACAATGTTTCACAATGTCTGTGTGTTTAGTGTTCTTTGTCTCTTTAATGTAGTTTTTTTTTTATTTGTTTTGGATAGCACTAGCATGTGCTTCATAAGTTTGTCAATTTTTCAGATATTGGTAGGGACATGTTGAGGCTTATGGCCTCAGAAACAGAAACACCAACCAACTTGACCAGGGACAGTTAAAATGAATGAAACATGTTTGGCACAGGTTGATTTGTAATTCCCAAATTTGGTAAAGATTGCACATTGTTGATGCGTGAGGAAATTAGTTTCCATTGCTGCATTACATCAGTGTAGTAGTAGATATCCTACTATATGCTATGACTTGTATATGTAAACTTTACGTAGAGTAAATATAACAAACTTACTCACAACATTTGGACATCTAATTTGGTGTAAAGGAAACTCTGCAATGTTGTGGTTGATTTACTAAATAATAAGTATTCAGTTCCTGAACTTTCTTTGCTCTGTACATTTTTGAGGAAGTTTTGTTGTTCTAGTAACAATGTGATTATTTAAAGAAGACTTAAATAAAATTTAATCTTAAAAGACTAGTTTTCACTGCATCATGTGTTACATGTGCTGGTTTTCATTAGAATTTATACTCCATACTCAGTGCTGGCCCCAAGGCAAATTCTCTCTGGCACCATTGTTGTGTGACTTCAATAGTAGTGCAGCAGCTCTGCATTAAGGATAGGCTGAAGCTTCACAATAGTAAGTAATCTAGTGCGGTGACTGTGTGTCTGGGTATGTTAGCCTGGTGACTGTGTGTGTCTGGGTAGGTTAGTGTGATGATTGTATGTGTGTCTGGGTAGGTTAGTTTGTGTGTTAGTGTGTTTGTGGTTTGGGTATATTAGTGTGTGTCTGTATGCGTAAGTGCGTCAGGGTATGTTAGAGTGTGTTGTTATGTATGTTTTCATGTTTGTTATTATGTTCTGGTGTTTGTTTGGATATGTTATTGTATGTCTGGATATGTTAGTGTGTGGGTCTGTTTCTTAGTTATGTTAGTCTCAGTGTGTGTTAATGTGTCTGGTTGTGATTGTGTGAGTGTTTCTGGATGAGTGTATTAGTATGAGTTTCTGCCCAGGCAGCACAGTGTCTTGGGCTAGCCCTCTCCATACTATATGTTTAGTAAGCCTGTCTTTCCTATTTTTTTGTGTGTGCATTATTGGAAGTACAGTAGTGTCTTCCTCTGGTACCAAAGTGAAAGGCACTGGGATCTGCCAAATTTGCAATAGATGATCAATGTAGATGATCAAGTCTACTCTACATATTCCCTTTGAATAGTAAAGTCTAACAACAATGGTTAACATGGAGGAGATAAAAGACATGGTTTCCCCTGCTTCGGTTATTTTCCTTCACCTATAAGTGCTTAGCGCCAAGGTTTTGCAGCAAAAATTGACAGAATGACCCAGGAGGGGCTATATAGCAGACACTTAACAAATGGGAGAAACCAGGGTGAGACCAAGGTTAAAAATTGTGGAGATTGTGGGGTGAATAACAATGGAATTTTCCAGGCAGCATCTGTCAAAGCAGGGCCACTAAACAAGAATAGATCAGAATCAATCAGGCTGATCAAACATCAACAGTAAACATAGTAGGAAAACTATTATTGAACTTAATTTGTTTTCACCTGTATGAGATCTACTGTTCTCATTCGAATTATTTAGCATTAATCATTAATAATACCATCATTATTTCTAGGAAACAAATCAAACGGAGCATACTGTGGGTGGGGAGGTAAATATTAGGTGTAACTTTATAATGATTCATTTAATGAAAGATAGACCTGCAATCCCTTAGAGCTGTCAGTGATTCATTGAACTGCAGCTGCTCACCGATAAAACACAGAGGACACATTCTGAAAATATTACCAGCACTTAAATGCAAACTTACAAATTTACATTTTCAATAAACATAAGTCTTTAGTGAGCACGTAAACTCACCTGTTACAACCAGACACCACATTAAATGTAAGTTCTAAACCAAGAGAAAATGGTTGGGCTTCCAAGCCATTTATATACCTCACATATTTAACCAATATCAACAAGAAGCTCAAATAAAAAGAGAGAGAGGAATAAACTTTCCTCCTCCAACCAAAATGTCAGGTCACCATTTTTATGAAAAGAAAGACATTCTGTGAGCTTTAATAGAGGTTGGTGGCTACTAGGTAAATAAGCTTACAGAGTTAAAACAGGGAAGGACCTTGGCTAATTCAAAGAGGAATTTGGAGACATTCTGTATAATTGGATATATTATTATCACTTCTGAGTTTCCAAGAGCAAATGTGGGTTTTTCTGACTACTATGTCAAAAATTAAATATTGGTTTGTCACTTAAGGATATATTTATTGTAACTAGATGTGTATTATCTTTGGGGGATTGGGTGCCATATTTAGTCTGCAGTCACCCAATTAAATTACAAACAAATGCTTTCAAAATAGAAATTAGATGGCTTTGATTGTTATAAAATGTCTCTATTTTATTTATTTTCTTCAATCCTCCTCGTATTACAAGAGCAGTACATTAAAAAAATGCATCTGGCCCCAGAGGTATCTTCACTACGGTAAGGGGAACCTAGTTAAATCACCGATGATGTCCGCTAATGAACTCCCCTGCTCATTTGGTGCAAATCTATGAATGTATAATGTAACAGACTGTCATTTATGTTATAATTTGTTGAATGCATGTTCTGAGTTTTTGCAAGTTTTAAATGTGGATAGGGTTTACACTGTCCATGTTGCAGTGGGAAGGTGTTTGGGGTAGGACTGAAGGAAATGGTCTTGGATATGCTGGTCATAACAGTCATACTGGTCATAACAGTCATACTGGTCATAATAGTCATACTGGTCATAACAGTAATACAAGGGAGCCAGCATATTAACAAGAGTTATCAGAGTCCATCCTCATATACAAGGTTGTTTAGCAAACCCCCTGAAAAAGGCATAAGGTCTGTATATTTTTCACTTTGTATTAGTAATATGCAAAAGATAGATAATTTATGGATAAGTCATTAATGCATATTATTTGTATTTTGTTCAGCTCTTACGGTGAATTTTTGGAGTTAAAGGAAAGTGTACAATAAAGCTTCTTAAAAATCATCAGTAAAGTTTTGGCCATCATTCAGACGGGGTCTGCTACATATAATTTGTCTTAAAAATTAGCTACTAAGAGTTTTTATGAATTTGAGCCAAATATTCCTGTTTCAATGTCTTTATTTATGGTAAACACAACACACTTTATTTACATGTATGGAAATTGTACTCTTCATATTCAGAAAGGTACTACTTTCTAGGAGACATGAATATGACCCAGTTGATTAAGATCCAGTCTGCTCCAGTTGTGGAAAAGGGAATGTTTCCTACAAAAAACAAACAAACACACACACATTATAAAAGATTTGTTTAGTTCACTGAGTATTCTGGAAGTTCTACTGCATGATCACCATTTCAAGGGAAGGTTACAACTAGTAGCACAATCTAAATTGTATCACAATGAACTGTTTCTTATGAAAAAATTCTCAATAAATATTTATTTTCTACTGACAAACATTAAAATAGCAAGAAATTACAGCGCTGTCTGGTAGATTCCGTTAAGTACTGTGACCACATATGACACAGATATATAATTAATTTTATTTTGAAAAAAGAAAAATAACTTCCCTTAGGGATGCTGACCAAAACTAAACTAAAAGTAAACCTCTATCCTTCCTAAAGCCCCACTAGTGAAATGAAAAACGGTTTCATACATTTTCACAGTAACTAAGCTCAGGATTCATCCCCTTTTGTTATTCTGTATGAAGATCTGGCAGTGTATTGTAAATGTTGGTTATCATTGTATAGATAAACTCCAGTGTATTGTAAATGTTGGTAAATACTATTGATTTGTCTCCTTCCAAACTTTTGGTTATACCAAAAAGGGGGATCAAAGGAGGGACATACCCCATAAAAGCAGGACAATGGTTACCAAAGACTGGTGTAAAGTGTAACCATGAGCTTCAAGAGCGTTTATTTTATGCAATGGCATGTAATGGCTGAGTAACGGTATTTTTTTGTCTATACATTTAACAGTATTTAATGTAATGTAGGTGCTTGACACCATTAAAATACTTGTCAAAATCAAAAAAGGTTAACCATCACTGATATTGGCAGCCTAGCCTTTAAAAAGTTAACATCCGTGCTGTAGTTGGAACTAAAAAAAATGTTTCCATAGTCATTCACTGTTTTTTGAGATTATACTGTGTTTTCTTCATACATTGTTTAGAACGTGTGCAGGTAAATTTCTTTCATCTTTTACAATACAGTTTTTTTCAGTGTAACAATTTCTAACTATATAAAATACATTTTTATATTAAATTGTATTACCTCTAGGGAATGAAATAAGGTCATGGGAAAGGAAATGCGAGAGTGCACATTACTCTGTTATCAGAATAAACTTTAATAATGTCAAGTTTCCTTCAGTAAGTTATCTCAGACACGTTACAGAACTCGCTTTCTTCTTAATAAACAACACGATTTCCTTTCAATTAAAAAGGGGAACATTCCTTGATTGTGTTGAAATAGTGGAAAGTTGCAAAACAGCTCAGAACTAGTATTTACAGTTTACTACTTTTTGCTACAGTGCTACAAATGATGTAATGAAAGGGACTGGGGGGGCTGATTCCTCACTTTTTTGTACCTAGGCAGTGCTGGCCATCTCAATAGGCAAACATGAAATGTATCAGGGATGCAATGTTTCCAGGGACTCTACTGGCACCTAATACAGTCCATTTCTTGCTCATGCTCCACTTGTTGTATGTCCTTAAAACAAAGGGGGTTTTTTATCCCTAGTTTTGAGTACAAATCTAGCTTTGTGCCTAATACTGTTTAGGAAGGTAATTTGTTCAGCTGCTTATGATGTTACTACATTAATATTGGTATAATCAAGAGTTCTGAGAGAATGTTGGTGTGTCTGAAGGCCATTCCTGTCCTGCTAAGCAAAAATGTATTATATGAATCTCTTTGTAACAAAGGATTTAATAATACTTCCTTAATAACTGTTCCTTGAGAACAAAGGCACGCAATTACATTGCACTTTGAAGGAAGATTTCCCCATCACTGGCTCTGAGCTGACAGGTTAATGGCATTTAGCGCAAGCAGCGTTACATTTACTGCATTAAAATGACTTGGCATTTGCTTCCTGTGAAGTCAGTGGCAGAAAGCATTTATCCTTGTAATAGAGACCCTTGTGTCTGTAAGTCTCTGATGACCCCCCTGCTGTTATCTCATATACTGTAATCATTGCAGAACCCTGCTTCCTGATCAGTGTGTTTAGTTGGTGGGTATACCAATGGGGTCTGGAGGGTGAAGAGGGATTTTGCAGGTGAATTGAACATCTCACCTCCCTGATTTTGCTAAGAATAATCAATACTAAAACCCACTGTGATTGGCTGAGCTAGCTCTTTACTAAAGACCTCCCCTGCAGTGCCCACCAAGCCTAAACAAATTAGGAATGTGGTTTGTATCTTCTTTTTTTTGGATTTTGACATACTAAATTATACTATAAATATAACAGTGAGATAATATTACCAATTGTATCTTGTCCAGGGAATAACCTGTCTTGTGTTTCGATGTCCTGTATTTGTATATGGCAATTATTGCAACAATCAGACAAATCAAAGCTGCTGGGACTGCTGCAATGTACCAAGAAAAAGGAGAGGCTACAGGACAAAAGATTAATTAACATGTTAAAGAATCAATATCACAAACAATGGAGCAGGTGGTTAAAACAGAAAAATAACAATTACATTAAACTCCGCTCATAAAAATGGAGAGTTTACCGTGAAAATTGAAGGAAAACTGAACCCAAACCTACTCTGAAAGAAAAGACTGTTATAATTAACAACTATATATATATATGAGTGCCTATGAGATTCTCTAAAACTTAAATTTAACAACTTAACAGTAAGTTAAGCAGGTTGATTTCAAGCGAAGTAATGCAAAGTTAAATCTCAAATATTTAACTATTCAAGCTCTTGTTTTCAGGGAAGTTCCCCAGGATTGGACCTTTATAATTCATAATAAAGCTAAACTTCAATTCTCCTGTAAACTCCTGATTTGCTTAATACGCCAAGGATTTGGATCTTGGGGTCCTGGAGAACTTGTACAAAAATGGTCCTTTTTATTGCGCTCAATTTGTTTTCCACACCAACACAAAAAACAACTAACTAAAAAAATAACAGTTTGTTGCAGATTTCTCTACATTCCTCCATGATGTCACATCCTTTTCATATTAATATAATATTTAAAATACAATATTATTAATATAATGTTACTGATCAGCCTTTTTATATGATTTAAATAAACATACTGTAAATGCTTATGTATAGTCTTTATACAAGCTGGATACAAGGAAATGTTTTTTTTTGTTTTAGTTAAAATTACAGAGTTTCTAATTTAATACGAACAAAAGGGAAAACAAACACTCTTTAAATTGGTGTTTCTCAAGAATAAAACATTAATCATCAGCAGTAGCGTACCTAGCGGGGGGCGGGGGGGGCGGTCCGCACCGGGTGCCGCTCATCAGGGGGGTGCCAACTTGCCGGCACCCCTCCAGAGACGGACAGTAATGTCCGCCGCTGGAGGAGCAGGCTCGCAAGGGAGCGGTATCTGAGGTCTTTAACAGACCTCCGGCTCCCTTGAGTGATTTTAAGCCGGGTATTGAAAGCAATAATATTACAAGTTATGGATATTAGATTAATAGGGACAGAACGTTGATCCAGGGATTTATTCTGATTGCCATATTTGGAGTCGGGAAGGAATTTTCCCCCTGGTATGGGGCAATTGGCATCTGCTTCATAAGGGTTTTTTGCCTTCCTCTGGATCAACACAGTAGGGACACAATATGTATATAGGTTGAACTTGATGGACTTTGGTCTTTTTTCAACCTTATGAACTATGTTACTATGTTACTATGTTACTTTAAATAAAAGTGTTAGATTTTTTTTTTTATGGTACGGGGGGGTCATATTCGGTTTCGGCCAGATAAATGCTGCATTTTCGGTTTCAGTCCAGATTTCGTTTCGGTGCATCCCTACTACTAATGAAGTGGTAGGTCTACACCACATCAATGTTTGCCTTAGTATATAGTGATAGGAGTTATGCTGCACTATTGTCAATGTCTGGCTCAATGTATAGTGATAGGGATTACGCTGTACCACCGTCAATGTGTGCCTCAGTATTTAGTGATAGGTGTTATGTTGTACCACCGTCATTGTCTGCCTCAGTATATAGTGGTAGGTGTTATGCTGTACAACCGTCAATGTCTGCCTCAGTATATAGTGATAGGTGTTATACTGTACCACCGTCAATTTCTGCCTCAGTATATAGTGATAAGTGTTATGCTGTACCACCGTCAATGTCTGCCTCAGCATATAATGATAACAGTAAGTGTTATGCTGTACCACCTTCAGTGTCTGCGCCGGTATATAACGGTAGAAGCTATGCAGTCTTAAAGTGTGTGTGGGGGGGGGGGGGGTGCCACATACAGGATCCGCCCCAGGTGCCAAATACTCTAGGTACGCCCCTGATCATCATTAATTAAAGGCACCGGGAAAAAAAAAGTTATTGTTTTGGTCAAATGTGTATGTATTAACTAAATGGCAGGTTTTTTTACCTGCTTCTCTTATACGTGTCGGAAGGACCTCTTTGCCATAATCGTTGCTAGCCACACACATAAAATTAGTGCTGAAATCCTCTTCTTTGACCACTTTAAAAATCAGTGGCAGTTCAATGTAATGGCCATCAGTTTCTGTCGTTTCTCTGAAAGAAAAACACATCTATCATTAAACTATCATTATGTCTTTGGAAATATACATCAAGTATAGTATCTGGTTAAGGAAACTACGCAATATGTGCGGTGAAATATGTATGTACATTTGCTTATTTTCCAGTTGTTGTTTTGTCGTTCAAACACTATTCCTTCCTTAAAAACACACTACATTTCTTTTAAGGTGAAAATGTATCATGCTTTTAACACAGTTGTAAAGGCAATTGATTTGAAAAAAAGGCAAAATTATTGACATTTTTATATGATTGGCACTGGTCTTGCTTAAGTGCATTTTCTGCGAGCAATGTGATTCCCACGGAGCCCCTAGAACAGTACTCTATATCAATAGGGATGGGGCAAGCGGTGAGGCCGCCACCCCTGAGCCACCCTTCAGAGCCACAACAAGGCAGGTGCGAGATTGTGATCTCCCCAACCAGCCCTGCCCATCAGACAGTTACCCCAGTGTGCACCGTGAGCGCTGGTCTGGGTAGCAGGTGCCCTCTGAGCAGGGCCGGTTTGGGAGATCATAATGTGTCTCTTATCGGCCCAACATTTAGGGAGTGCGAGGTCTGTCACTTCAGACCTCGGCTTCTGTGCTCCCTAATCACCATGTGCCATATGTCACATTAAATATACCTCACTGAACTACTGGAGTGCTGGGCGACTTTAATTTTTATATCTTGGGGTGCTGGTGGAGCCCAGTTTAAGCACCAGAAATATTGGAGTGTTGTTCTGCTATTTATACATTGGTATATGTGCCATATGCGTCATATCCCAGCGCACTGCACCAAGTGCCCGCACTTCCCACTCCCATGACAGGATGGAAGAGGGGAAAGGGGGCTAGAAGATGAGGAGACAGGGTGCTGTAAGGGCAATTGTGACACAGTATGTTTGTGTGTATGGGCAATGTATTTGTGTGTATATGGGTAGTGCATATGTGTGTGTAATGTCTATGTGTGTATATTTAGGTGTGTGTAAGGGCATTGAATGTGTATATGCATGTGTATGGGCAGGCATTTATAAAGACAGTGTATCTGTATATGTGTGTGTAAGGACAGCGTAGGGTATATGTGTGTATAATGGCTTTATTTCTGTTCAATAAATCATGACACAGTGTAATATATCATGGTTTTCATCTGAGGTTGTCTTTACTATATTTTTAGACAGATGATTGAATTCTATAGTTTTGCACATCAGCACATAATAACAAAGAGGGTGTACTTTATTTTTCCCATTACTGTATGTGTGTATGGGCAGGCATCCACTGCCCAACATCATATCCTGGCCTGCCAGACTCAATGCAGCTAGATCTCCCCTGCTCTCCCCTACATGTTCACACATGTGCATATTTCTGTTTCTTTTGACTAAGCCTTGACTTGCATGTTTTTTGGTGGGTAGGGGCTCCAGTACATTGCTTTGCCCAGGGCCTACAATGCTGTTAAGATGGCCCTGCCCCCACAATGTACACCATACTGCTTGCGTCTGGCAGATCAAACCAGGGGGCTCTGTAAGCACCTGGGCCTTCAAATAACCTACTCTGCCTTAAGGACCAAGCTTTCCCTCTGTCACTGGTACTCACTTGATCTTAGTCAAAATGCCAAGAAGCGATGCAGGTGAGTTGAGCTTGGAAGCTGCTCACAAGCATGATTCCAGTGTCTGCCTCAATTTCTGTAGCTCTACATCTGGTTCACCCAACTCTAGATGTGGATAGAAAGATAGATAAATGTACATTCTCACAGATACCCAATGAGTAATTGCCTTGGTACCTTCCTGTACAGTATCTAAATTTCCAAGCAAAAACATTCCACAAGTGTACTATGGCCACATTACTTTTAAATAAGTCAAATAGTTCTGATGTATTTTTTAAAATCTTTTTACTATATACTTACTGCAATGGTCCTTCAAGCACGCGGCCATCTTTAAAGAATTCTTCAATAAAGGTTTTGTTTGCTAGCCACCATACAATAGGATTGTTTCTCCCAACTCCAGTAAATACTTTGCACGGAATAGTCAATGTGGAACCTTTTACACAAAGGAAAATCATTATTTTTCTTTTCACAATGATAAACTAATTACATTATTTTTTTTTCAATGTATGTTGGTATTTTTTCTGCAACACACGCATGTTTGATGCACGTGAGTAAGTTGTGAGACTTAGAATTCTTGTTAGTCCTTATAACTAGAAAATAAATGGTTGAAATAAAATAATAATAATTAGGGTTAGAGTTTATAGGGCCATTTTTAACGATGGCTCAAACTTAATTTAGGATTCCATGGCAGCTGTTCTTTGGGTCCTCTAAACATGTGACAGGAGCTTGAAATTTGTAATGCTAGCAGCGTAGATGTTTACCCTATATATTATTATCAGCAGGCACATAAAGCCCCAAAGAAGAACCAGTAATGGAGAGGTATGTGTTGGTGTTTGTTCACAATCCTGGAGTAGGTTTGTCTACTGCCCTGAAAGCTGATTAAAGTACAGTGCTGTATTTAGATTGGTCTATGCAAGGTCTCCTCTATCTCATGCATCTTTGCTGAGTGCGTGGAGATGACACCATATCTCGGTGCCCTGCCTCCGAAGATAGCACAGCCTTGGTAGGGCTGAATTTGGGATAACAATTGGCCAGTGACCGATAAATGGCCTTAGTGTTGCCACCAACTGGATACATGTGGCCAGACACTGCCTTTTTGTAGCATGCTGCTGTGTGAATCAAATAGTAGAGGCACATTAAAACAGGCTCTGCCACAGAAGCAGCAACAAAGGTATTTGGGAGGTGCCATGGCCTCATTAAGCATTTGCCCAGGTTGCCTAATGGCTGTTCGGGACCTTAGCTTGGGGCAGGAGACACTACAGTCAATTTGGCACACACTCCCTTAGTGTAAATGAGTTAAAAGGGAAAACTTTGACCAAAGAAAAAATTAGAACAAAACGCACACCAAATTTGTCAGCTCAAAAATCTATAAGCACAGCAGAGTATGAAACCAGTCATGGCATCCTAAATACTATTTCTATGTAGAAATGCAGGTAAAACACCACAAAAAAGGATATGATAATTTCTTTATTGGAAAGCTGCATCTTATTAGTAACATTTTCAAAGTTGTATATTATACATGGCTCAAGTTCTGGAATGTAATAATTGCAAAATATGAGGAAAATAGGAAGGTAAATCTGTGATCCACATTGTAATTATGTTTATTACAACATTAAGTAAAATACATCAGACCCTTACACTTAATCTAATAATGGATATTATCAGACTGCACCAGTGTATTGTATGTTACACGGAAGAAGAAAGTGTAGTACAAATGACATTTGTTGTAATCAAGGTTTTGTCATATCAATGTACAATTTTTTAAAAGTAGACACCTTTTAGGTCTTGGTTTCTCCCGGGTTGTTTAATGTTGTTATATAAAATGTCAAAACTTAAAAAAAAAAAGATAACACAAACCTTACCTAGGGATGATGCTAAGGTCTTCTGGCTGGGCTGCAGAATCACTGGATGCTCTCTTTTATCTGGAACTGAATATAGCAAAGAAACATAATACATTGTTTATAATGTTGCATTAGAAAAAGTCTTCATGATGGGCTGAAAAAGGGTTTCAATAATAATAAATGAAAAAAATATCTTGATATAATTACCAACAGTATGAAGAGAAATGATTCTGGAAGCTGTGTACTCTATTTCCCCATGCATAAATACAAATTTACATGTATAATATCCTTCATCTTCCTTTTGTACATGTTTGATGGTAATAAATGTGGTGCCATCCAATAATTCATATTTCTGGTTCTCTTCTGGTAAAGGTTCTCCATCCTAGACAAACATATGTAGTTATATAAAAGTAAGTGTATTTTAACACAATCTAGGTCTAGGTAACTTGCTTAACACAGGCAAATGCTATAACCAAATATTATGTCCCATTTTAAGAATTAACAAATACAATTTTGTGTCACTCTCTGCTATCTCAAATAACAAATCCTCAACCCTTTCCATATTGCAAAGAAGATCAACTGATAACACATGCAACAATTTTTTTTACCAGAGTCTGGAAAACAATGTTTCAGACTTTTACATGCTAATATCCCTTTTCTGATTGGTTATCTATATTTTCAAATTCAATAAGACAGAACTTTCAGTTCCGTCGTTTAAATAAGTTGTGTTAAGGGGCTTCTTCTCCATGTATGTATAGATATCCATGTATAGATAGATAGATAGATAGATAGATAGATAGATAGATAGATAGATAGATAGATAGATAGATAGATGTTTTACATATAAATATAGTTACATTTACATTTCTTACCTTGAACCATTTTAGCTGAAAATTAGAATAACTATCAGTGAAGTCACCTAAATCGGGACAATACACCTTGGAACTGGAATCTTCATAGGCACTTTGTTCATATGCAATTTCAGCCAAAGATACCTCTGTCCGATCTAGTACATTGACAGTCATTGCTACTTCAACACAGAATGATGAATTTCTGAAAGGTATATGATTATATGAAGTATTTTTCACAAACTCATATAAAATATTCCTACTTTGGTTTTATCATTTAAATACAGAGATATCCCTGAAAGACCTCATGAGATGTATAAAGATATTGTTTATGTTAAGCACAAAATTAGTAAACTATAGTTGTAATTGCCTAGTGAAAATAGTAAAATGGTTAAACTCTTGCCCTGTTGCTAAACCCATTGTTCAAAACTACCAATACCTTGTTTGTTTGTGTGTTCCTATCAGTATAATTGTTTTGGAGATATCTAGTCTAAAAATTAAGCACTAGTAAAGCTGAGATATATCCCAAAACGTCTCAAAATTAGCAAATCCGATAAATTTCGCTTCCTGAAGTATCCTATCTACACGTCCTATTCTCACAATGGTTGTCTGAACCAATAAACATTAAGAAATAAGCTAATTAGTAGGAATAGTAAATTATTCCCATAGTATGCAATAAAGAGAAGCTTCTAGTACAAATTTATTGTTTATTTTAATCTGTAAATATCCTTACATTTGTTTATTTAGTGTACTGAAGTGCAACTGGTTTGGGAAAGCACCATTTATATAAACAAAAAATAGCAGCAGTTCTGGGGCAATGATCTAAAGCTTATAAAACATCCAAAAAATATCTTCAGACCACACAGCCACTATCTAGGACATAGCCCAGTCATTTTTTTTTCTTTCTAATAATCTACAGGTTTTCGAAGCAAATGCAAGATAGGGAATAAAGGAAGTACCTTAGAATACAAGTATATACTCCAGAGTCTTCTTTTACTCCAGGGAAAAACCACAGCAATTCTTTGTTTGGCTGAAGATGAGAATCACTCGCAACCGTAACACTTTCAAAGTATTTTTTTGTCCAAACCAGATCAAGAGAATGATCAGAAAGCTCTGAGAAGTCAATTTGAAGATATTGGAATGCTGGGCACCGGATTGCTGCAGCTTCTCCGTTCAGAAAATAATACCCCATGAAATGTGTGATTGAATCCTGGCAATTTTCTTAAAGACAAACGAACAGTAAGAGTTACTGGCACATTCTTATGGCACAAGATTAATTAATGAATAATAAAAACATAGTAATAAAATTTAAGTTAAAAACAGCAAATCAAACATGTTTAGCTTTTTATTGGACTAAAGCAGGGTTCTTACCAGAAACTTACAGAAGTTTAAGTGGCTCTTAAAAAAACAATTATAAAAACATTACTTTACATTTATTTACATAACACCGACATATTAAAAGCCAATTTAGAATTGACAATAACTAACACACATTAAGAAATACTGGTAGAGAAGGAGAAGAAGACCTTGGCTCTTATAAGCTTATAATCTATTGGGTGGCTGATGGGGAGTGAGACAGTAGGAGAAGGGGACTACTTCACTAAAGATGGCTTTCTTAAAATACTTACATTAAAAGTAAAGTTTCCAGAATTGTTTCCTCAAGAGTTCAGAAGAAAAAAGTTTAGATTTACCGGTCTTCACAGCAAAAGCACAGTCATTCCTCATTGTTTAAGACAAAGTTGTCTCATATGCTGCTGGAGACCAACTTCTGCAATACAGACCAGAAACAAGACCTCAGGCAGAAGTCAGCATCAACAGGTAAGTAAACGGGCCTTTTTTCTGAACTCTTGAAGAAAACTTCTGCAAACCTTACTATTCTTAAGTAATCTTAGAGATATCTACTCTCATATAAGAACTGACTGCCATGAAAAGGTAATCTGTGAACAATGTTGGGCTTTCAAACAGTGCAGATGTACGTCCACTTGCGCCACCGAGTGCAATTATACCAAAGCTGTCAGCTCTGAGCCACCAGTGCTGGCAAGTAAAGAAACAGCAAGTATACTTTAACTTTATAAGGGTCACCTTGACTTGTCTCCATGTCCAAATGGTTCTTAAGTGTTTAAAACTTAAGTGGTGTTTAGGTATGGACTAATAAGGTCAGATTTTTATTTTAATAGCACAAACTAGAGGCTACAGAAAGGGGAGAGTCTATGTTATTAGGATAAAATGATCTGTTAAAACAGAGACTGTGAATAAAATCATAATACCAGACAGATATGACTTTAATGAAACCTTGGAGTATCCTGTTAAAGATGCCATCAGTCTGCCCTGCATAGATGGGCCGTCTTAAGTGATGGATTCAAGGAAACATTATTAACCCCAAATTCCAGTCCTCAACATCCAAACGTAACTTCTTGTTTTAAAACCTTCATATTTAGGTCCTTCCAAAGGTTTATTACATAATATGTATCAATAACTTGTCATATCCCAAAAGGGAATCATTTGCTCACAAGTGTGCTGTATAACGTTCTTCTATTTAATATGTTTACAAAGATATGTTTTAATCCATACCTGAATTATCCATATGGGAACCAGGATAGGCAAGGGACTCAAGCAATGAGGTAGACATCACTATGAACGGGAGCCACATTTTTACTGATTAACATAAAATGCTATGGAGAGAGCGTATGACAATGAATTAGCATCAATGACAACCACATAATACAATTCCTTTTGTTATACTATATATTATAAAAAAAAATGAAAAAAATACCAATGAAAACACAAAACAATATGTTCATGTAAGTGTAAATGTTTATGTAAAACATATACACAGACAAAAGAAAATCATGTTTGGATAGATTATATGATTGCCGAAGTCAATGTAATAAAAGAAACAAAAAGCTCCATCATGCAAAAGCATACATTCATAATGCAATATGGTAATAATAAAACCTTAAGGAAATTTAAATCTGCCGTCTTTACATATAATTTCATAAGTTTACATTTTATGAACGTAGTCTGGTACATGCCACATGAACTAAAAACAATAAACCATAAACATGTCATACCTCTTCCCTAATGAAGAAAATGTAGTATATAGATATTTTTTAATTGAGAGAATTAGTATCCAAGGAACTTTTTTCTTCAATGTTTCTCAACAACAGGTTTCCTCCAGATAGGTGTCCTTCGCCTAGACCTGTTTAATACAAATCATGACGGGTGCAGTACAACAAATGTATTTATACCTCTTGAGCATATAGTGGAACTTCCTAAGATATTTCTTAATCAATAGTGTGTCTAAAATAGCGCAGACATTTCCGGCATCCACTTTGATATCCTGATTTCTCAAAGAGGGAAATGACAGTGGAAAACACAGAGCAGGTTCCTTATTTGAAAAGTGAAATGATGTATGCATGTTTCCATTACAATAGAAAGTAAAATAAAAAAAATAATAAAAAAATAAATAAATGGCAGTATTGTTGCCTATTAAAATTCTAAATGCAATAGCCTTTAAACCTTTAAGTGTCTTAACTACTGCTATTACTGGGGATGTCGAGGTGTAGCTATGAGCCAGGCTCTGCGTTCTGTGACATGCCCTCCATGTTATGATGTTATCACATGGCATTCAGTCTCCACGATTTATCCAGACTGGCAGGAATCAGAATAAGAGCTGTACCAACACTCTGTTATCCCCTGCAAAAGCCATCTCAGGTAAATACACAAAGGGGAGGAGGGAATGACCATTGACCGTGAGGGGAAATGAAGGGAAATCAGGTCATCAGAGTTACAGTTGTAAAGCCAGGGGGCAATATCCAAATGTAAATGTACTTTTATATTGGGGGCAACAGACTAGTTCATAACAAGTCATTCTTTATTAGATACCGGGAGGTTAGAAGGGCGATGTACATTTGTGCATCGGTTGCAATGCTGAATGCGATTAGGGACAGGTTTGATTTTCAAAGTTGAAAACACTAGTCTCCGGTCTACCAGATAATATTTTTGGAATGGATATCTTAAAGGGGCAGACTATTCACCAAGAATCCAGGTGTTATACTTTTAGTGCTGCTATCCATACATTGTGTTTTCAACCATCTAGCTGATAATCCAGGAAAATGCAAGTTGAACCCCAGTGTATATCCTGCATTTGACCCAGCCTGTTAACATGACCTTGGTATCAACAACCACAGCCCCATTTCCCAATGAGACAATAGACACCATGTTTAATTAAAACTTTTTTATTTATACGACTTTGGATACATTTGGCCACAGTCAATAATTAAATACATTTTCCCAACCGTGACACTCATAACGTAATCAATAATCACAATTAACCACACATTAACCACGCATTTGGCTAACAGCCAAGCGTATTAACACTGATATGTATAGATATATGTATACGGCTGGTAAGGGCGTAACCATTCCAAGTCACCTGTAGAGGCTGCCGGCGTCCAAAGCCCAGCAGCCACCCATCAACAAACACGTCACCTGAGCAATGCGCCCAGGGAGTGTTCTGCACTTCCGCCCTTAGGCTTGTGCACCACGAGTACAACCATACCTTAGACAGTTGTCTCAAGCACCGTACCAGCCAACCACATATTAACAAAACCCATAACTTAAAACACCAACCGCCACACTGGACGATAAATTATCAACTCAAAAAAGAGGGAAGGGAGGGTGGGAATTTTGCCTTCTTTAAGACCTACAAGCCTGATTGTGAATAGCTCTGTCACTGAATATTCAGAATGGGGGGCAAAATTTCATCTGGAGGCCAAGGAGTCATACAGGATGGTTGCAGGTGACAAATCATTTAACCCTTTGCTAGGTCATGGGGTGCTCCTTGTTCCTCACCCGGTCATGGTGCCCCTACACCGATGTACTTGCTTCGGGGCTGGTCTTGTCTGGTCGACACAAGAAAATCATTGAAAGAATACAATGGATGCAAATTGATGGCGGGCCATCCATAACAACAAAAAAGTGTCCAAAATGTAAAATACAAGTGACTGGTGACCGAGAAGACAATTGCCTTTTAATAATGGGGAATAATGAGATTATTTCTTCTTCTCTAAACCCAGATTTCTTAAAGAATATTCAGAATTGTCACTGGGTTTAGGTGTTCCTGGAGTATGTTTTGTTCTTCAGCAATGAAACCACATGCAAAGAGATCCCGGGTTTTGTCCATGAACACTTTTTCCACATCCTGACATGGTTGATGGTTGAGTAGTGAAGTGGCCACAGTGTCTGTGGCTGTTTTGTAGACAACCAAATTCCATGTTACAACCTTTGATCAAAGAGAACCTGTTATTGAAGGCAAGGAACTTTGCTCCAAAGTTGTAGCTCTCTTACTTACTTCAATCAGTTAGCCAATTTATTTCCCTTCAAAGAGTAATCTGTAATTCTTTACAGGTTTGTGACCTGTATCCAAATATCTGTGAGTATCCTTTACAGCCTACACTCTACAAATCGAAATGTTTAATTATTTGAGGATTCATTTTTGGGTCATAAGATGTCACAAATACCTCTCTGTGAAACTTAATTTTAGAATGTCTTCAACATAATAGAAAAGAAAATGTCTTGCTTGTAGTAGTTCTGAAACCGCTTATGAAGAAAATAATAATAATAATAATTGTATTTTATTTTTGTAATTGAAAAAACAATGGCTTACATAACAATGCCACGTTTTTAAGGAACGACTGCTTACTCCTGAAGTATTATGGGTAAGAACTCCCTGGGAAAGGGAAAAGCAACCACCCCATCCAATTTAACATTTACTGTTTTACTTTGCGTTAAAAAAAACCACTAAACATCATCACAGGATATATTTATAGAATAAAGAAGAGGAAGATGGTGTGATACTGTGACTCATATGTTAACTGGTTCTCCTTAAGGCACAAAGTGGAAAATATTGACCAAAGCGTAAGTTAAAAGTAGATATACAGCTGAGGTAATGATAATTATTGGCAAGTATAACTTTTAAAATAGTTAGTGTATGTGAAGCTTCATGTTAGTTCCAGACAGGCCATCTAGCACACTGGGAAAATGTCTAGTGGCCAATAGGATGGCACGCTAATAATGCTGCTCCAGCTTGGGACCTGCAAGTGTGTGGTCGCATGCTGCAAGAGTATAAAAAACGTAAAACATGCAGTTTCATTGACATCTTTTGGTAACTGGTAGCCTTAAAAAGTCAGGGTCGCTTATTCATCTTCAGTCTGGGCCTGATTGAATTTAGAATTTAGACACTGGCTTCTTGCATTGGAAAGGAGAGGGCATCGTGTGAAATCACTTAACTTTCTATATATTTGGCTACAGCTTTTAACACTACAATATAGTTTAAAGTCACTTCCAGTGGTCTCCCTCTAACCGGTCCAAAATTAAGGAAACAGACCTTGCGCTCTCACCACAGTAATTAAGATGATAGAAAAGAAGAGAGAATGGTAAGAGATGGAAAGAATGGAAGAAATAATAGTGAGACAGATAAAGACAAATAAAGAAGAGAGATAAAGAGAAAGAGATAGATAGATAGATAGATAGATAGATAGATAGATAGATAGATAGATAGATACACAAAGAAATGGTAGAAATAAAGGGAAGCGATAATGAGAAAGGGGAGAGATTATGCGAAAGGGAATAAATGGGGAGAAAGGGGAGATATGATAGTGAGAAAAGGGAGAGATAGAGAGAGGTAACGAAAAGGAAAAGACTACCCCTACAAACATTATAAAAAATAAGTGGATCAATTGAGATAGGGGAGTGATGGGAGAACAGAGGGATAATTAAACAGTGAAGAGCAAGAGTGTTTGTGTTTTGAAATTATTTGCATGTTAGGGCAAGTGTGTCTATAGGGATGTAAGTCTGTAGCTGCAAAGACATTATATCTCGGGGGTCCACTCCGAAAGGCATGCAGCACCTTTTATTGTAGTTTGGACATCCACCGCTGTAGGGGTTCCCCTAGGCAGAGCCTAGGCAAGTTCCAAAGGTAGTTAAATTACTGGCTTGTGTGTGTATGTTATTGTGTGTCTGGGTACATTAGCTTTTGTGTGTGTCTGGATCTGTTGGTATAAGTGTCTGGGTGTGTTAGTATGAGGTATCTGTGAGTGACTGGGTGTAGTGTCTGATGCGGTAGTGTGTGTCTCTATGTGTGTCTAGTGTGTTAGTATCTAGGTGTGTTAGTTTTGTGTAAATGTGAGTTTCTATGTGTGTGTGTTAGTGTGAGGTCCCCACAGTGAAACCTAGCCGGATAGCAAGCTATTGGAGCGATGAGAGGTAGGCGGGGGCTGTTTGTATGTATGTTAGAATGAATGTGAGCACGAACAGGGCCGGCCCGACAATGGAGCCGAGTGGGGCAACTGCTCCAGGCGGCACTTTTGAAGGGGCGGCACTTTGCCGCCCCAAGCCCTTTTTTTAAAGCTCTGCGAGCCCTCTAGCTCGGGCTCGGTGCCGGCTTGTAATGCTGAGCGCCGGAAGTTGGCGTCATTTCCGGCACTCAGCATTACAAGCCGTCACCGAGACCGAGCAGGGAGACTCGCTGCAGGACTGCTGAAAGGTAAGTACAAGGAGGGGGGGTAGGGTAGATAATAGGGAGGGAGAGGAAGGGTAGATAATGGGGGGACGGCAGGGAGGGAGAGGAAGGGTAGATAATGGGGGGGCAGCATTTTAAACTTCGCCCAGGCGGCATTTTGTCTAGGGCCGGCCCTGAGCACGGATGTGTAATTGTGTGTGTGTGAGTAAAGATGTGTAATTGTGTGTGTGTGTGTGTGTGTGAGCATGGATGTGTAATTGTGTTTATGTGGGAGCATGTATGTGTAAGTGGGGTGAGATGTAGTGTGTGTTAGGATGAATGTGTTCATGTGTGTTAGTGAGTGTATGTAAAACGTGTTTACATATGTGTGCCAGAGTGTATATTGGAAGGGGGGGCAAGGGGCAAAGAAGGCATGGACCAACTGTTGGGGGGCCCCGGGGCAATTTTCACACCAGGGCCCTGTGATTTATAGTTACACTCCTGGCTGCTCCTCGAGGTAAAGAGGTATACTTAGTTTAATACAGAACTAGTCGTGTAATAAATTTCCAGTCCAAATTAATCCAAATGTAAGAATAGTCACAACTCAAGTCAATGTTCAAACCAGCAAATTATACAATCCATAGGTTAAATGCCAGGTGAAATAGACAAGAAGTTGCAGCTTCAATAACCAAGCACTACAAAGCGAGTGTGTGCTGATTAAATAGACCAAACATTCCCAAAATGAGGCTCAATTTACTCATAATAACGGGACATGTGGTGGTAGAGCCTCAAGTAGGTAGAGTTAAGCAGCAGTATGTGGTACCTACTTTAGGCTTCACACCCTTCTATCCCAGGGTGTTTGAGCTCATTTACCAGCATTTAGCCTGTGTGTGTATCTCAGACAAACACATCTTAACACAATGCTGCCTGTGCGCAGTGCATTGGGCGTAAGCAATATTTGGATGGGACAAGGTTCCAAAAACGGGACTTCTCAGTCTATTTTCGGGGCTGATGTATTTGGCTGCTGTCCAAATATATTCAGTCCAGCCCTGCACAAATAGGTGTATGATTAAGTGCTAGAGTATAAGTGTATATATATTATGAGTGGGTGGCAAAATGTAAGTGTTCATATGAGTTGCAAAAACAATGTTTTTGAATTTTTTTCCAATAGGGTCATCTCATATTCAGGCTTTTTTTTTCTTTCATTAAAATCCAAAATTAGGGGGTCAATTTATAATCTGGAAAATATGGCAAGTAAAATACTCTTTGGGCTTCCCAGTCCCTGTCCAGTTTTAGAATCAGGCACAAAGAGAATTAGTTTTTTCCACATTTTTATTTTGTCAGGTTTCTTATTTTAAATTTTGGACCCCCTCTTACATTTGGCCAAAATAAAGACTTAAAAGTATCAATGATTGTGGTGGGATGGTCCCTGGTAAGTGTTCAAGTAGTTTTTTCTCCCACAGAATGCTTTGTGTGCCAAGGGAAATTGGTGGTTAGATGTCCCTTATTGGCTTTGCCAATTTTGTGGTAAATAAAGGTAGGGATAGGAAAGAATTTTTTTTTAACACTACCCTTTTAGTAATTACTTTTTTTATGCATTGAGGGCTAAACATGGGATGAGCTTTGTACCTTCCTGTCAGGGAACTCAGCACTGGATCAGGTAGGAGTCTGAATGCAGGGGCAGGTTCAGAACATGGCTGTAGGAAGGGTGATGTGCTCCACTTTAGCTTTAGATTTTCTCTTGGGCGCCATCTTTAGGTGTTCACAGAGAGCAGGATAAAAACAGGCAAGAAACTGGAAGCCCACTGGCAGGGCAGACGGATAGGAAGCCGCTGGACAGGTAGGTATGTCTCGAACACGGTCTGGTACACAAAACTGGATCGCTGACGTAGCCAAGAGTCATACACAGGAGACAGATCAGATGCAGCAAAGCAGTAGCTCAGTATGCAGGGCCAGGAACACAATCCTCTAGCAATGAGGCTAGGCTGATGCCTGGTTTATATTGAGCCTTAATTGACCAAATGAGGTCAATTTTTTCAAGAGCATTAGGGAACAGCATGGTCCAAGGAGAGGCAGAAGGATACTGCAATCCAGGATCCACCTGGTGGAATAAATGGATAGGTGATTTACCTAGAATCCACAGGGTTGCAAGTTCAAATCCCTGTGGTGCCTGACACTTCCACAGGGTATTTCATATATTTAAACCCACTTGCTATCCAATTGAACAGTTGATTTTGAGGGGGGCTATAGTTGAGGTCTACACCTCCCATGGGTATTTACCTCCCACCACACTGTAAAAGGGGCACCATTTATATTTTTATATATAGGAGTTATATGTTTATTTTTAATATTACTGATGGGGGAGTTTGCCAGTCACAAGGGACTTCATACTGCATGCAGTTCCCCCTAACATTTGCAACTTGTGATGTATGACTACACCTTGGAACACTCCGATCTTCGCACAGAGACTCCAGGTAAAGTGCTACTTCTACTGGTCACTACAGATAACTCTGGGTCAAGGGCACGCCCCACTTTGTAGTCACTGCTTAGTAAATATCTGCAACAAACATGATTAAACTTTGGCAGTGCAATATGTATATGGGAAAAATGCTTTCCATCAGTTGCTTCAAAAGAGAAAAAGTGTAATTATGTATTAGATTGCGTATAACAAAAAAGTAAAAGCTACCCTACTAATAACTGTATTATTAGTTTCAATTATAAAAAAATTGCAATGTGTAAAACAAGTATGTGCTACCCACTGACATCTGTTAATATGCAGCAACAGTAAGGAAGTGATACACATGCTGTGTTGTAAGAATAGATGTGGTTATTGAGCAACATATAAGTACATGGTAAGAACCCTCACAATACATTTTATAGACATAATTTTCACACATGGCTTCTCCATTTTGGCTTTTTTTTTTTTTTTTAATTAAGTCATGACACGGTGTAATAATTTACCAAATATTTATACCTGCTAAGGAACAGATTTTTGTTATTATGTCCTAATATGTAAAATCATACATAACAGACAATTGTAAATGTTCATTTGCTGACAAACAGTATGATTTCATTAGGTTACAAAGCACCATTTACTGTTTTCTTTGTACGCTTGAGTCATAGCGGTAGGTTTATACATGAGAAAGTAAGTTCAGTTCCAAGACATGATTTAGTACACAGCAGAGGTGGACATCAAAGTGGAAAGATGTTAAATTGCTATGAATAAGGTTGAAAGGGCTTAGCAAATAAAGATAAATCACTTCAGACACCCAAAAAAGTTTACAAATATGGGTCACATACAGACATTCAAACTCATAGAAGCACATTGTAATGACCCACTTTTCACAAACATTTTATAAATCAAAGTACATAACTGTGTCTAAAAACACTAACTTCCTGTTATCATCACTATTATGTTACTCTGCCCTTTTTGGTGGAATCTGCTTTGTTTATACAGTGTTCTTATGGTTGTTGGGGGTCAGCTCAGGGTGAAGTTATTTGGTTTTAACTCCATTTTCAAACACCATGATGAGGTGATTATGTACGGCGAAATCCAGTGTGTGTACAACGCCTCCGTTCCTCACTTTTATTAGTATAAAGTATCAAGCTGAGTGGTTAAGACTAAGCCATTTCAATGTTTGTCCACAGAAATTATGATTAGGAGTTAACGGTGTTTGCTATTATGCAGCTCTCTGAAAAACATGTAAAAACCAGAGCAGCTAGAAAAAAACAAAACAGCACAATATTTTTTAAAAACCTATTTTCAACCTGATGCTAGCAATAAAGAAAAAATGCTTTTAGTTCCCCTTTCAGGATATACATGCCTTGACAAAGATCTTTGCTTCCGTATGCCACAATTTAATAATGTGGTGCCATTCATTAGAGTGAAGTAGCAATAACCCATGTTCAGGGTTGCACAGTAACTGACGTCCGTCTGTTATTGCAGCAGTCTACCCCACTGGTATTTTCCAGCATGTTTCACTTCCTGTCTTGGGTGACCATTGGACTTCACATGGTTACAGAACATGACATTTCCAAACAGTAATTATGACATGCATAATTTTAACGTAAAACCTTTTTTGTGTTGAGGAAAAGCTGCACAATTACAATATTAATAATAATCTCCATAGACAATCATTGGTAGTAGAATGGGCGGCCACCTTTGCCACAAGTCAGGTTATGAAATTTTTGTCCTGCTAAATCTGCCTTCACTTTGCCTATGATACAATTAATTTGGTTTTGCCTGCATGGCTTGAACCTAGACTTGCCAGCTGTCCAGGTTTGATATGGGCAGTCCAGGAATAAAGTGTCGGGAAATACTGGGCTAGTGCCCATGTGGGTTCATTGTCTGTAAGGGGATACTAGGCAGCCTTTGGATAGTTGAAAGCGGTTATTCTCCACACTTCGCACATTTGCTGGGAGTAGGTTGAACTACAGTATCAACACGCACATGTTCTGGAGATTTGTGGCCTCTGGAGATGACTGCTACACGATGATGACTGACCCTCTCTGGAATACCATGTGCAGGTTAACAGGTAAAGGAGTTTCCTTTCCCTTTCCTCTTTTTTTCCTTTTGCCCCTCCATTTTCCCTTCTCTTTAGTTTCCCTTTTCACCACTTGTCTCTCCTCTTCTTACTCCTAAATCAAACATTTTAGCGATCACCAATAACCTATGCCCATTGTTACACTGCACCACAATGCACCAGTTACACTCAAGATTTATTCCTTTTAAAGAGTGTCCAGGATACAGTCCAGTAAAATGTGACAGCCCTACTTGAACCACTGCTTTAACCAGTGACTTGGTTTTGAGAATAAACTGCTTGATACCAATCCTTTTCACCAAATGTCCATGGAGTTTATTAGGTCAGGACATTTACAAGACCATTACAGAAACAATCATTGTGAACCTTCGTCCCAGTCTCAAATCTCTGGAAGACTAAAACAGGTTTCCCTCAAAAATGTCCTTGTATTAAGCATCATCCATCATTCCTTCAAACCTGATCTGTTTCCCAGTCTCTGCCGATGCGAAACATCCCCACGGCATGATGCTGCCAACACCATGCTTCACTGTGAAGATGGTGTTCTTGGGGTGATAAGGAATTTTGAGTTTCTGCCATAGAATTTTCCTTGATGCCCAAAAAGCTAAATCTAAGTCATCTAAACATTTTTCCAAATATTTAAGGAGTCTCCCACGTCTTTTAGCGAACACCAAACGCGTTAGCTTATTTATTTATTTTTTAATCAATGGCTTTTTTTTTTTTTCTGGCCACTCTTCCATAAAGCCAAGCTATGTACAGTATACAGCTAAAAGCAGTCCTGTGAACAGATACTCCAATATCCGCTGTGGAGCTTTGCAGCTTCTTCAGAGTTATCTTTGGTCTTTCTGTTACCTCTTAATGCCCTCCTTTCCTGGTCCATAAGTTTTGGTGGACATCCCCCTCTTAGCAGGTTTGTTGTGGTGCCATATTCTTTTCATTTCTTAGTAATGGATTTAATGGTGCTCCGAGGGATGTTTCAGATTTTGATTTACTACTCAACTCTGATCTCTACTTCTCCTCAACTTTGTCCCTGACCTGTTTGGGGAGCTCGTTGGCCTGCATGGTGCCCCTTGCTCAGGGGTGTTGCAGAATAGGTGTATGTATATATACAGACACTTAGATTGCACCAATTATGTGACTTCTGAATGTAGTTGGTTCTCTTTATTTTAATGCACCAATTTTGACTATTATGTGTAAGTTACGTGAAATCCAAATAAAAATAAAAAAAAAATGAAATGCCAGGTTGTAATAAAACATAAAATAGGAAAAATGCCAAGGGGTGAATACTTTTGCAAGGCACTGTATGTTAGTCAAGGCTGGTCCAAATCAGGCATGTTGACCAAGGTATTCCAACACCTAACAAAAAACCTCCGTAAAAGGAGGGTTTACATTTATGGGAAGACAATAACGTTTTCATACCTGGAGATTGCCCTTTTAATTATCAAATTTAAACCAACTTAATTTGTTCTCTCAGGCTTACTCTAGATATTATTGCAACATAATATAATCTTATCAAAACCAATGCGAAAACTAGGCAACCAAGAAAAATGTATACAAGGGAAATACTTTTTTTCACACCACTGTTTGTAATATAGTGTTTGTAATAGTTCTGGTCACGATTACTACCTCTGATTATGGTCAAGGTCTGAGGATACAGAAGACAATCTTCTATTTAAAACAATGCACCAAAGGAGAGGTTGGATGATTGTTTCTTGACAGACATGAATCCCATGACAAACATGTATGTCCTTCTCTGTTGTAACTAATAATTCAAATAATTCCTTAGGGGTTTAATCACTAATGTGAGTTGCTATGTGATTGTTTGCCTAAAATGTAGACATTTATTGTTTCATATTCCGCAGTGCTGTACAATAGATATATGACCAAATAAAGATAACATCTTAGTTAATGGACTTACCATAATATTTGTACTAAATATGTAGAATAAACTCTATCAGAAATTACTTAGAACTGCTATATGTTAAAACATTACCCTTTTAGGGCAAATCACTGTGAAGATATGTTTTGTTGACAAGTCACTGTTAACCAGTTCATGGTATCTTTACGTACGCATGGAACAGACATATGGCTATCCTGAATCTAACATGAGACAAAGGACTGAAAGTCAGAAGTAAATCAGGCAACACAGAAGGACTGAATGGTTCTAATCTGCCATCAAATTCTATCTTTCTACCGGATAGGAAATTTACAAGAAATACATTCTTTCGATGCCGTGTACCAAAAGCTAAATGAACGCACCCAAAGACAGAATGTGTAAATTTTATTTCATTTAAGGAAAACATGGGGAAAAAACCAAGGATTTTCATGATACACAGTAGACATAAGTTAGATAGCACTGCAAAATGTCTGAGAATGTTTATCACGTCTGCTTTGCAGCTCATCAATTAGTAGATTTTATGCAGTTTGTCACCTGTATTATTTCTGCATGTTATCTTAAAATCAGAGACATTTGAGGTTATAGGTCACAAAATGTGTACTAGTAATTTATGAAAAACACAATAAACAGCCTCAAAAAAACAAATATGTGATGCACATTAGTTTAACAAAAACAAATGTAAACATTTTCTCCAACATAACATGGGCATAAAATAAAAAGCAACTCCACAGTCATACTGTTCCTGTTACTCAAACATACACAAATTTATTATTTTTAAGCATAACTAAATCTACTGGCGGGGTTTTTTTTTGTCTGCTTGATGATATACAGCATTAAAGAAATATTGTCCATAATTATCACATAGTGGTTTATGTTAATACTGGTTTTATCAGACAGTTGGTAATGAAAGCTAGCTTTTTTTTTTTTGGTTTCTTCTTGAAAGGTGATCCCCGTTAAATTTCAGCAAACGATGCGGCTGAAGCGCTTACACCTTGATGTTAGCGTTACTAATTAACCTAACATTGCTTGAACTGTGGCCATTCCTCGATGTAACGATATATATATTACATCGGAGACCCATCCTACAAGTAACATTTCTTCTTTTATATATCTGTATAAAAAATGTCTGGGACCCCCAAAAAAATTTAAACAAAATTCTATAAATTAAAATAAATGACGGATAGTGATGGCCTACATGTTGTCTTCATGGAAACAAAGATCTACAGGAGAATAGGATGCTCTTGCGTATAGACATTTTGAACATAAACAGATAATGAACGTGTCAGTATTTTTCTTTCAGTGCTTCTGGTGAAATAATAAAGACAAACCTATTACAAACAACTTTTTTTTTCTGCCGTTAATAAGGCTTCCACACCATTTTCTTATTTATTTGCAAGTCTAATGGAGTGGCCGCTGTGCAACTACCTTGCTTTCAGTAACTCAAGGGAAATTTTCCCAGCACTTAAAAGTATCAACTTGTGCCGTTTCAAAAATATATAATATGAACATGACAATTAACCTCATAGTGTATTAATTCAACAACAAAAATATTTAAAAAATGATTAAAAAAATGGTGTAATACTATGGCAGAAATAAAGAGTAGTCTATTACTACATTAAAGAGAGAAACTGTTCACAAATGAACAGCTTAAGGCAGCTGTCAACAATGTACCCCACACCAGGAAAATAAAATCTTAGAGGGTTCAGTAATGATGACACTGTGCATTGCTACATCACCCACAACTATACACTTAAGGAACCTCAAAAGTTAACGTGTAGCCATTTAAACAAGTTTTGACGTTTTAATAAAAAATGTCAAAACTTTCCAAAAATAAAACTGACCGTTTTAGGTTTTTATTTTAGTTTAAAAAAAAAAAAGGACAGGGAATCTTACACCTAAACACAGGTACAGTATGCCATTTATGAATAAGCATTAACTACATTCTTATAGAATAAATTTTTAGTGCATTGCATTCTTAGAAAAGGAATACGTAGCCCCCTTCAAGAACAAACATGACCCTCCCGTGGCCGTTCTAGGTTTCTACATTTAACTAGACTAAAACACTGATCTCCCTATATCAGCATATCACAGGGTGAAAGCCCTACAGATTCAGGACAAAATCCAATTTGAAACAGACAAGTTTAGTAAAAACAACAAGCAAAAGAAAAAAAAAGTATTTTCACCAATGAAACCCACTAAATTTCCAATCAGTGTTTTGTCACCACTAGCCACAACTGTGCCACAATTAATACCAACTTCCGCCATTGGGGATAATCCATTATGACAATGACCACTCTGGCAATGAATTTGGTTTTAAGATTACACATTCATGTTAAGGGTGAGACAAGGGTGAGGAGCATTCCACAAATTCAATGCAGCCTGGGACATCAAAGGAGTTTGCGCACTGGCAAGAATGAGGTAGGAGAAATCATAAATCAAAGGACTGATCAGGATCTGCCTCTGGTGTCAAACTCTTTGTTCCCTTTAAACAGTACAGACTTCACTTAGTACACTGTTATGCACCTTTACTGAGGGTTTCTGGGGGGGGGGGGGGAGTGTAAACCAACACATGAGACAGCGCTAACACTGTCACATGGTGTTAGGCATAATTCAGCAACGCACAACATTGTCCCAAAAATCTTCATGTAGAGAAAAAAAAATTGCTATCACCTTTCACATTTTATAAATACATTTTATTTTGTTTGTCATATTATAAAAAAAAAAAAGGGAAAAACCTAAATTAAATAAATCAGAGCATTAGAACAAAATTGCCAGGCTGTGCATTGTTAAAGTTGGCTATAGTTCTCCTGGTCTGCCCTCTTGTGTTAAACCAATTTCATTGCACAAGGTGCTTTTACTGGGATATGCTTTTGTATTTCTCATTGACAAATCTGCTTTTAAGTTTTAAACAGGAAGCATCAGCGTTCGTAAAACCCTGCTGGGTTTTTTTGTTTGTTTGTTGCGTTGTTAATTTCCAAATCTTAGATGTATTAGCACCCAACAGAAGGCAATACAGTACAGCACTAGCTGCCTTGCAAGCTGCATCAAGATCCTGTAATCATCTCCCCTAAATTAGGTACATAACATTTTACTAAATTAATGCAAACTCCATCTCTTAACAAATCTTTCAAATAGAAAAACATCAGTGCGTGGGTTTGTACTCCAGTTGTAGATGATTTCAAGTTACGGAGATTATGAAGGATGTAGGGGAGGTATCAGCCATTCCTTTCATGCTCTTTCTACCAGCTCAGCAGAGAACTCCTGCCCAAGGTCATAAAATACACTTGGCTGCTTCCACCAGATCGCACAGAAGCAAAGAAGACCTGTACCAAGAGATAAGCGAGTTAGATCAATTTGTCTTTCAAACAATAAAAATAGGTAAAGGTAGTACGAATAAAGAAAAATAATAGATAGGATATGAACGTGTGTATAACACATGTCATTTTAACAATATATTGCATGGATAAAGTACAGACACTGATCTTTCCATGTTATTAGGTTCCCAGGGCCAAAACATCTTCAGGGGCCCATCCCACAGCTGTCCATTTCCCCACTAACCTGGCTACCCCCAGTCTCCATGGGCACTTCTTGGAACAAATCTGAGTGAGATTTGGCTACTAACTGATTTAGTTAGTGTGAGTTGCCCCTTAAAACAGGATTTTATGAGATCATATACGCATTTGTCTGCCCATGTAGTTTTTTTCAATGGCTCCATGTAAATTAAAGGCAGCCCTGCAAGTTATCTGTAAGGGTAGCGTGAACTACTAAGATTACTAGTTCTGAGCTGTACCTACTATTTAAAATAAAAAAGGCAATTTAACCCCTTCGTGACAAAGGCTGATTTTACTTTTTGTACCCTTCGTGACAATGGCCGTTTTAACATTTCTGCGCTGCGCGTGTTTAGCTGTAATTTTCTTCTTTCCCGTTTACTGAACCCACACACATTATATATTGTTTTTTTCAGGACAAGAAGGGCTTTCTTTAGATGACATTGTTTTGATTGTATCATATTATTTACTATTAAAAAAAGTATAAAATATGGTGAAAAATTTAGAAAAAAAAAATGACTGTTTCTAACTTTTAGTTGAAAAATCTTTTACTCCTCTATAAAAGGTAATGAAAAAACCTGCTAAATAGATTCTACTATTTGTCCTGAGTTTAGAAATACCCAATGTCTTTATGTTTTTTTGCTTTTTTCTACACATTATGGGGCAATAAGTACAGGTAGCGTTTTGCTATTTCAAAGCCATTTTTTCCAAATCTGGTAATTCTTCCCCCCATGTGCCATTTCGGGTATCTTTGAAGCCGGCCAATGCAATTTACCCCATCAAGTCATATATTTATGAAAACTAGACAGCCCAGGGTATTCCAAATGCTAGTATTTTAACCCTTTCCAAGCACTAATTCTACCATCAGCCTTTTTCAAACTTTATGGTAGTAATTTTTTTTGAATTTGTTGTCACACACATTTTACTTCAGGTATGAATTAAAAGGTTTTCGTATATGTCACTATCACAAAACACCCCAATATGTGTTCGGCAACATCTCCTGAGTACAGCGATACCTCACATGAATGATTTTGCCTTGCTGTTTGGGGGGCAAAAGGGCCACATTTTGGGCATGCGCATTTTTCAATGTTGAACTTTGGCATTTGGGGATCCACTGCCCATGCCCTATTTGGTACATCTTTGAGCCAGGCCATTTCAGTGTGCCCAACAAAACCATATATTTTTGAAAACTAGACAGGGTATTTTAAATGCTGGTATTTTAACTCTTTGGATGCACACATTTTGCCACCAGAATTTTTTCAAAGTTTGCAGTAGTATTCTTTTGTGTGTATTTTTCCCCCACACACCTATGTTATGTATGAATTTACAGCTCCTGGTATATGCCGCTGTCACACGACACCCCAATATGTGTTCAGCAACATCTCCTGAGTACAGTGATATCCCACATGCATGGGTTTGTCATTTTTGGGGGGAACTAAAAGGCCACATTTGGTACGTGTGCATTTTTCTAATTGGAAATTAGATGTGTGGCCATCCTTCCCCCCTGTGTTAATTGGGACATTGTTGAACCCAGCTAATTCAATTTACCCCATCAAATCATACATTTTTTAAAAGTAGACACCCCATGGGCATTTAATATGCCAGTATTTTAACTCTTTCCATGCAAGAATTGTTTTAAGCTAATGTGCTAATTTTAGGACTTGCTCACAAAAATATATATTTTTTATATATATATTTTATTTCTTTTGCCTTTTTTAAAAAAAATTTTAAAAAAAATTCAACTTGAAGGTTCCCCTGATAGTGACATCAGTGGGAAATTATTTTTACATTTTACTGGTTTTTTTTACTATTTTTTTCTAATTATTATTAATTTTATTTTATTTTTTAATTTATTTTTACTAATCACACTGTGATTAGAAAGCTGGGCTCCATTGACTTGCATGGTTGAATGCAGTACCTGTATTCAACCTGCAAGTGGAGCCAGAGTTCTCTAGAGGGTCTGAAGACCATCTAGCGAACTTTTTCATCTTTATTATTTTTTTTCCCGGAGCGGTCACAGTCCATCCTGGGGTAAGTGTTTGGTGTCGCTGGATGCCTCCTGATCGAGGCATTCCAGCGACACCATTTAAGTTTAGGAGGTGATCGTTGATCGCCTCATAAATGCTTTTAAAACGGGCGTCCGCCGCCATCCATGTATGGCGGATGTTGACGCCCCGGGGAGGGGCCAGACATGGCCCCTGGTGCCGATCGTGGCGTTGCTGAATGCCCCGAGGTCGAGGCATTACAGCAACGCCGTTTGGGTGAAAAAAAAATGTAAAAAAAAAAATAATAAAAAAAAAAAATAAGCGATCACGGATCGATTTTTTTCACCCGTTTTAACAAATGACAGTCCTGGCACGTCATTTGTCGTAAACGACTTGTTTTTCCGTGACGTGCCCGGACCGGCAATTGTCATCAAGGGGTTAAAGGAGTTTCTCACCTTTTATTTTCGAAGAACAAATTTATTCGCAGATATAAGCATCACATAACCATGCCCCCCAACTGTCCTGAATTAGGCTTTGCAGGGGCAGAGGAAGGGTGAGACGAGAATCGTACTCTCCTCAGGTGCCTCCCTCTATTCGGCTCAACATTAGGGAGCACAAGGTCTGTCACTTCAGACCTTGCTTTACTGCTCCCTCATCAATACCCGCCGGCAAATAATGGCGAGCGCGGGGATATGACATCATCCCTGCGCTCTGCAGGAATAACCGGCGCGTAGTGATGAGGGAGTAGTAAAGCGAAGTGACAGACCTTGCGCTCCCACCGGAGGATGCAGGATACAGGTAGAGGGAAGAAGGATGGAGTTAGAGTTAAGAGATGGGGAGAAAGGGGTGTAAGGGCAGTGTGTGTGTGTGTGTGTGTGTGTGTGTGTAAGAGCAGTATAGGTATTTGTTAGCTGGTGTGTAAGGGCAGTGTACATGTAATTGTGTGTGTGTGTGTCTGTGTGTGTGTGTGTAAGAGCAGTATAGGTATTTGTTAGCTGGTGTGTAAGGGCAGTGCACGTGTAATTTGTGTGTGTGTAAGGGCAGTGCATGTGTAATTGTGTGTGTGTGTGTGTGTGTGTGTGTGTGTGTGTGTGTAAGGGCAGTACACGTGTAATTGTGTGTGTGTCATGGCAGTGCACGTGTAATTATGTGTGTGTGTGTGTCAGGGCAGTGCACGTGTAATTGTGTGTGTGTGTGTGTGTAAGGGCAGTGCACGTGTAATTGTGTGTGTGTGTGTGTAAGGGCAGTGCACGTGTAATTATATGTGTGTGTAAGGGCAGTGCACGTGTATATGTGTGTGTGAGAGTAAGGGCAGTGCACGTGTATATGTGTGTGTGAGAGTAAGGGCAGCGTATGTGTGTGTGTTTTTGTAAAGGCAGTGTATGTGTGTGTTTATAAGCAGGTGTGTGTAAAGGCAGTGTGTAAGGGTCCTGGGACGGAGGCTAACATTAGCCTTTTTGAATAAAAAAAATAAATCTCTGCTGCTCTGGACTACTCTTCCAATGATGGTCAGCCAGCATTATGGTGGACATCTGGCTGGCTGAGAATCATGGGAATTTTAGTTCACAGCTAGCATCTGCAGCTTTACTGTTGCTGTACTTCCCATGACGCTCAGCCAGCATCATGGAAGTAGTATGTCTGGCTAAGCCTCGCGGGAATTCAATGTGCTGACAAAACCAAAGTGTGTTTTAAGCGGCGATGCAAGCTGGACATTGTAAAGTGCAATTGCTTGTATCGGTGAGTTCCGCAAGATAAAGTGGCCCCCTTTCACATTTTGAAATGCTTGGAGGTATGCATAACCGTATAACCAAAAACGGTGCTTGAAAAGTACTGTGGTAATAGATTTAGTGTTAGCTGTTGGGCAAATGGAGCAGAGTCCCAGTGGTCGTTTTTCCCTACTTAACCTGGACATTGCATTTCCGATTCTGAAAAAATGATTGAAGAGTCATGGGTATCATGGTCACAGTACACTTACTAATGATGGGTATAATGCAATAAAATTGTGTTTATTACACCCTATAAGGCCTATTTATTTTGCATTTTTTAGTAAAATCACCAATATTTGTACTTTTAAAAAATTCTGTTCAGAAAAAAGTCAGTGATACACTTAAAGCCTATCATATCAAACCAAGTTTTACCTTATCATTCCGTTCGCACAAGAACTTGAGCCGCTGTGCCCGTTTGTGCATAAATACTCCATCCAAATGGCCAGTTTCTACAGATCGTATCTCAATTGCTTTTTCACCCCATCCCATTATCTGGTTAGATCGAATATATGCTGGAAAAAAATCAAAGTTAAACACTAGATGAAATAATTGTAACAAAATAGACCACATTAAACAAACAATAACACAATGCATAATAGCAATCAAAACCTAACACCATCCCTTTTTTAGCCTAAGCGAATGAAGAGGCTTTTCACTACATATTTTTTGTATGCAGGGTCGGCCTTTGGGGTGTGCAGGCACAGGGCACCATGGCAGCAGGGGCGCCAGGCGGCCGTCCCATCACCAATTCACTGAGGGCATCCGAGCACGCGATAAACACGGCCCGGCGCTCGTGCAGTGTGCGTGCAATCTCCATTACATTGCCCTAGGGGCGTAGGAACGCACCAGGCATGGGAGAGGTACATCAAAAGCTTCAGCCGACTGGCAAGGTAAGGGGGTAGAGACTCTCTGGAGAAAGGAGGGAAAATAAATGAGTATGATAATTAATTAATATGTGGATGAATTGTGTGAATGCGTGAAAGAATAAATTAATGTGTATGAATTGCTTGAATGATTTTTGAGAATGTGTTAATGAATGCGTTAATGAATGTGTAAATGATTTGTGTGAATGCATGAGAATGAATGAAGGTATGTATGGATAAATTGAATGAATGAATTGCTTGAATGATTTGTGTGAATGAGTGACTGTATAAGAGTTTATGTGTATCAGATGTGTAAGTGATTTGGGGAAAGGCTAAAATGGGCAGGATGATTATGGGACAAAGACGGCACAGGGAGGGCTGTTTATGGGACAAAGACGGCAAGTCCTAAGTGTGTAATCTGGGCCCTGGTCAAGTTCTATGTGGGCAATGTGGATGACAGGGTTGGGGTGTGCAACCTGTGGCCTGCATTTAGGGGGTTTTAATCTATACCTTTAATGCCAAGTTTGTATGCAATTTCCTGTTGATCTATATCTGCTATGCTATGTTTCTATACATTATTGTATACCTACAAATACAGGATTTGTATGTCGGATTCTGTTTATTTGATCTATATCTTAAATGCAGAGTTCACACTTTATTTTCAATTGATCTATACATGCAAAGCTGGGTGTATGTGTTATTCAGCAGATCTATACCTGCAGTGCTGTTTCCATGTGTTGGTTATTTGATCTATACCTTCAGTGCTAAACATTTGATTTCCAGTTGATCTATACCTGGAAAGTTGTGTTTGTGTGTTATTCTGTTGATCTATACCTGCTATGCTAGGTTTCCAAACATTATTGTATACCTGCAAATACAGGATTTGTATGTTTGATTTTGTTTATTTGATCTATACCTTCAATGTCGAGTTTACATGCAATTTTCAATTGAGCTATACATGCAAAGCTGGGTTTGATCTATACCTGAACTACAGGAAGGAAAAGATGTGTGGCTTAGTGAATGAGGGGACAAAGGGACTGTGGGGATTATTATGGGGGAGTGGACCTCTCAAAGTCACGGTAGGGTTAGAAGGAGGCAAGACTGCAATCACCGTATTCCTCTAATTTTTTTTTTTTGGTGTAAGAGCGGAGGGAGTGATTGCATGCTAGGGAACGTGGAGGGGGGACCAAGTTAATGCTTGCCTTGGGTGCATTTTTTTCAATATTTTAAAAAAAATGTCTGATACAAAGATTGCTAGTTTTTTCCTCTGTATTTAAAGTACATTATTGTTACTAGGGCTGAAACAACTAATCGATAAAATCGATAATAATCGATAATAAAAATCGTTGTCAACGATTTTCATTATCGATTAATCGAATCGATTTTTATCGATTATAAAAATTATAATCCGACCTCAAACAGAGATCGGATTATAACACTAGAATCCAGATCCCCCGCAACGCTGCAGGGGACCTGGATTCCCCTCACTGTCGGCCGGTCTCTCACTTCCGTCTCTCTCCCCCTCCCATACACCCCTCTGACTCCTCCCCCCTCCCATGCATCACTCTGCCTCTCTACCCGGCTCCGTTACTGACTTCATAGAAGCCTCAGCGTAAGTGAAGGGCAGTAACGGAGGCTGTCTGTGCGCATCGTTTAGACCCCCACCGACTGACAGAGGATCATCCTCTGTCAGCCGGTGGGGGTCTGCATCGCACAGATAGCCTCCGTTACTCACCTTCACTTACGCTGAGGCTTCTATGAAGCTGCAGTGAAAGTTCCTGTCAGTAACGGAGCCGGGTAGAGAGGCAGAGCGGTGTATGGGAGGGGGGAGGAGTCAGAGGGTTGTATGGGAGCCACCCTCCCATACACCACTCTGCCTCTCTACCCGGCTCCCTGGTGTCTTGTGAACCTCCGTGGCTGACAGGAGGCAGAGTGGAGTATGGGAGGGGGGGAGGGGGCAGAGTGGAGTATGGGAGGAGGCAAAGTGATGTATGGGAGGGGGAGGAGCCAGTGATGTATGGGAGGGGGGGGAGGCAGAGTGCAGTATGGGAGGGGGCAAAGTGGTATATGGGAGGGGGAGGAGGCAAAGTGATGTATGGGAGGGGGGAGGAGGCAGAGTGGTGTATGGGAGGGGGGAGGAGGCAGAGTGGAGTATGGGAGGGGGGAGGAGGCAGAGTGGAGTATGGGAGGGGGAGGAGCCAGTGATGTATGGGAGGGGGAGGAGCCAGAGTGGTGTATGGGAGGGGGAGGAGCCAGAGTGGTGTATGGGTGAGTTATAGTGGTGTATGGGGGGTATTATGAATTTCAGGGCATATAGGGGGTATAAGGCATATCGATATTAGGCATATCAGGGTGGCATAAAACATATCTGGGGGTAAAAGGTATATCAGGGGGCTCAGTGGCATATAGGGGGTATAAGGCATTTCGATATTAGGCATATCAGGGGGGCATAAAACATATCTGGGGGTAAAAGGTATATCAGGGGGCTCAGTTGCATATCACTGGCATATAAGAGGTATAAGGCATATATGGGGGCAGAGCGGCAAGCTGGGGGTCAGATGTGCATAACCGGGGGCAGTTTGGTAAATAAAAAAAATTTAAACAAGGCTTTTTTCTCATAGTTTTTATTAAATATGAAAAATAATTAACATATGAATTAATATTTACTCATAACTTTGTATTAAAACCTAGTTTGAGAAACACTGTGTTTGGGTTCTTGTAGCTTTTATTATGTCAGTAAAATAAGAAGGTGAATAGAGAGAGGCCATTGCAATAAAGAGATGAAAGTGTAAATTGTACGTTTTTTATTACATTATTTTAAATTGAAAAAAAATAAATTTTTTTATCCGATTAATCGAGAAAATAATCGGCCAACTAATAGATTATTAAAATAATCGTTAGTTGCAGCCCTAATTGTTACCAGTGTTTCTAGTTATATAGTTATTGTACACGTTGTATTAGTTGTTTACAATATTTTTTTTTCCTTTTTTGCGGGGCGGGGGGTGCCAGAGGAGTAGCCCGCACAGGGTGACTGAACATCTTAGGCCAGCCTACTGCATACTTTTAAATGGATATAGTATGGTGACGTATGATCGTATTTGTTGCCAACTATTTTTAATGTTACGGCTAGATAACATTCTAAGTAATACGTTCAAAGTAATACGAATAAAAAGTACAAAAAAGCAATAGTGAACTGCCTCAATGAGATATTCAAAAACATAAGCATATAAATGAGAACGCCGTCAGGCTACAGAAACATACCAACTGATGTAGGCATTTCTCCCCACTGTAGAACCACATCTTTTGTGATTCTGCCATAGGTATTGACATAAACTCCTTCATCTTCATAGCAAACCAGCAGTTCCATCCCTTCAGTATTTGGGAGAATAATGATTGCATGTGGCTGAATGCTGCTTTGGATCTGCAAGAGGATATGTGCATATTATATTTTCACATCTTCTAGGCCAAACACTCAATAGTCACTATTTCAAAAAAAACAATGCACCAAATTCCACTACAGACTTCATTTTCTCTAGTGCCAATAATGCAGAATTATTTTTTATTATTTCTAACACAAAACATTCAAACCTGCCGTGTTCACAAAATGATTCCACCCAAAAAAATATTTACATGAGTTGGTAGATATATATCGTAGACAGCTCCCGAGTCCACATCTACAGCATGGAATCCTGCGCATGATCCATAGATTACTTTGAGCCTCTGTCCTTCTTCTACGGTCAGGTCTACCAGCAGTGGCCTATGTACCAAGTCTCCAAAAGACTGCATGAAATACATTAAAAACAACATTACAAACAACTCCTATGCTTGTGAAGGGACTTTTCTAGCTCCAAACCCATCACCACAAAGTTTCTAAAATTGTTGAAATGTTTAATTTTACTGATTTTACCGATATTTGTTTAAAATATGGGTTTAGAGGCACCGAATGGCAAACTATGCAATTACTAGTAACAATTTCTACCACTTGCTAACCCTCTTTAATTCTAAAGCTGCAATAATTAATTTAATACAAAGTAATAATTGCACCAATAAAGCCCCAAATAAGGATGATATCGTGTGCACACACATTAACCGACACATCTGAAGTACCTATGCCGTTATGATTGTACAAAATAGATTTTTATAGTGCTATGAAGCCACGTGAAAAATATCTCCATAGACTACATACCTTAAAGGCCATGAATTTGTGATATGGCTTTGGTGCCCAAGCATAGACTTCCACTGAACTCTTTAAAGCAATAACCAAAAACTTGATGCGTTCATATTTTACTGAAACAGAAAGGAAAACAAAATATATGTACTAGATTTTTAATTTGAATAAATGACTCTTACAATAAAAAAATAAAAACAGGGCTCTCCAACATGCCTCTAGATTGTAAGCTCCTTTGAGCAGGGCCCTCCTCAACGGTTGTCTCTAAGTCAAATTGTTGTTACTTTCTACTTGCTTTGTCGACCCATTGTACAGTGCTATGGAATTTGATGGCACCATATAAAACAAATAATAATAATAATACTCGCCATGCTGTACCATGCCCCAGAGATACCAGCATGATATAGCGAGGTGGGGGGGGGGTATGTATCCAACAATATTGCAGCTTTGCTTTTGGATATATAGATAGATAGATAGATATACGATACTGGACTATTTTATCTGGAAGACACCTGCCCTAATGCTTAAAATGCACGTATTCCTAAAGTCTATACATACACTTTATGGACTAAAGTATTGGGACACACCTCTAAGTTATGGAATTCAGTTGTTTCAATCAGACCCATTGCCGCAAGTGCATTAAATCAAGCACCTAGCCATGCAGTCTGTTATTTACAAACATTTTTTAAAACATAGGTCGTTCTGAAGACCTCAGTAAATTGAAGCGTGGTACTGTGATAGGATGATACCTTTGCAATAAGTCAGTTTGCAAAATTCCATCCCTGCTAGATATTCCACGGTAATCTGTAAGTGGTATTATTGTAGAGTGGAAGCATTTAGGAACAGAAGCAACTGAGCGGAAGACCACGGAAAGTCACAGAGCGGGGTCACAGAGTGCTGAGGTGCATCTTGCGTTAAAGTCACCAATGCTCTGCTGATTGCAGAGCTGAAGAGTTCTAACCTTCCACTGGCATTAATATTAGCACAAAAGCTGTGAGGCGGGAGTTTCATGAAATGTGTTTCTATAAATGAGCAGCTGGATCACCAAGTACCAGTCAAATGGAGTGGTGTAAAGCACACCACCAATGGACACTGGAGGAATGGAAACGTGTTCTGTGGGGTGACTAATCATGCTTCTCTGTTTGGCAGTGTGATTGACAAGTCTAGGCGGATGCCAGGAGAACCTTACCCGACTGCATTGTGCCAACTGTAGTGATTGGTGGGGGAGGGATAATGGTATGGGGCTGTTTATCAGGAGTTGGCTAGGCCCCTTACTTCCAGCGAAGGGAAACCTTAATGCTTCTGCATAGCGATACATGCTGGACAATGCTACACTTCCAATTTGAGGAAGGGCTTTTTCGATTCCAGCATGCTTTGTGCACTGGGGCACAGTCAAGGTCCGTAAAGACATGGTTGGATGAGTTTGGCGTGGAAGAACTTGACTGGCCTGCACAGAGCCCTGACCTCAACCCCATTGAACACCTTCGGGATGAACTGGAACAGAGATTGCGAGTCAGGTCTTCTCGTACAATATCAGTGCCTGACCTCACAAATGAGTCCAGCTGTCCATGAGTGGTGATCTGGCTATTGTACCTCTTCCTGAGTTTTGTCTAAAGGCTGTCTTGTACAGCGGGCAATTACTTTCAAGGAATCCATGTATAAAGTGGATATAGAGGCAAAGGTGATAATTGTTAACCTTGTTTGCATGTGCCTACCCAGAATCCCTTGTGGTTGTGAAAGCACCATGAGATATCTGAGGGAAAAGCAAGCCTTCTGGCTTGTCTGGTGTGTGTAGATGAGTGTTTAACAATACTTCTACTGCCCCTTAAATTTAAGTGGAAGGGTTTCTGTTACCTTTTACCCACCACAACTTATGTAATGACCTCACAAATGCTCTGCTTGATAAATGGGCAAAATGGAAACACTTCAAAAGCTTGTGGAAATCCTTCCCAGAAGAGTGGAATCTGTTATAGCAGCAAAGGGGGCACCAACTACATATTAATGTCTATGTTTTTAGAATGGAATGTCATAAAAGTCCCTGTTGGTGTAATGGTCAGGTGCCCCAATACTTTTGTCCATATAGTGTATAGGCAACTTGAAAAGAGAACAGACAGAACATTTAATGTTGTGACTTTAGAGTTGAGAAATCAACTGCTAATTTATTTTGAATAGAGAAGTCATAATCCATCCCTTTGGCATTCTTCGAGTTGCTCAGATGCTAATAGCCCTAGAGAACATTGACAATATACAAATGTGGATTAAGTGTTGGTGCATTGGACCACATACCAACTTTGTAGTGCACACAGCCTTCCAAATCACCCACAGTTGTCCATCCTTGTTTCTTCTCAACTTCCGGGTCATTGCGAAGAATTTTATTTCTCAACCAGGATAAATAATACACTCTGAGTTTGTTCTTTTTTCCTGTGGACAAAATAAACAAAATTTTCTTACCACAAACATATAAATGAATAATGCTTTCTTATGTGAATCAGCCCCACAGCTTATGGATCGTATGTCTATGGGGAGTTCATCGAAGAGAAAATGGTTTTGAGTTACTCTTGTGTTATTAGAATTAAACGATTGTATACACTTTAGTTATGTTTTTTAAAAGATTATGGTTAATTATGGTTATTGTGGAGAAGAGGCCATTTTTTTACATTTTGCAGCTGCACCTCTTGTTGATGTTCATATTGTTTTAATTCGTTATAACACCTGTGTCACGTATATATGTGGACCCTACAGCTGAAATATAGGCCCCATACCGCCACATAAATTGCTCAAATTGTAGCACAACCTACCCGATATTGTAACCAGTACATTAAGGCCTTCTAGCACATCCATTTGCTGAAATCGTCTTCTGTTGATTAGAGGATACACTTTTCCCTGGCCACTTCGATCCAACAACATTAATCCACTTTCAGTGCCCACTAACAAATTAACTCCTACACAGACAAACAGGGGGAAAAAAAGCGTGACTTATAAAAGAGTTTTAACCTAATTAATTCTTATTGAGAATTTAGGCAAGCAACAATGCCAGACTCAACAAAGTGCATCGTATTAGCAAACATATGAATGTTTCTACGTCTGTAAAAGTGCATCTGTAACACCTAAACAGTTATCCAGATTATGCTCCAACGCTCTACAGCACCCCCCCCCCCCTCTATGCGGTTTAACAATATATTTTGGTTGAAATATACATTTTAAAGATTACAGGATTGCTTTAAATTGCTTCTGAGCATATAATGTGGCTAGTGGATTACCAGTATAAAGCTTGACAAGGCGATATGTTGAAACCTATCCAGCAGCCCTGAGTAAGTCGCCTTGTATATATATTCCCATGTAGTAGGCTCAAAAGCTCGCATTCTAACACAGTGTAGATTCCCACTGGATTATGCTGCAATTAAATAGTTGGCCCCCGACGTTAGCAGATGAGTCTTGAGAATGTGTAATTTTAGAGGTTGGAAAAGAAAATTTGTGGCCCAACTATAGCACGGACTCTAAGAAGATTTCTATTCTTGAACACAAGGTAATTAATAATTAATATGGAAGTAACTGGCAGGCATATGCTTTTGGGCTGCCAAAGGAATTACTTATTAATGTTCATTCTGATCTTTTGGAGCTTCTACTAGGCACAGAATAATTGAAATAGGGAGTGTCAAGCTTTGTTTGTGTGTATATATAGTGTGTTTTACAGCTGAGATAAATTATTCTAAATAAGCCTTTATGAGTTGGAATTCCAAACCACTGAAACTTACCTAAGGCACAAAAACATTGTGAAAATTAAAGGTCTACAGACACTTCTGCCTTAAAGGAGTCATGCTACTGTTATTGTTCCATGTTCACGTTATTCCACTTTATGTTATCCAGCTCTGACAACACATCTACCCGAGGCAAAAAGGTACAGCCAGGTGTTTCATATGAATTATCATGCTACCCTTGATCGGAAACAGTCGCTCCAGTAGGACATTTTAACAAGCTTTCAGTCTCTTACTGACACCTTTTTGAAACCGTTCTACAGCAGCACAGTGGTAACTTTCTATATTAATACTTTATGTGAAAAGGGAAATGCAAAAAGCAATAGCAAGGGCCAGAGATAACCTAAAACATCGCAGTTTGATGCCCGGCCATTTGGAATACTTATATTCCTTTTGACAAAATGACCGATCACAGTAGCAGGATGCTTTTCAAACCGAAAGGCAACAGCAGAACGACTGATTGCATGTCTACCACTTACCCCACAAAGCTGCACATAAAATCTCAGAATTAAATCTCTTCTTGTATTTGCGTATCTCAGGTGTGTCACTCTGTGGCCTTGTATTTGTGGGATTAACATTAACAACTGATCCTTTCCTGGTAGGATCTTGCCTCATAGCATCTGGCCTCAGCCCTTCACTGGAAAATCCCACTAAAATAAAATGAGTATTTTTATGGTTAGCTTCCAGCGTGCGCATGTATGTACCTGAAAGATATAAGCAGTCATATGTTCAATAAAATAAAATGTAAAAAAAAAATTTAAAAAAATGGCACTTTATAATTACACTGCATACAGCAAGCAGGGTGGGGAGGTAGCAATGCTACTGGAAAAGAAAAGCAGATTCTATGCATATTGCTACACATATTATCCCTTCATTAACACAGCCAGATCAGAAAAACCGGCCTGCCAGGTTTTCCACTGAAATTATATTAAAGTGGACCCGTCACCTAAGGGGGGAAAGTTACATTCATCTACACCATTTTAGGTTTGTGGCTACAGTTTTAAACAAGATCCAGAAGAAGGGTTTTGTTTTTGTTTGGTTTTTTTTACTACTAGTATGTGATATTAACCATTTGTAGGTGTTTTAGCTCTATAATCATAGCCCAATCTACTAGGCAAAGTAGATTGGGCTATGATTATAGTGAACCATACAATGGCTTATCAGAGCCTCTCACTAATGGAGAAAGAGGTTTTAGAACTGCCATAAAGAATCAGCTCAGTGTGGCCACCCAACATTTCACTAAACCGACAAAGGCAATCTCTAGGTCTGCAGATAAACTAATTTATTGGAACCAAAAGAGATAGAACTAAGTTTCTGTCATGCATACATTTTTCATGGGACTACCACCTGGAGCTTTATAACCCATAAAAGAATCCATGTTATTTACTCTTCCTCAGCTGCTAATAGGGTATGGGCTACAGCTGCAACAGACAAGGTAGAGTGGATAGTAGCATGAAGAAGAATATATGAAGAATGGTATTTTTCACAGTAATTTTTTGTAGGTGACAGGTCCACATTAACGGACTATAAACCCCACAATCACATATTGCTAACTAGTCTTACAAATATATGCTTTAGCAAATAAAAGAGAGGGGATGACATCGAATGCAGTACCAGTTCAGGATACAGAACATTTACGTCAAAAGGGACCTGCAGAAATGATACTTTATTTACACTACGTTAACAGGCTTCTTACGTCAGATCTATCTCTGATCAGATTGTGTCCACTACCTATGCCATACAGGATTAAATACTACAACCTAATATGCAGCCCTGCACTGGCATCACAAATCAGTGGGTATTCAATAATCACAGTATTGTGAAGAAATAGATGTTGGGTTTCATTCCTGGCACTCCTGGTTAGCCTTTAGTTGGAGAAGCTGGGTTTCCAGCGGGGCAATTATGCGGGTGCTGAAGACTTCCCCCGCCTACCTACGTTAGGTAAATTCAACAACAATGCAGAGGTTGTTAGAAGCAGGGCAGCCGTTAGCCTGGAGCACAAGAAACACATACTATATACAGGAACACAGATCAAACGTCTAATACACAAAGATGTCTTCTCATTCAAAAGGCCATTTCAAACTGGGCTCTTAAAAGAATAAACTTACAGAACACGCAAGAACAAAGTACCCCTGGTAATAGGCACTAAAAGTGGCCACCAACCTCAACGCCACTGTCTATTTTCCCATTTAAATGATTGCGCTACAATACGTTATCGCAATGCGAAGCGCGTTATAGAAGCAGACTGATGTTTACAATCTTTCGTTTTGTAAATGAAATACGTGGCGTCTAATAAACCTACATGTTCAATAAGTTTTCTTATTTTAAGAGCAGACTTGCTTCCAATATTTTCACTTAATGCATACGTGGTTTCAGATCTCAAACTGCAATATTATGCATCTTTTTGAATCACATTCACATTAATAATTCTGTTATGACATGATAATTCTGTCAGTTACTATCGATGCGGACTGCTTTAAAGTTTCAATTCTTGAATCACGATCGTTAAAAAAAACAAACAGTCTAAACGAATATATCAAATTTAAAATAAAAAATCACCGTTCTGAGCATATTTCTTTAAAATGCTACCGCTTTTACACAGTAAACAATGTTTTTTTAGTCAAGAAGTATTAAAATACATACCCACTGAGGTAACAGTTGTACCACTAGACGGTGAAATCTGCAATAACCGAGGGTCTATGAAAGGCGTAAACGAGGAGGAAGATTTGTGTTTCTGAAGTGTGTTACTTGCGGATTGGGTCTGCAAGGCAGAAAGAATAAAGCATAATTATCAAAAAGCACAAAGCTCAACAGAGTAAGAAAGGGCAATGGACATGAGCGGATAAAACCGAGAGACAAAGATGGATGCATGTGGGTTACAGTGCTGTATTAAAGGGATAGTGAGGTGAGAACTGGAACCACTGATGTTATAGGGTGATTTGTGATGCAAAGGGGTTGAATTCATGGGCCATTCCACTTTGGCTCTATTACTGTAAAAACTAGCACAACCACCAGCATGGACGCTCTACACTCTACATTGCATGGATACAACTACTAATTTTTTTTGTTACAATCAGTAACATAGGCGGTGTGTGTTTACAATATTCTTTGTGACAATGATACACAAACACAATCAAAGCAACACAAACCAACACAAAAGGGGGGACTAAAGGGTAGCACAACAGAAACAAGATTCCTGCCAATCCATTATAGGGAAGCTACATACAAGGCAAACTGAGGACAAGAAAGCAATCCTTATGCTAGCAAATTATGGGCACAATCTACGCACACCCAGCAACCGCTAAGAATGACTGCTTTATGAAAGGCGTAGCAATGACCATGACATCCTTCAATCTGCACACGTGCACTTGGTCCCCACCTTTCTAATAACTTGTACAGGTTTTTACTGAAGGAGTCAAGCGAGTTTCCCTGCTCCTAGTCTACCAGTTATTTTGACATTTCACCCCAGATCATCAATCCAAGATGTCCTTAGTTACCCTTTCAGACTAGAAGGAAAATAACTGCTTCCTGGTCGGCCATTTTAATTGCCATGACATCACATGGCCAGAAACCATGTCATGCAGCACAGAGGAAGCAACAAACCAAAAGAAGGAAAATTGTAGAGAGAAGGAAGCCTCATCACCATAGCGTCTGCAGAAGATAGTATAGCTAGATATGAGTGTGTGTAAATTTCTTCCTATTGATTAGGGCCAGGGACCTCCCTCCACTGTTGATGTGCAAGGTGTCTTTCCATCTTATTTTTTAACCACTGTGTTAGGAGCTCTGTAGGTCATCACACAAAAAGTACACAGATCAGTCTGGCCGCTTGACAGCAAACATGGCCAATAACTGCCCATTATTCTAAATGGACATTAGCGTGGCTATTCAGGAATTCAAAGAACAGAGATGCTTTGCGTAGTGTTTGTTGATTTCAGCCACCATTCTGGCACGTTATTTATGGATTTATAGCCTTATACGCTATAGCATGTCTTATCAATATTGCTGCCCACATAGTGTCATGTATAGCTAATCAAGGACAAAGGGAAAATTTTGTTGTCAGTGCAACAATGGCGGTTTGTTTTATCTCCTGTATTTTATGGTGTCAAATGCATTCATTTAAGTAGGCACTGTGTGGACAAGGATTGAAGAGGGAAACCAACGAAGCAAGCGGCCAGATTCTGTCTTATAACCTACTACAGCCGCTCTATTTCCTGACTGAACAGGCCAGCTGGGGAAGGAGGGTCAGACATACCTCATTAGCAGTTAACTTGTCCTGGGGTGTCTGTGGGGACATGGTAGGTGTCGGTTGACTTGAGGTTGGGGAAGAAGTGGTGGAGGAGGAATGGCTTTGCTGTAAGAGATCTGGCAAGAGGTGAATGCGACCGGCAAAGCCATTGCTCTCAAGTTGATTGGCACGCTTTTTGTCAACTGTACTCTGCAGAAAAAACAGGCACACTTGTCTCGTTCAAGTGCTGCTTTGTAACACTCTAACACGCGCAAAATCCTACACGTGAATTCACAGTCCACAAACTCTAGATCGCAGAAGCAGTCAGAGCTAAAAAAAACTTCATGTCTCGATGCCATAGTAAAGGTGAAGGGTTTTAGATCAGATGTAACCAAATACATCTACACTTTTTTTTTTTTTTTTCACTGGGGTCGATTTTAGTTCTCTAAACTGAAACTCAAATCGGTTTCAATTAATTATAACGTCCCATTGCAGATCACTAAACTCCTAATACATAATTGAAAAAAAGATTTAGTTTGGGACTAAAAATCTAACAGTTAAAAACAATGAGAGACTACCCTTGACCTAGTCGCTGGTACACCAAGCATGAAGTTATGAATTTGAGTTAAGTTTATAAATTCTACATTGTCTGAGTTTTAAAAATATAACTGGGAATTTGACTATAAAAGTACAGGCACTAAAAGTAGTTAGTGTAATAGGAAAAGTACTCTGCTAAACTGTGTTAACACTCTTCCTTTGCTGAAAGCTAAAACTAATCACTGGGGCAACCAACCACGGTGTCATCTGTGATTATTTTTGGCCTGTTTGTTTCAGCCATACAAAGCGTTTTAGTGAAGACTAGCTGAAAAGAGCCATAGGACTATTAGAAGTTAGTGGAGTAGGGGTCTGTGCAAAACATGCAAAGTGGGAAATGAAAGGGGCCAAGTAACTATTGCGCATGCAAATTAATCTATAACTGCTTAAGAAACAAATGCTACAAAGTAAACATACATGATGTTGAATGTACAGCATGGATGGATGAGCTGGCAGGACACAGAACATTGAGTGTGAAAGTGGTACCTGTCTGACGATTAAAGTGCCTTCTTTGGAAGGAGTCATGGCAGGTTCACTCTCCACATCATCGTGGACAATCATGGTTTTCACCGACTCTGTCTCTCCATTGCTCAAATTCAAAGATGACCTAGATTTTTAGGACCGGAGGGAGATGTTTGTTAGACATTTCAACTCAGTCAAGTTTCTATAACCTGAAGCTGTTCTAAACATACATGGCTCTAGCATCCTCAGGTCCAGATGTGGACTCATCTGCTCCTTCCTGTTCCATGTCATCTTCCTCATCAGTAGTGCCAGACTCTTCACTAGATGACGAGTAATCTGTTACTTTATGCAGAGGCCGCACATCCTCCACAGCACGAAGCTCCTTTGCCAAAGCAGTTAGGTCCTTGTGGGGGGGAAAAAAGTCACAAACTTGGTGAGAATGGGTTAATTTCATCATGTCTTCCGACAATAAAAGTGTGAGGACATTACTTTGCAGTAAATAGGCTTCCAATAAAACATCTTTTTACGAGATGTTTGCAGTCATTCTTGTGCTTGTACAATGATGTCTATCTTCATACCGGTGTCTTGACAGTAGAAATATTATACATAGGGCCCCTATATCAATTTACACATTGTTAAGCGTTTGAGATGACGGATAATATGGAAACCTTTCGAAATAATTCTGCATTTTTACTTACCACCTCTCCCTGATGAATGCAGAATTGTTAAGTGGTGCCATCAAAAATCCAAGATCATAACAGCATAGGAGAGAAAAAAAATCATATTATAAATACTTTTAAATAGACCATTATCATCAGAATATGCAGTTACGTAAGCAAAAATACATCCATACCTCCCAACGTCTCAAATGGTCAAAGAGGGGCACTTTTGTTTTAGGCAGGACTTTTGTGCGGCATTGACCTATTGACGGCCATTGATAATGCGTTTCTAAGAAGGATAATGTATGGTACTTGCACAATGTAATATATAAACATATTTTCATGTATTGCTGTTGTGTTGGCCAGTGACCATAGACCTGTGTGAATTTCTTTAAAAAAGTCGTAAGGAAATATTAAATATGTAATTCATTGGGTACAGCTTAAAGTATATATTCAAGTTTTTCATATCCTAAATTGAATGTTATAGCAGCAATAGAGGTGTTGCTGTCTTACCGCAGGCTTGTTAGATCTTAGGGTTTCCTTCTTCTCTTCAGGCTTTTTGGCTACATTTTCTTGACGCTGAGACGGGGACCCTTCTGACTTAGATGAAGCTATAATAGAGGAAGGGAAGCCATTACGACGGAAAGTACGGAACGGTCAACATGCAGCAACTAAATTGCTAGGTTTCTGTATAAATTGGTTAACAGCAAACAAGCCAGGCCATGAGGGTGTATACCGGTTTAAAAAAAATAAATAAAAAAAAAAAATAAAAAAATTACACATAATACATTGTCTCCAAAACAAAAGACAGTCACAATATTTTGAACAGGTGAAGAACTAGTGTGGCTTGTGGAGGATGAAAAAAAAAAACCAAAAAACAAAATACAAACACAAAAAGCTAGTGATGCATATTTCTGCAAGAGCAGTTAAGCCAATTTTATTAATAATTACTTACATCTCATGCGGAAACGCTCCCCGGATCCACTCTGAGAGCCGGGATGAGATCCTGCCTGAGACCCAGAGTTACTTGATCCAGAAGAACTGCCACTACCTGGTCTGGGCACCAGCTTCTCTACCCTTTCCCAAAGCAGTCTAGGCTCGATATTGCTATAGGCACAGGAAAGGAAGAAATATCATTAGGAGTTTAAAAAAATGTTAACAGGTACAAAAAAAACCAAAAAACTGTTGGCAATCATTTTAAACATTCATAATCAAAAAAGGCAAAAGTAGAATTCAGCAGTTGCATGCAAGGTCTCTAGGTAAGGAAGTTGTCACAAGCTTCACCATATCCGCAAAAAGGCTATCAGCAGGGTTTGGTCCACCAACCTGGTCGCTTATACTATATATCAACTGGTGTTATGCCTATGGCTTGCAATAGTATTAGGACAAACCACAACATCAGAAGGATGCTCATATAACATAGAGCAATTGTTTCATGTCATGTATATTCTAACATTTCGGAACAAGGCTACAAAACGAAGCAAAAGGATACAGTTAACAAGCTGCTTTTTCCTAACACTAGATGGCACTGAAATATAATAAAAAGGCCATTTCCCCAATAGTTGTATCATTTCGGATGTGCGTGTAGTTTTCCAGCATAAATACGTTCTCCAAAAAAATAAAATGAATATACGAGAATGCAGCACAAATTAGTTATTACTGATAATGTGTATCTCACCAGCAATGCTGGGCGGAGAGGGGGGAAAAATGTCCCCATGGTCGGGTGAAAGCTGCTGCCCTAAACAAACTCATACATTTACAGTACATATTTCAAACCTTTTGCTTCAGTGTTCTTTTTTTTAAATGAATCACTAAACAATAACCATTACCCCTTGCTAGAGAACTGACAGACCAACCGCTCATTAATGTATGCTAAAGTAATAATGAACAACATCTCAATTAAAAAACTGGCTTGCAAAGCATACTTAAAGACATGCCTATGAACACCTGCTTCTCCTCTTACAGGTGCAGTCATGGCTTTTTTTTTTTTTCTCTTTTCATCTCAATCTCATAATTGTCTCCGTATAATCTTGTATAATTTTATTATGTGTCATCCATGAAGATAATATCATTAAGAAAATCTGTTGGCATCTACAGGTAGTACAGGTTTCCATTTGGATTAAGTGACGACATCACTCTGCTCCCACAAAAGCCAAAACAGACTTTCAAATGGAGAAAAAGGCTGTATTTCTGTTATTTCGTGAAACCGTAAAAGCTTTCAGAATCAACAAGAATGACAGTTCTTGGTATCTAATAACGCATTCTATTATAAACAGATAAATAAATAAAAGCTTGACGCCATCAGCAGTCACTACGTGATAGTTTCACCATAAATGTGGTTAAAGGAGTGTAGAATGGTTACATTTCCAAATAGGTCAGCTTACACCCACCAATTCTTTTGTTAGATTTAATTAAAGATCCAAACAGCTTTTTTTTTGTATTTGAGGGTTTCTCATTTATTTTTCTGCGTTTATGTAATAAGGGATGATTAATGGGAATATGCCCATGTTTTAGAATTCTTCTCACAAGATCTCATTTAAATTGACCAAATCCGTGCCAATACTGATCAGAACATGGCATCTAAGATGAGATGGGTTCACGCACCTTGTGGAGTTCCTTTGTCCAGCTTGGCTGTTCTGCTGGCCACTGCCCTGCAGCGGGGAGTCTCTACGGGATAACACAGGGGATCTTGACGTTGTCCTTACAGGGACCTTTTTGGGAAAGCAGAATTAAAACCCGGTTTCGTTACAAAATTTTGTATGCATTCAACTATATGAGGTACATGCAGAAGTCTACAGCGTGTATTCATTTTTGTAATAGAAAACAAAGAAACAAACATGAAATAACCCTACAAAATGGAAAATACACAAAGGGTAACGAAATATGTTGTCAGGGACTGGGATGTTCTTAATACAAGATAAAAGGAACAGGAATATATTTGCTAAGCTTAGGGTGGATAAGCACACATCAGCTGTGGAGAGGCTGTGAGGATGGGAACAGAAAAGTATCGCTGTGTCACAAACATTATGTGACACCACCGGAAAGTGCAAAACCCAATGAGGAGCTACAGACTTGTTCATCATCTAAAAAGTTCAAGAGGTGGCCAGATGAGTACATTGCCACTCCTAAAATAGGCTTTCTTGTAAACTGTATTTGATTAAGCAAATCCACAAATAAAACAGTGAGCTAAATTTTTTATAAAAAGTGAAAAAGAAGAAGAAGAGTATAAGTGAACTTTATGGCAGAAAATGTCTGGTCTCAGAAACAACAGGAAAGTATAGAGACAAACAAAACAAATTATTACTGGGAAAAATCATCATCTAGTTTTAAGAATGGGGGCTAGGCTGTCAAAAAAAACCGGTTCTTAACAATTCAATCATAGTTCTGCTGTCTGCTCCTTACCCTTGGAGGCACCTCTTCACTGTCTGATCGAGCCCATGCCCTTTGGTTGGGCTCAGGTACCTCAGACTTAGGGTCAGAGCTCTGAGTTAGGACTTCACTGCGTGAAGGTGGGTGTGGGTCCTGAGATCGAAGGTGGTGAGGTGCAAATTTGGGAGAAGGGTCACTGAAGGAATGGGAACGCGAGACAGGGGAAACATTGTTCTTGAGGGATGCCAGATGAGACCATTGTACCTTACGAGGAAACAAGACATAAAACATTTAAATGGTGCCTTGGCATTTCCACCTTTTCCAGCTTCAAAGAATCAGGCATGGACAATAACAAACTTTACAACAGAAAGCTAGCCCACAATGATAACAGCAAGGAAAGGAGGATTTGGGGGATGGAAAGTGAACAAGAAATGAAATGGGTATGACTGAATAATGCGTTATTAAGCATATGACTGCATGCACTAATTGTACAAAATAGTTTTCAAGACCATTACTGAAAAAACACACTCCGGTTCAAATTAGCAAAATGCACATTTCAGCCCATTTTACTTATGAACTTTGCCTGCTTCAAAAGTAGACAGGGAATGTGTGAATGGGTCTGCAACCAATAAATGTGGTATGTGGTGGGGTCCAACTTGCATTAAAGTTTGGAGACTGGAATAACTCTATAACGAGTAATGATCGAGAGATTTCTTGAATTGCTCCACATTATGCCACACAAGCAGACTCGCCTATTACATGAAAATATGTGCCTCTGTTAGTCAAAGGTTTGGCTGATGCTATGGCTCTCTTTTTATTATTATTATTATTTGTAAGGAGCCAACATAATCCACACATCTGATATTTGAGTAGAAGACTATTAAACCAGTACATTGAAAAACCCTACCACAAAGGGAAGCAACCGGAATAAAATCAAAACATACAATGGCCTGTTTATACTTTATTTTGCATCTCCTGTTAGCCCTTTTGGATCATGCCCAGAGCAGATGCCTACCTGAGGTTCCACTGGCCTGTGCATGCCACTCTGAACAGACTCAGAATTTCCATTGGAAAATGACTCCGATCTTGAAGGCACTGGTGGTTCTAAAACTCTCCCTGTTGGTTTAGACTGTGCTTCAGGAGAACCCTGGAGAGCTTTCCTATGACGCTCTTCTGCCTGAACAGAACATAGAACCAAATACAATTACAATATATGTAAAAGTAAAAAAAATACAATAAAAAAAATGAAAAAAAAATGCAATATTTATGCAAAAACGTTAACAGTTTTAAACATTACACTTTGTGTAGACTTGGTGGTCACACTGTCAACATAGCCTTCTCTAAGGAGAAACGAGTAGATTTCTGAAGAGGAAGCTAATTAAATATGCTAGTTTTGACACAAGCTACAGCACCAATGGGGTAAAACAGTCCACTATTTTTAAATCTCTCAAAAAAAAATGCACCAGTTGACAAACAAAAGCTACAAGTAGTTTAACCTATTCAGTCCCAGGCGTTAAGAACCTAAGGACCAGTTAGTTTTTTTTGTCATTTTCTCCATTTGATTTGCCCTTTGCATATTTGATGAACCCCCACACATTATGTATGTATGTATGTGGGGCCATCTCTTAAAATCATAGAAATACATAAAACATAATTAATAGTGCTAATAGATTAGAAAATTGATACTATAATAGAAATAAAAATCAAATTTTTGCAATTTTGCCTAAAATGTCCTCTACACTGTAGGCGCCACAGCAAAACAATGCCCCAATTTATGTTCAACAGCACCTCCAAATTACAGTTATACCTCACATTTTTTTGTATGTTCAAGTGGGCCACATCCATGCTTTACAATACTAATAGCTTAAAGGGTAGATATATATGATTTTTATTATTATTATTATTATTTTTACTTATAGTAGTAGGGCTAAAAATCCTGTTTTAAGGATGTACTGGTATGTCCTAAGGGGACATAAAGGGTTAAATAAATGGATGTAGTTATGCTAAAAAGCTTCATGGCAACATTTCCCTTTTAATGCTTTTTCATACGACTGTCACCTCCTACAGGAGCATACGTTTACTGGGTGGGGGCTGTGTCTTGTACATATATTCTTGTTTTCTATTGTGTAAAAGTGGGGAAGCACATGGGGTATTTGCGTCTGATGATGTGACTGATAACAATCCTACTGCTCCAAGCGCGGTCACACACAAAGTCAGAAGGCTTTAGAAGACCGGAGCGTTAGTAAACATACTTCTCGAACTCGTTCAGCCTGGTCATAGTAAGCTTTAGACTCGGGACCATGGTATGGCAGCTTGCTCCTTTCTTGTTGCTGTAGTGGAGGCTGCTGAGGTTGCGGCTGCTGCAGTTGCTGCTGTGGTGGTTGCTGGCGATGATCATGCTGGAGAGACATGAGATACGCCTGCTCCTGTTGCAGTTGGCGCTGAAGCCTTTCTGCTTGGCGATGCTCTTCCATTTCCCGCCACCTGTATTCCTGAAATAGGTTATGCCATCGAACAGCTATAAACATTGGCAGTGCTTTTAAATATATATATAATGTTAAATGCCTTAAAATGTACAAGTCTTTTCCTAAAGATGAGTAAATGAATGTTACCGCTCATATTCTGATCTGATAGATTTACATGGCAACCTTTAATGTTACTGTCATTTTAGTAAGCTCGCTATGTTTACAGGGCCTAGCTGAAACACTAAAGCAAACCCTTTGCTTGTTGCACTAGTAATAAAACAGCAGCAAATGCATATTCAGTCCGAAAAAGGTCCATGAAGCAAAACTGGGGTGCTGATTGCCCTCTTAAGTGGTCATCTTCCGAACAGTGTGCCACAACTCAATAAGATGGTTACAGAGGATGTGTGTGATCGCTCCAACAGTCCATTTACCCATTTATGCCAAGGAGGACTCCGTCAAGATGAAGTAAAAGTCAAGATGCAGCGAGGACAGCGGCGGCAGGGGGTGCTGCCCAGGGTCAGGGCACTGCCCAAGGTAAATGCATCACAGAGTACACGGGCTAATGTTATATGGTGGGGATTATGGAGAGAGAATGGTAAACACATGGGACGTTCCCAGATGCAGGAGAGACAATGAGTTTCATGAGAAACCATTCTAGCTTGGCCCGTTAGATCAACAAACTCCTTTAATATATCTAAGTATATTAAATAGTTTGCTGATCGAAAAAAAAAAAAAAAAAAAAAAAAGGGCAATAGGAGAAGGTCACTGAAAAGAAATTCAGAAATGTGTATGTAATTTTTTTTTTTAAATGCCTCAAAGTACTGCAGTGCACACCCTTTAGAGTTAACCGTTTATACAGCTTTTACAGCCCCATAGATGCAGCACTGCTATTACCAGTAACATGGCCTGCTCCTGTAGCAGCTGCTGCTGAAGGATTTCCAAGTGCCTCTGCTCCTCTTCCAGCTGTCGCCGTATATATTCCTGTCAACCAAAATATTCTACAATTATTTTCTTTAAGTTATGTTTACCGTAGTGCTCAATGACTATACACACACACACAATTATATATTTAATATCTCCCAAAGTGTGTGTGTATATATTAATAGCACCATAAATGCTAGTTATTCAACTAGAAATAAAGATGCCTGATAAGTTAAAACTCATATTGCAGAAAAGATACAAATGAGAGCTATATGACCCCTATAGAGATGTGTGTAATAAAATAAGGCAGACTATGAATGGAATATAACTGGGGAACACTACCAATGATAAGGATTTAGGAATAATGGTAGACAACAGACTTGGCAAAAGTGCGCAATGCCAGCAAGCAGCTGCAAGGGCAATAAGGTTTTGGCATGCATAAAAATGGGGTATTGATTCACGGGAGGAAGATATCATCTTGCCTCTTTACAGGTCAATGGTAAGACCTCACCTTGAATATGCAGTACAATTCTGGGCAGCGATCCTTAAAAAGGACATTATGGCAGTAGAAAAAGTGCAAAGGAGGGCTACAAGATTAAGGGCATTGGACGATCTTAGTTATGAAGAGAGACTAAAAAAGTTAAAATATACACTTCAGTGATCTGTTCATTAGCAGAGATGTACAAAGAACAAGAGGTTACCCTCTGAGATTGGAAGAGATTTCATAGATGACAAGGGGGTTTTTTACAGCAAGGACAATAAAGGTATGGAATTCACTGCCAAGGGAGGTGTGGTGTTCTCAAATACATTAGATGCATTCAAAAGGGCTCTGGATATTTTTTTTAGAAAAGCATACCGGGCAATAAATAGAATAACAATATTCTAGAGCTTCTTGATCCAAGGGGAAAACAGATTGCCTTTTGGAGTCAAGAAAGATTCCCCCCCCCCCCCGATAGCAGAATTCAAAGTAGCTTAATTAGGGGGGTTGCCTTCTTTTGTATCTAGAGTAAGGTTAGGTAGAAGGGTTGAGCTTGATGGACGTAGGTCTTTTTTCAACCTTATTTAATATGTGACTATGTAACACATAAAACATTTCCATAGAAAAAATACAATCTTAATATGTCAGTTACAGAAAAAAAACTCAGCAGCAGCAAACAGGTACCCCTCTTTCAATTCTAGAATCAAAAACCTATTGGGTAGACTACTCCAGAAAGTGGGCCCAATGTATTTGCACCAGCTAATATTGTCCAACTGGTCAAACTGTTGCCTCTGATACCATAAACCATTAATACGTCTGCAAATGGTATATAAGACTCTGGACTTTGCATCATAATTGCTCTTTATAAAAAAAAACAACAACGTTTGAGAAGCACTCTAATCACCATAGCAACCAATAAAGTATCATTGCCGATTCTAGCATCCCAATGGTTTGTATGGTGACAAATCATTTATAGGGGATGTGACAGAATGACCTGTCATGCAGGCCCCGAAGGTAGTCAGAGATGGCTCCAGCCTAGCTGTCAAACAAAGATAGCACAGGTAGGAACGCCATTGTTTAACTAATCCGATTAACTGGATTACTGCGAGGGGAATTGAAGGTTGGGTTGTATACATGTATCCGTTTATCTATGTAAATGCAGTTCTGTGGATTTATGAGGCTATGTTTTTCAACAATAAAATGCTTGCTGTACTCAACTCAAGGTAGTTGTGTCTACTTATTGGGTACACATAGCAGGGTTCCAAGGTGCGCATGCTGACTGGTGCTGGAAGTTATTCCGGGGACAACAGGAGGATACATGTGGGTGATCTCTGGGAGTTACTACAGCTCTCTTGGTGAACCCGTACCAGGGGAAAATTAATAAAGCCTTACAGGTATTAAATGCCTGTAGTTACTTTGCGAATGACAGTTGTACTGACCTGTTCTCTTTCTACTCGTCTTTTCTCTTCTTCTCCTCTTCGTCTTTCTTCCTCTTCTTTTCGTCGTCTTTCCATCTCTTCCATTCTCTTTTTCTCTTCCTGCTCTCTCCTTCTTTGTTCCCGTTCCTGCTGCCTTCGAGCCTCACGTTCTCTCCTTTGTTGCTGGTATTAATAAGGGGTCACCATTAACAGAATGAATGCATCATCAACTGCAATTAACTAGCAAGAAAATTCAAACAGTGCTTTACTGTTTTATAATCCAGTTACATTTAAAATAAAAAAAGTGATCAATCACAACATGTTTTATATATCCTAATGATAGCACACTGTATTGTAACAAAATGTATGCTGTTTAAATGCACAACAGAGTAGGAATCCGTTTCTAAATGCTAAAAATGGTTTTAATCAACAATAATAATTTTCCAAATTATCAAAGTCTAAATTAATATATTTAAATATCTAGGAAATTTCTAAGTGTGTTACATAACGTTATTCGTGTAGCCTACAATCGATACATGATGCCAATCATTAAAGGGATGCTCTCAAATTATAGAAAAAAAAAATACCGTATGTCCTCGATTATAAGACGACCCCGCAAAATTTGAATATTAATTTATGAAAAAAAGAAAAAGCCTGAATATAAAATTACCCTATAGGAAAAATCCAGGAGGATCCAGGTCCCCTGCATCGCTGCGGGGGGATCTGGATCTTAGTCTCATAGTCAGACCTAGTTGAGGTCTGATTATAAGACGAGGGGTATTTTTCAGAGCATTTGCCTCCAGCAAAAAAAAAAACCCCAAAAACCTCAATATCCGTGTGTAACCTACACACTACGGGCCAAAAATGAAAAGAAATCTGTGTAACCGACTCATAATGAATAAAGAAACAAACACAAACATATTAAGCTGCAAATAATTTAGATATCGGACTTGTTTTAGTGACCATAAACTACAGTCAAAATGTATTTTACACAATTAAACTCTTGAAAATCATGAGCACCCTGGATGCATTTTGTAGAAAAAAATTCTCAGGAGACCATTTTATGACAACACAACAATCTTTTGTCAGCAAAGATTAAGTGGTAGAGGTTCATACGGTGAGTTTATTTAAACATGCATGGGATAAGCATGTAGCCATTCCGAATCGAAGCAGGACTAAAGGACTAATTAGAGTTTGAGTCTTTACAACAGGAATAATGGTCAGACTAGATGGACCAAATGGTCTTTACCTGCTATCAAATTCTAGGTTTATATGAACCTAATTATGACCACAGAATCTTCAGCAGCTGCCAAGTACATAAAATGTTCAATGAAGAGAACAGGTGACCCCTGGTAGTCTGGTTGTCTTTTGGGGCTAGAGATGAACAGGTTTAGTTATTTAAAGTTGACTTTTTTAATCAGACGGTCAAATAAAGTTGTTCCCTCGTGTACAAAATCGATTTTCTGTTTCTTAGAATATGTAACCTGTCACTAAAGTTACCATTGTGGTTTTTGTGATTTGTTTTTTTTTTATACTTCCAGAACTAGTAGACAAATATGCTTCACAAAAAAATGAATGGATAAGATGCAAACCATTTCTGTACCTCTTCAAGTCGCCTCCTTTGCTCTTTCTGCTGTTCTATACGCTTCTGTCTCTCTGCCAAGAGCTGTCTCTTGTATTCCTCCTGCTCTCTGAGCTGTTGCTCCTGCAACAGCTGCTGTCTCCGCAAGGCTTCAGAGCGCTCCTTGTTCTCCTGCTGGAGTCTCAGGAAATCACGTCTAAGTGTGGATTCCCCAGGCACGTTGAGAATGGAGCTGAAAGGGAAATATTGGTGAACTTAATCTATTGAATAAAATAAGTCAAAAAATTGAATTTGCTCCATTAACCCAACCTAGTGTTTAATTTCCAGTTAAGGCATAATACTAACTTAGAGGGCAAACTCGCAAGCAAATGAAAAATTATCTACGGTGAATTAAAAATTGAATTTTAAAAAGTTTTATTGATTGCAGCTCTTTTATGTTCCAACTCTGTATAAATCACAATGGTGGAAAAGCAGCTCACATAACAAACCCTTAATATCTAATGTGACGATGGCCACATGCGCATGCATTGCACTGAAAAAGGAGGAGAACATTTAAATATCTCCAGGTATCAGTAGCAGGAGAGCCTGCAACATTTAACATTCAATGTTATTTCTTTTGTATATATGTCGCAGACCAATACTGTATGCAGACATCATGTGTACAAAATATTTTAAATTTACTAGGGAAAAGCAATTTACCTAATCACAAAGTTGACCCTAATTTTCAAATTCATAAAGCAGTCTATAGTGACATAGAAAAAGAGATGTAAAAATGACAGAAGCTTTTAGGAACTTTACATATTTTTCTGTTTCGTCCCAATACAAAATATTTTCATAAAAAGAAAAAAAAAGAAAAAAAAAAAAAGTGTGTTTTCAGGATAACCAGTTAATCACTGGTGCCTCTGCTAAATTCCATAAAAATTTTACAGCACTAAGTCAAATACACTGTGTTTGCCACCCACATTGATACAATACCACACTTAAACACATTATTAAAGTTTTTTACCCAAAGCACATAGATTCATATAAAGGCTGCCCACTTCTAATTTATATTATCTTTTACTTATATAGCGCCAACAATTTACGCCGCGTTACTTACAAAGCGTATGACAAAAATAGAATTGACAGACTAAGACAAGTCCCATATATTAGGTAGAGAGGGCCCTGCTTGCGGACTTACAATCTATTAAAGATATTCACTAGGGCTGGATATCTAAGCATGCTGTGTGTGCTCGGCAATTTTTCATTTCTGATTCTTCCTTGTGGTAGATGAGTTGTTGCCACAATGCACTACTATAACAGCAACAACAAAATGGCGGCAGGTCCATCTCAATGAATTTATTTGTAGGCCTCATAAAGACTGATGAGAGAGTCCTTCTCCTTTGTTTAAGATGGCTGACGTTTTGTAGCAGCCCACTAGCCCAGGCAGAATTCTCCTTGCTAGATAAAGAACCTGATGGTCAGCAGAAGAATTCTGTCTAGCAGGGTTTGCCACTATTCAATATGGGGATTCCAAGACATGCCGTACCTTGGCTCTCCTTCCTGTTCAGGCACTTCCTCTTCTTCCTCTTCACTTCCACTGTATTCATATTCTGTTTCATCTGAGAGAAGGAAAAAAAAACAGGTGTAAGTGGTTGCTGCTGGAGGCGCCAGAACCACAAGCTCCTGTCCGAGGAATCGAATAAGAATTCCTTAAGATATAAAAGGGACATACATAGATGTCCCTTTAGATCACACAGGTGTCACCAAGAGATGAGTTTTGTAACTTTATGGCATAATAATATCCTTGTGCAGGAAACAGAATGGTGCCTCTTGTGAGAATATCCTAAAATATTCTATTCCATAAGTACTCACAAATGACCTAGCCTTTTCTAGCATCTCAAGAAGGAATTGAAAAACTCCAATTATGAAAAAGGAGCATGTTTCTAATTTTACATTCATATATGCTGCTCATTTGTCCAGCCAGCACATACAAAACAGCTCTAAGTATGCAGGTGGCTGTAATCTATAAAGTAAATATATATATATTCAACTTTGTGTCATACCAAAGCCAACGTAACCATAATTTCCCACCAGCAGAAATTGTTAAAGATCAAGCAATCTTATAATTAGCAGTTCTGTTTGTAGTGTTCTTCTCTGAAAGGCTCTGCATGTCCACCATAGAACCACAATGTCCTTTTTTTAAATTGTATCCTAAGGAACACTGAACCACTACAAACATTGGTCTCTCTGCGTCCTTTCACAAGCACGCAAAAAAAGCCATACAATATTTGAATTAGAAAGACAAATAGCAGCAAAAAGGTCCTTAATTGGACTCTGTTAGTTTCTGGAGGGATGATTCCCAGCATGCAAGCAGTCTTTTGAGCTGGATACAGACATCAATTGCCGCTTTGTCTGTTCTGGCATAATCAATGCAAAAAAAGTGGAGGTATCTACAAACCATCTCAGAATGACAAAAAAGGTGAGGAGGAACAGGGTGTCAGCGGACATATTATACGACAACACATAAATCTATTTCTGTTGTGAATAGTAGGTTTATCACACTTGTAGTAATTCTTTTTGATAAGAACAGACTTTTCTTCTACTCCAAGTCATAGTCGGACAAATGCCAGCGCAGGCACGCTGGAGGTGCCACACCAGGCATCAGCGAGCAAAAAAAAAAAATAAATAAATACAAAAAGCCGGATACAAAATTTTCCATCAGTGACATCTATTAAAGGGTTTTGATCCCTAACGCAGATATTCGTCAAGGAACAATTTAAAATATAATACGTTATTTTTGTACATTGCCCCAATAAAGGACTGAAAATGGCCGGGCTGAAAAATCTAAGTAAAGTTTAATGCATAAGTAAGCCTCGAAGTTCACTTCTTCATTCTTGGCAGGATATAGAAGCCTCGCGTGAAACGCCTACCTTTCTCTCCCCTCTTCTTCCTGGTCCTGTCGATATGATCTTTGAGCTGGATTCTCACTTGCCGCTCATTTGGCTGGTCCCTTATAAAAGGGTGCTTAAGTAGTTGCTCAGTTGGAGGACGCTGCATGTAATTTTTCACAAGGCAGCCTTCTATAAAACTGAAAAACTTTTTTGACCTAAAAAAAATAAACACGCAGGCTGTGAGTGACATTACATACACAAAATAGGCAAAGCAAATAAAGTTACGCTAAATTCCATGAGTATCCTCTGCTCAGAAATTGAACCAAGGCAACGCATCACATTTGCTATGGGAATCTTGCAAATAAAGGGACTGTAATGAATCCCGTGACTAATATAAATACCGTTAGTTTATCTCAACAGATTCAGCATCAGAATTTGAAGACTCTTTCTAGACTATTTTCCCTGCTGTAAATAAATAATTTGGTCCTTGGTCTTGTCGTATTTAGAATAGCTTGCATATTCTCCCTCATTGTTTCCACCTATAGTACATCAATTGGAATATTGTTACATATAAGGCCACCTTCACAAATACACATTTAACGGCTCCCATGACATTATGGATTATTTATTTATTTATTTTTAAACGTTTGCCAAGAAATAATTTTATTCAGCACTTTTAGTTTAACGATTGTAGAAAACTAAAACTAATGTCTAGGAATCTTTCTTTGTCCGATGCAAGTTTACATGGGTAGAGAGTAACCTTTCAGTATCCACCAGTTAAATTAGACTACTTTCAAACATCTTAGTAGGCCAATTGTCCCCTTCAAACACAGATAACAGATTTCATAACGTACAAGTCTGGCACAAATGATTTAGGATTCCACTAAAAAGTAAAAGAATCCTCAGATCCTTTTCTTATAAAGACCACACATACACACACAATTCCCTGGAAGTTTTCATATCTATAATAGGGAGGCAGGAATAAAAATGGGGCTCAAAGGGACAGTAGGATGGGTGCTTCTATAGTCACAGTGCAGATCTTGACTTTCCGTGAAGTCCATGATGGAGATCAGAAGAGAGATCAATAGTATCTCAAAAGCACAGATCACCTGCTCCCATCACCTACTGCCTGAAATCAGGGATAAAGTACGGAAACGTGGCTTACTGGATGGAGATAAAGCCTTTCTCCTTCACCTTTCTTCCTTACATACTGTAAGGTGTGTCAGTAACCTTGCCTTTGAATATGACATTACAGAACATGTTTGCACCATTCTAAGTTGGCTTAACGAGTACTGGAAAATGTCCCTTGGTTTATTTGTTTTAATAATTCCATCAAAAGTATTTTGATCATTGCGGTTATAGTACTTGACATCTGTTGATTTGCAATAAAGGAAAACTATCTTGATCAAGGTCTATAAGCTTCTAAAATGAGCCATTTGAAAATGTGCAGATATCTTGACCAATTAGAAATTAGAAAAACTTGGTGAGAAAAAAAACAAAAAAACAGTGCTTACACTAAACACCTAAAACAATATTTCAGCCTATGGCTTCTATTCAACATCTTCTCAAAAAAGCATCGCTGCCGCAAAGAAGAATGCCAAAGTTGCCTAAAGCCAGTCTTGTTAGCACTGCTGTTATCCCTCTAGATAAGCAATGATATCACAAATGGCTTTTGTATGTAACCGTATAAAACACTCAAAAGTAGACTGGAGAAACAGGAAACAATCGCTAAGTGCACGCATCGGTTAACAGCCATTGAGCCAAAGAGATACCTGTACCAACCCCACTGAACCAAAAGCATTTCTGTAAAAGGTAAAAAACGTGTGAACTTTTCCTTTAGGCTTACTCTCGTGAACCCCACCAATCGTTAACACTCTGCAGAGCCACTTGCCTGCTTAGTAGGCTAACATGCCATTGTGCGGTTGGTTTTAATCGATGCCTAGGGAAAAAAATGGACATTACTGCCCATTTAATAGCTTTTCCTAGTTTAGCACTAAAACAAATTGCAGGTATATTAACATACTAGGAGATTGCCATTTTTAACTATTTTCATCTTTGTTAAAGCACATAATAGAACAATTGAATGGAAAATACGCTTAATTAGGTCACGCGCCAGGAGAACATTCGTAGGAACTGAAGCTAAATGTGGGCTTTACTGCGTCTAGAAGGCGAGAAACTGGGGATTAACAGTGAAAAAAAATCTATTGCAGCAATTATGGAAACAATAGGCAGTTAATCAATCTTATTATAACTGCTATTGCTAAAATCATGAAAGGGTTCCACGCCAAATTCCAGCTGCACTAAAAATACACTTTAGAGTCACCAAAGTAATTCCTCTTCTTGATGTGTAGAAAATTCCCATTTAGGGTCAAGGTATCACTACAAAACAAACAAAATGAAGAGGGTACGAACTTTCCCATCATAGACTTGGAAGACTTTGTGTCTATGCCATCACATTACTTATAACAGCCAAAACACAGTCAAAGCATACAGACTGTTAGACACATAACTAGCAGGAAGGATGCACTATAAGAGTACGACTGGGACTGATCAAAATAGAATTCTGCATGGATTCTACTCATAATTCATGAGGATATCTGAAAATAGCACATACATCCAGTATATCAGGTTATGGTGAAGCTTTAGAATGACAGTCTTTGGCTGCCGAGACAAGACAAGGTGAAACAAAAACAAAAACAAAAAAGCATAAAGAGTTCCTCTGTTACAATTACAATTAGTTTCACTTTACATTGCTGGAGGACGTGTGGAATAATTATTGGCTTAGGCTCTGATCAATTTGTTCATAAGCAGCGGTGTGCATACTTCTCATACACTATACATATACACTCCAGGCCAATTATTTATGACACCCCACTCAACCCCCCCCCTTCCCTAATACCATCACTTGTTTTAAGTTATAACCTCTGTCATGTTGATCAGTATTGCTTCAGACCTGATGAAGGGAGGATACATCTCGAAAGCTTGTCTTTTAAATATTATGTTAGTCCAATAAAAAAAGGTATCACCGCATACTCTGCAATTGACATCGTGTCTACTGGACTGATACTGCTAAACCCATTTACATTACATACAAATATACACACAAACACACCAATTCAACTTACCATTTCTTAGATTTCAGCCGAGGAGGTGGATTTCTTGGAATAAGGAACAAAGCTCTCATAGGATGCATGTCACAAAGAGCTAAAAAAAAAGGACAAAAAAGAAAAATTGCAAACTTTCATATTACATAACCACAAAAAAATCTAATTTGGCATAAATTTAAGAACACATTAATAATTTACCAAGCAATTATATATAATTCTATATCAATAAACTCACTAGCAGAAATGCTAAAACAATATAAAAATATATTTGACAAACGTATCTCGATACTTGTAAGATTATCCATCCAACTGAAAAGTAAATGTAAGATATCAAGTAATACTTACGAGGAGCACCTTCTGCCATCTCAATAGCTGTAATGCCACAGGACCAAAGGTCACTCTGTTAAGGAACAGACTCAAAGTTTTTAGCAAATTGATGTCAATTGATAATGTAGTGACTTCATAGTTGAGGTTGCTCAAAATTATTTAAATTTTCCAAGATAAAAAGAAAGAATTTTAAAAAAAGGTAACAAGCATGTTTTAACTCCTCCCAATTAAATATACCACAGTTATTAAATCATGAGTCTGAATACAGAGGTTCCACATATGCCACATTCTTACAAGAACATCACTGGCACTTCCTGCAATATTGATGAAAAAATTAGATTTACATCAGAAGCTGAAGCTTTCAGATATTAATTTAGTGGTGTGTATCAGCTACACATGCATTAAGTCACGGCTGTTGCCAGCTTCCTTGTTACATTGATGCCTCTTGTTAAACACAGCTACTCCAAAATGTCCAAGATTCCCTGTCCATAAGGCAGTGCATCATGGGGATATGCGCCTAAGCCCATTAATTTACAGTTTACGCATGCAAATATTTGCTGAATTAAATAGTTTTGTTTACAGAAAGAAGATCTGGGAAACTTTTAAGGACCAAAATAACACGTGATTATAATATTACTATTATACTACAAGTTTTGAGGAACATCTCAGGTTCTTCAATGTTGTATGCTAGAGTCTTTAGCAACTGGGAACCAGGAATTCTCTTTTAGACCTAGTGAAAAACATCACTTATCAACTCAACTTGCCACAAGTCTATTCAGAGAATACTCCAGCACTGGACAATACTGAATGTATCCCTCTTCAACCAAACATTGGGAATGTGAGTATTAAATGTGACTCACTCTGTAATCGTAAGTAGCATCTGGGTTTTCGTCGCAGGCAATAACTTCAGGAGCCATCCAGTAAGGAGTACCAATAAATGTATTCCTCCTCCCCACAGTTCTGTCCAGCTGTGCGCTGACCCCGAAATCCACTGCAGGGAATGACATGAACCGAACAAGATAAGAACTTCCAGTACATGCCTAATTAAAGACTGCCTGGTCAGCAGAGCAAATCTATATGCTGTAAAGTTTTTAGCAAGAATATATATGCTGGCATGAAATCAATATAGTCTTACACTAAAAGACAAGGGCATAGTTGCATGTACACGAAACATAACATAATAAGGTATGGTGCTTGTGTCAGTACAGTAATTTAATGGCATTAATAGCAACCAAATGATATCATTAGGCTACTAAATTCAACCAAGGTAGTTTCTTTTGTTACCCTGTATAATATAGTTCAGTAAAACAATGATCCAAAAGGACATTTAATATCTAGAAAGTTGCATTTAGAACAGCTAGAATAAGTCTCCGTAACAGTGTGACTCCACAGGCTTTCACACCAGAGCATGATTATTGAAATGGACCAGGAAAGCGTGTGTGTGTAGCCATGCGTCTATGGACAAAGGTCCATCTGCTGAATCAGGAAATGTGTCAAGTATGAAGTCTTTGCTGTTGCAACTCTACATAGGAGCGTTAGTATACAAAAAATACTACATCAAGCTTAAAGAAATCTGCTTTGGTTCAACCTTTTCCTAAGTTATTTTATAAGTAGGTAGTTGCAAACAAGTGTTACAAGGATTGCAACCTCAATAGCACATGGTCTATCACTTGAATGCCGTCACTTACCAAGCTTCACCTCTGCGTTCTCAGTCAGCAGAACGTTCTGCCCTTTGATATCTCTGTGAATCACGTGATGCGCGTGGAGGTGCGCCAAGCCCTGAAACCAGAGTAGGTTACAACAAAATTTACCAATTGCTTAACAAAAAAAACCTATAGCCCTGATAAAGCATCACGGTAACAAAAGGAGCCAACGACTCCCAGTACCGGCTCCTCAGCAAATAGAACTTAATACATATTTTGGGCCCCTGCTTGGCTACAGAAGGGTGCTGAGGCGGGTGCCTGGATGTACCATAGTGCTCGAGTCAGTGTTTTGAGATAGCGTGTGTGTGTGTGTGTGTGTGTGTGTGTGTGTGTAACAAATTATTTGCCAATTTAATATTTATCAATTAACAAGTTACTGATGTACTAATAATGTAATCATGTATCTATTAAATGGATTATTGTTTTCATTAACTTATCTATCAAGTCTTTATTAAATGGATCATCAAAAATACATTTGCCAAATTTTAATTCTATTGATCAATAAAAAACTTTTTCTAATTATTAAATATATTTTGTGAGATAAAAATTATCTTTAGAATGGGACTTTCTTTTTTTAAATATATATATATCATAGGGACTTATGATGGTGGAGCATCATCTTTGAAGAGAGAGGGAACATATGACCAAAACTTTAAATAACTGCAAATAAAAAATGTAGGAGCCAGGTTCTCTCTCTCAATCATGTTTTTGTCTGGCTCCTAGATCCAAACCAAATGCACCAACCCTTGGTATAGGTTAAGACAAAGAACGGTCACAATTACTTTATATAGAACACACAATGAAAGACTTGTATGCATTTTATAAATCATATGTTCATTGGTTTTTACAAAATTTATGTTGTGGATTCAATAACGCAACTTGTTTATCCCCATATGTAGGACTAATTGAATGTGGTGCACACGAATGTACATCATAAGTTGTTGGATAGAGCTTTGTGTCTGGCCAATTCCCCAATGACTGACGTCCTGTATTAGCGCAATTATCACTTCTGCTGGTTAGCCCTGTGATGCCAATACCTTGCCGTTTGTTTCTGCAGCAAGGGGATTTCCATTTCATAAAAAGGATACCTGCCATGACATAGCCGATTAATAATTCATTGAAAAATTCCCAGCAATATATTGAATGCTGCAGACAGAACATTATTTTCTCTTACCCTAAGTATCTCACGGGAAATATAAGCAATCCAGTCTTCTTTCAGAGTATTCCCCTTTGTATTCTTCACTAGGTCAGTAATCGAGCCAGCACCACAGAACTCCATCACAAGCTGTAAGAAGTCAAAACCAATGTAAGCAACTCAAGGAACCGACAACAGCTGAATTCCACTTATTACATGGCGGAACAGAGACAAATCTCTAAACCTTTGATAGATATAATCTAGATGGTTCAAGAGCATAAACATTCTCTGGAAAACCTCTCTAAAACTGTTGGCTCATGTTGTGAATAGCGACCCAACAAGTGTCTGGGTTTTCCTTCCTTCGCATGCAATTAAGGAAAATGATACAGGCTAGAGGCAGAGAGGGATCGGGATGGAAGCAAAATGGCGCAGGGCCAGAGGTGGGAGTGGGTGGAGACAGACCACTCGCTCACCTCGCAGCACTCAGAAGCAGAGCATTGCAAGGAGGACAAGTACAAGATGTTATTTCAAGAGGAACAAAATATGCACAAATGTATGCATTTGCATGAAGACTGGAAAAAAAACTTTTTTTTTTTTTTTTATGTATTGTATGACAAGATGTCAAAACCTTTTCACTTAAAGTTTATAAGAAAGAAGAAAAAAATGTATGGCTGAAAAGTACTGACATACCCATACCCATCAAATATCCTGACCTTCTAGAACAGACATCCAATGAGGAATTCGCCGTGGGATTTGGGTTCCAAGCAGAGATTGTCACTTGAGAATTATTCACTGTAAATACCGTATTTCACTTAAATCATTTTCCTAACTTCATTTTATTCCGAAGGGAACACTGCAGCTAATTTTTTCCTTGAAGCAAGTTAACTATGGATGAATGTCTAACATTTAGTGGAAGAGTATCCTTTAATCTACCCTCAAATGATTATCTACAGTAGGTTCTTCCCAAAATAGATGTGCGTCATCTGACCTTCAGGTGCTACCTGCTTTTAAGTGCATGCCTGTCGCTTTAGTGTAAGTGAAACATAGGTGTCTTCTGCACAATATATTGCATGCAGCTTCTCAGAGCCCAGTCCTGGCATCAGTGAATAACTACTGCAGCAGTATGACATCCTTCATCTCTAGTATCAACAAGTCATAAGGAATGTAAATAACACTCCAGAAATCCACAGGCTGATTAAGCTCCATTTCTACATACATAGGAGGAGTTTGGGTAGTGGAAGATAATTTATTCTTTTGTATCTGAAGATTTCTTGACATGGCATCTTTCTCCAATCCAGACATGTAAAGAATACATGGTTAGTCTCCTGGGTCCACTTTGACAGCCAAGTAAGCCATAAGTGGTTGGAATTCTTAATTTATGTTTTTCATCATAATGCAACATTGGGGCAGAGGCCGACTAGTACCATCACTACTATACTCCTTTGTCTGATCACAAGTATTTCTCCTTTTTTTTCCTCTTATATCCTCTGTCTTCCCCTCCCATTAAAGTTAGTCAGACACAAGGGCCAGATGCTGTGGCCCCATGGCAAATACTTTTTAAGCCATTTAAGCTAAAGCGCACTTCCCACAATACAGTACGGGATTACTGTAGTCCCTTGTCTTTTGTAGTCGAGCAGTGCCAGGAAGCACCAAAGTGTAAATGGGCCATTGAACAGCAGTACACCAGTGTGCCACTGCTACCCTGGACCTGCCACCTAGTCAGCCTAGACCAGTTTGTACTGCTGTACAATGGGCAGAGATTATTTCATATTAGTACTTTTAGGACATAGAATAAAGATCCAAAAAAAAAAAAGGCAATTTAAAAATGCGTCCATGTCTTTGAAGATAGAGCTGTTCAAGTGGCCTTGGAATTTTCATAAATTGGCATACACTATATGAACAAAAGTATTGGGACACCTGACCATTACACAAACAGGGGGAACACTTTGGGGGAGACCCTTTTTAATTTCAGCATGACTGAAATGCACAAAGCAGTGTCCATAAAAGACATGGTTGCCACAGAAATTCTCCAAAATCTTGTGGAAAGCCTTTCCAGAAGAGTGGAAGCTGAAACCTGTAATCGTCAGGTGTCCCAATACTTTTGTCCATATAATGTATGTTACGAGACTGGACTCTTAATAGTCTCAGGCTGTGGAGAACACTCCTGATTAATGAGATCATTTCTTTTGGGTTTACCCCTTTGCAATTAATGGTGTGCCAGGTCCTAACAGGACCAGTGACATACCTGGTACCTCATCCATTAAAATTGCTCTTGTGTGGCTGTCATATGTATTTAATTATTTTTTACTTGAAGAATACTTACTACTTACAGAATATTTTAATGTGCATTCTTCTTTAGTGGTGGTGTCAAGGCGTTTAAACTCTCCCTTTAAGTAATGGATATCAGAGAGAAAAACAATGAACAAAAGGAATTGTTAATGTGCTTACCCAAAGTTGGTCATCATGGCCCGGAGGGCTCTTCTTTATGAAAGCACCATAATAAGTAGCAATGTTTCGGTGATGAGAATATTTTTTCAGCATATTGATTTCCAGTTTTATTTCCTCTTCTTCATCCTTGATGGAGGGGAAAGGTAACAGATCAGAACTGATTAATATTGTCACAACAGAAGAGTACCATAGCATTATAAAGCTTTATGAGAGGATCTCTTTTGAAACCAAGGTCCCACACCGGAGTGCTTTCCACGTGTGCACCGAGGTCTTATTAGAACTGCCTGAAAGTCTTGTGCAAGTCACTATTGAAGCTGGCTGATGACAGTTATAGAGCGTAAGCTCAATGACAAGCAAGAGCTGTGTGCAGTTGAGCACATCTCCTGCAAGCCAAGGAGCTGATGGACAGGTAATGAGAGCAAATGCATACCTAGGATTCTGATGAACGCCCCATGGCCTGGAGTTTGACAAAAATAATTTAAAAGGGGACACTAGGCACCATATGCACTAAAGCGGCTGGAGATCACCTTTCCATATTGCTAAGTCTACAATGTAACATGTGTATGAAGAGCATTCTGCTAAGATGTGGCAAATGTGTTGCAATCACCATGACATGCTCCTGCTAATCGCCTCTCATAATACCTTCAGAAGCACAGTACTGGCAGGTACTAGTCTCACTAAGATGAAACCACACAAAGATTCTTTATCACTTTAAGGGAAACAAAGGAGTTGTTAAAAACTGTATTAAAGTTAACATTCAAGAAAGACTCCTTGTAAATAAATAAAGTTACAAAAATGATTGACAGATATAAGGGCATATCAAATATTAAGTTATACCGAGACTAATATTTATTAAAAATTTGTTTACTAAAAATGTATTAAAATAAGTCAAACATTATGTATGAAACCACTTCAACAAAAAAGTTTAATAAAGAGCATCTAAAGAGATTGTTGGTGAACAAGTTTAACCCCATAAGTGCCTGCAAAACGTTTCAGAACATGCTGCATATCCATTTGGAGGTAAAACTGCTTTATACAGATTACATCGCGTGCATCGAGAACATCCCACTGCGAACCACGAGCGCGGCTACGACATCTCCACTTACCATCAGGTGGAGCCTGTAGGGGGAGATTAGTAGCACCATATGCTCATATTTTTTTTGTTCAGATGACCCCAGAAGCACCATATCCATGTGAAATCCTATCATACTTGTTTCCCCCTGGCTTACTCAAACCATCAAAAGAAAATGCCTTTTTTAACGGAAGCCTTAACAAAATCATGGAATCCGAACCCGGCCAAATGGTTTCAATACGGCTTTACCCTTTATCTTTCATTCGAAAGCATAAGACATAGTTTGTTTTTAATAAAAGTTATGGTCAAGAGAAGTGCACTGGTAAGCAAAGTGTATATGAACGTTAATGCAATCAATAATATAAATTAGATTTTAACAGAGATCTGTTAGAAACAAACAGCGGCCAACCGGATGTCTTACGGTACTTTACTAGCCAGTTATCTAAACACACCTCTAAGAAAAAAAATGTAATTAAAAAAGACGCCGCAAGGAAGGTTATGGACTTATCAAGGAGACGGCACGCTCAGTTTAACAACATTGCCTCTAGAGCCGTCAGACTTTCTAGATAAGGATTAGCCATTCAATGCCATCAAGACTTTTGGTTGACTTTATTTGTAAAAATATTTGCAATATTTGGATGTAGGAAAGAAAAGCTTTCGTAATATGAGATTCTATCCATGTTACAGAAGCGTTTTCTGCCATATGCTATTGTCACCTGGGAGATAGCCTCTGTATATTAATCCGCCGCCACGCAGTACTTTCCGCAGAATCCGACACCATTCCAGGTGTGAGCAGATTACTTCAAGCGTTGACCTACTGACTGCATCAACACCATGCATTTAGATTATAGCTGCCCCGCTGAGGTCATGCTGGGATAAAGAGACGCAAGATCTATTCCCTTACCACAAGAAGCAGACAAAATGATCTGCGGCATGATTGTGGGAATCAACAGTGCTCAGATAAACATTTCCTTGTTCCAGAACATCCATAAAAATGCTGTTTCTATTTGTAACGCCTTCAAACGGTAAGGACTAGACAAAGATTTCTGGGAGGCCAATTTAAACTACCTTAGACTACCGTATGGGAAGTCAGCCACACAGAAACACAGAATTGGACGGCAGTTAAGGACCTGTCGGCCCATCTGGTCTGCCCAATTCTCCTGATGTAGAGACAGAGACCTTAATCAGGTCCTTGGTCCTTTCTGAGATTCAGGATAACTTTATGCATATCCCATGCATGTTTAAATTCCCTGACTATATTAGCCTTTATCACTTCTGCCGAGAGGCCGTTCTTGTTATCTACCACTGTCTCGTACATTAGATCTAAGCCTCTCTCCCAGAGACAGACAACACTTTTTAATACCGTATTTGCTCGATTATAAGACGACCCTGATTATAAGACGACCCCCCAAAATCTGAATATTAACTTAGGAAAAAAGAAAAAGCCTGAATATAAGACGACCCTAAAGGAAAAAAGTTTTACCAGTAAATGTTAATTCATGTAAACTATTTTTTTTAATAAAAGCTATGATTGAGAAAAATATTTTTTTTGTTTTTATTTCTTGTATTTTCCAGCCTGTCCCCCAGTTACGCACATCTGCCCCCAGGCTTGCCACACCAATATGGCACTGTGGCCCATGATATGCCTTTTAACCCTCTATATGCCACTGTGCCCCATGGTATGCCTTTTGACCCCCTATATGCCACTCTGCCTCCAGAAATGCCTTATACCCCTATATCCCATTCTGGCATTTAGGGGGTTAAAATGCATATTATGGGGCAGAGTGGCATATAGGGAGGTATAAGGCATTTCAGGAGGCAGAGTGGCATTAAGGGAGTTAAAAGGCATTGTATAGAGCACTCTGCCTCCAGAAATGCCTTATACCCCTATATGCCACTCTGGCATTTAGGGGGTTAAAAGGCATATTATGGGGCAGAGTGGCATATAGGGAGGTATAAGGCATTTCAGGAGGCAGAGTGCTCTATTAAATGCCCCCTTAACGCCACTCCAGAAATGCCCTATGCCCCCATTTAACTAACACACACACACACTCTCTCCCCCCTCTCCTCTCTCCCCTCTCTCCCCTCTCAGCCCTCTCTTACCGGTGCTTCCAGCCGGGGCAGCGGGTTGACGTCGCCTTCTGCTGCAGCCGGAAGGAGGTGGAGTTGGCAGCGGGGGTTTGTATGCGTCCGTCGCGTATACTTTCCCCGGCTGTCAGAGATCAGAGATCTCTGACAGTCGGGGAAGGTCTACGCGACGGACGCAGACAACCCCCGCTGCTAGCCACACCTCCTTCCGGCTGCAGCGGACGTTGTCTACGCGGATCGCGTAGACGTCAACCCGCTGCCCCGGCAATACAGCAGGAAGCACCGGTAAGTGTGTATGATGGGGGGGGGGGGTGAGACAGGAGGATCCAGGTCCCCTGCAGCGGTGCGGGGGATCTGGATCTTAGTCTCCTAATCAGACCTCTATTTGAGGTCTGATTAGAAGACGACCCCGATTAGAAGACGAGGGGTATTTTTCAGAGCATTTGCTCTGAAAAAAACCTCGTCTTATAATCGAGCAAATACGGTAGTTTATACGGCTGGAGAATGCAGTTACAACTAAATGTCATTAGGTAAGTATTCAAGCTACAAAGCAATGCATGTTGATCAAGTACCCCGTGTGTGCTACAAATACACACAACACGCACATCCACCCATAAAACCTGACTGATCTGAAGCACTCGCTGTGTCATCGGAGGATTTACTCTACTGAGAGGGTGGTAGGCATGTGGAAGATAGTGATAGATACTAATACAGTGGTTTAAAAGTTACTGTGTACATCTACGTATACTTCTTTACACCCCATTTATTATGCTAAAAATCCTAATCGATTCATGATATTTATATTGCGTTCAGATGTGTTAATTGTCACGTTATATTTCAATTAACAAGAGCTCTAAACCAAACAGGATTAAACTATTCTAAATCAATGACATGGAAACCCTCAGAAGAGACAGCTTAATCCACCCACCCCCCTTGTGGAAACAGACAGAAAATGTTCCTCCCTTGTCAGCTTGTTAAGAGATTTGTGATGCGAGTTTCAAGTGCTGACTAGGCTTAAAAGTGGCAGGTTGAGACCCATAAAATACAGCGGCCAAAAAAATAATATTCAAGGGACTCAAGCTGACCAACATCTTCACCTCCTCACCTGTACTGTAAATCAACTTGTTATGTACTACTTGTTATCTCCTGTCTAGCCATTGTACAGTGCTAGAGAATATGATGGTGCTATATAAAACCAATAAATACTAATACTACTTTAATTATATATACACCTAAAAGTCTTGTCACCAGCACCCATGCTCATGAGCCTTAAAGCACAAGTAGACCTTTGCTGTACATCCTATTCAGTTTGACTGTCAACTCACAACACGGCTCTGCTGGATAACGTTGTGCGCAGTGAGAACAGCAGATACCAAATAGCGTTGGATGGGGCAAAAAAAAAAAAAAGGGCGAAAGAGGAGAAAAAGGGTAGAAACAAATAAAACTCTGTCTTATATCAATACAACAGTGTAGTAGCTGCTAGAATTATTTAACTTCTGTCCTTGTTTTGTGCCGTGAGGTCAGGTATTATTTTAAAACCTGGAGTGATGCCAACTATGAAATATTCTGGGGACATCCTGAAGGACCTAACTCATCGACCAGGACTTCTAGTGGTATAGTTTACATAATATCCTTACAGGAGGTTCAATGGACAACTATTTCTAGCATAGCCTGCTTGGCAGCTTTAAAATCGAGAGATAGGCATCCAGAACTTGATTTGGCAGCTCCAAACTAAGCAACATTCCAAATCCCTTGCTACGTGAATCTCACTCAGCCCCACCACCCTCTTTTCAGTAATGCTGCAGACACCGCGCTCTCTGTGAAATGTTCTGTAAGACTGAAATATCCAGATTATCTTCAACGTTCCTATATAAATACTAGCAGAAACTCCAGTTACCTAGTCTGCCACGCCACGAATCAAACAACTGTTGGTGTTGCCACTTCAAACACAACTACATGTTGATCACGGCGACATGGAGGCTTAAACAGTTTATAGCATTTCCAATTAAATTATAATATTAAATGCATAGCCCAAAATATAAAAACCTAACTAGCACTATCTTATTCTAGAGGATCTGTAAAATAGGACATAACAGTAGTTCATGGCATAACCGTTTGGATTTACAGATGCAATAACTAATTAGGGGCCTGCCTACACACACTATTGTATTCTGCAAGATACGAAGCACTGCTCTTTAATTTATAGAAATCAAAATACAAGATGCAAGCCTCCTGTTTGGACTCCATACTTCTCTACTATTCTGGGTATGCCACTTTTATTAGGATTTATCGGTATGCTTCCATTAGCACAACCACAAATCAAGTTTGATCCCAAACACTGAGCAGCATTCTATTATATTAATCATAAACCATTGGATTTTCCCCCCCACTTTGGAAGGTTTTTGTTTTTACTCATCACGGGCCATTTAAGGATGAGGTCACAAATGTAGAAGTTCTAACCTTGTCCTCCAGGGAATAGTATTCTCACATCCTCTAGCCAAGAGAATATCCTGAAGCTACATGACTCACCTACTACCAGAGAGTTTCACAAACAAAAGCTATTGAATGATAAACGTCAGACATGGGAAGCATACAGACACTGGCTGAATTTCTAGGTGCCACAATGGGCGATTACTATCCTCATCTCGGAAGGCAGCAGATGACCGTTGGGCACAACATAGCAATTGAGAACTAAGTTGAAGTAAAGTCCTACTGTGCGAGAGGGGAAGTAAGGTCATGAACATATGAGTTGTGTGTTTGGCCAAACACTGCTTTTCAATAAATCATCCAGTAAGAAAATGCATGAAACCAGCCAGATAACTCAAATGTGGTATTTAACCGCTAGTACAGGAAAGGCTAAGTATGAGTTGTACATGCTGACAAACAACTTACAATTAAAGGAACAGCGGTGCCCAATAATAAATGAAATCCTCAATTAAATGGGGTGTTTACATGCTCTGTCTTAAATGTCTTTACAAAGAAGTCAAAACCTCCATATTTGTGATATGGAAAGATCTAATGGAAAACCAGCAATGAGTATTTCTGCATTCTCCCAGTAATATATTGTAGGGCTGCAACTAACGATTATTTTCATAATCGATTAGTTGGCCGATTAGAGGCCACGCTGCCTCCCAGACATGCCCTGCCTCCCACATATGCCACTCCACGCTGCCCCCCACATATACCACTCCACGCTGCCTCCCACATATGCCACTCTGCCTCCCACATATGCCACTCCACGCTGCCTCCCACATATGCCACTCCACGCTGCCTCCCACATATGCCACTCCACGCTGCCTCCCACATGTCACTCCACGCTGCCTCCCACATATGCCACTCTGCCTCCCACATATGCCACTCTGCCTCCCACATATGCCACTCTGCCTCCCACATATGCCACTCTGCCTCCCACATATGCCACTCCACGCTGCCTCCCACATATGCCACTGTGCCTGATACACCTTATACCCCGATACACCACTCCATCCTCCCTAGACATGCCACACTGCCTCCCAGACATGCCACACTGCCCTCCCCACATATGCCACTCCACTCTACCCCCAGATAAGCCACTCCACTCTACCCCCAGATATGCCACTGTGGCCCCAGATCTGCCTTATACACCCTGATACACTGCCCTCCCCACATATGCCTTATATACCCTATATGCCTTATACCCCCAGATATGTCACTCCGTCCTCCCCAGATATGCCTTATACCCCCCAGATACTGGGTTAATCTTCACTGCCCCCAGGATTTAGATTCCCCTTAGTTTGCCCCCTTTATCTCTAACTGCACCTTAAGTTAACTTTAATAAATTAATAAAATTAACCCTCAGTCCTCATCATTAAATTAACCCTAAACACCCCATTAACCATAACTGCCCCTAAATTAACCCTAAAGACCCCATCAACCACAGCATCCCCTAAATTAACCCTAAAGACCCCATGAACCACAACAGCCCCTAAATTAACCCTAAACATACCATTAACCAAAACTGCCTCAAATTAACCCCAAACACCCCATTAACCACAGCTGCTCCTAAATTAACCCTAAACACACCATTAACCATAGCTGCCCCTAAATTAACCCTAAACACCCTATTAACCATAGCTGCCCCTAAATTAACCCTAAACACCCTATTAACCATAACTGTCCCTAAATTAACCCTAAACACCCCATTAACCATAACTGCCCCTAAATTAACTCCCACCTCCCCTAACTTTCAGTAGCCCAAATATTAATTTTATACTTACAGTTAGATGAGTGTCACAGCCATGTGGTTCTGGCCTTCTGGTAGAAGGAAGGGGGCGGGGCCAGTTGTCACAGTGATTACAGGGAGGGGCTGGTAAGTAGGAGCTGCTGCTGTGAGTCACTAAAACGGATTATATAATGAGGGGTAGTTTTCAGAGCGTTTGCTCTGAAAAAACCCTCATTTAATAATTGATAAAAATCGATTCAACTAATCGATAATGAAATTCGTTGGCAACGATTTTCATTATCGATTATTATCGATTTTATCGATTAGTTGTTGCAGCCCTAATATATTGTATCTGCTCCTGGTTAAACCGAGTTTGCCAAAGCGAGATAAAAACTAAATTCAGTAACAGTCTCATAGCCTTCTCAAGAATATTGTTGACAAGCTAAACTAAATTAGCGAGATATTAATCGTTATTTGTCATAAAAGAAATCTGGTGAAATTTCCAAAGTTTGGCACCATTGGGAGAACTATTGGCTGCTATAGCAACTGCACCCTATTTAGAGCTTTGACCTAGAATTGCCAGCCCTGCTCCTCACAAGAGTAGGTTTGCATGGTTGAGTGAAAGCACATCCACATCATTCTATTGCAGCAAGGAAACATGCATAGCTAATTCATTCTCTCACGCTACCTAAATGTCAGATATCAGTGTGTGCACTTTTACAGGCGTGATAGCGTTTGTGCAATAGAAATAATGTACTAACCGCTCAAGGAAAAGCCAGACATAAACGGAGGACTTAGAGGGTGTACATATAATATAAAACAGAAGCAGACCAGCTTGGGTGGGAATCTATATCCTCTGGCTATTCTTGGACCAGTATGTGTTGCAAGGGAAATGCAAGTTTGTGGGGAGCACATCACCTTTAATGAAGCCTATAGAGGCAGTGATGAGCTGGCACAGCCCTCGTGGTGTAAATAGGTCAGTTGGGGAGATCAAAGCTTCTAGGATACGTCACTGGTGCAAGCAATCCAATGAGCCAGCTCAACCCCAAAAAATTTATAAATGCCAGATTCTTTAACAATGGCCAGAAACAAAGGGAAAATTTAATGATTGTATTCTCAGACACTTTAGAAACAAATGTTTCTAAGACCGTTGACTGAATTCAAAGCTGTCACAAAGCCATATTTTTGCTTTTTATTATAAGGACATAAAAGCAGGTCCAAAAGATTTCAAATTCATGTATTTATAGGATGACTAGTCATACCAGAGCTCTCTTACAAACAAAAATCCCACCTTCTCCCTAGGAATGGTGTGACAGCCAGGAAAGCCGAGTCAAACAAAAATAAAGATGGATGGTGACACACTAACACAATAAATACATTTCAACTGCTCTGTGGATGGAAGGAAGTATATATCACCATTAACTATGACAAATGAAGCACAGGCCATGCAGGAAGCAATGCTATCCTGCACATGTTCTATGAATTAAGTTGCTATTTACAGCAATATACACAAGGTACGAAATTTTTTTTTCTTTTTTTTTAACACACGGAAACCTAAAAAGTGCAATCCTGCATGGCATTAAAGAACTCTTCATTACAAAACACAATTCGAAACGGAGGTTGTTTTTTTTTACATTCCTAATTAAAGATAAACCTGCACACCATGAAAACGTAGATTTATTTATAGCTTTACAAGGCCATCCATAACTCCCTACATAAGGTGATGCTGTTACCCAAATGACAAGAAGGAATCTTTGACAGAGAGCTTTTATAGAAAACGTAACTTAGACTATAATGTTCCCTACCGAGCAATAAAGGCCCATTTAAATTAGATTTTACTTGTTTTTCAAAGTTACTACTACTTAGAATTTACAATTTTACTAAGGGGATAATGCATGACATTTATGTATTTTAAAGGGTTTTGAGTCATTCGGCACTCTATATCAGTATGTTCGAAATGACTGCAGCATACAGGGGGTAACTAAAATATTTAACTCTTAAGGGAAGGCCAAGAATTTCTCCCACACAAAAACCTGCCCTGCCATAAACACATGTACATGCAATCAGTCATATACTATTTTTGCCCAACAGGGAAATCAAAGCGTGAAGCGATGGGGAGGAGCAGCCCGCTGTATGCAAGCATTTACTATACACTAGTTGGTGTAGCATAAGGGGGCTGGCGCCTTCTTGCTCGGGGATCATGTAACGTCAAGCAGCCCTATCAGTCCCCATCCATTCGGTTCCTAACATACGCACTGACACACGTGTACACACACTCTCACGCTAACACAATCACACCTCTCCAACACACACTCACTTGCTCCCTATCTTACCACCTTACTGTGCAAGCAGCCGTGCTTTTACCAGGTGATCAAACATTGCATTACGTGACCCCAACGCATCTACTCCTCTGCATTTGCTCCCCTGCCCAGCCCATGTCGATCCTAAGGATGGACAGGCACTTAACACAGAACAGAAAAGGACTATTCAGTGTATATATATATATATATATATATATATATATATATACACACACACATACAGTAAATAATTTTACTAGCTCTCAATCTGCAGTTCAAAATCACAGCAAAACGCTTTGCTAAGAAGCTGCCGTTTTATATATGCCGGTCACCTACCTCCGTAACATCCATGACTTTAATAGCTGCAAGCTGGCCCGTTTTGACATGCCGACCCTGAAAGAATACAACATAAGAAAATGGTTTATTGAAGTAAAATAACAAGGGTAAGAAAGATAAACTAGAGGATGTGGCCATTCTAAAACTTGTTTGTGCAAAGATCACAACAAATGAAAATTTCTTAGAAGGGTGTTTTTTCAAAAGCAATTCCTACTATCCCCACCCACAAGTAATATATACACAAAATAATCCCTTCCTATACATACATATTATATTTACCTACATACACACAAATTTATACACATGTCCCAAAGTAGTAGCAGCAGAAGTTTGCTGTACATTTCATTTGTAGCTTGTTCTTGCTTTTGATTTTTGGTTAAGGTTAGGAAGAAAGAATGAAATTTATCATGCATTACTTCCACAACAATGTCGAGTTGACAACCCAGGGGAGTTGAGATCAGAAAAACAAATGAATGAGCTGTTGGGATGAATGAACTGGATGAAGGGAATCAGTCTTGTTTTTATAGTCACTTTATTGGTTTTAAGTGTACTTTTTTCTAGCAAACACCTGAAAATCTGTCACAGTTGCTTGCGCATTTCCAAACAGACTTGCAAAAGTACATTCTCAAGGCGTCGAGGGGAGCTGGGGTCGGACTTAACCGTGGATCACGTCATAGCCTGCTATGGCAAGCTCCATCATCAACTGCTAAATACCGCTTGGATAAGGCTGATGCAAAAAGAAGCACAAAAACTTTACCAAGAGGTTGCTCTAGAGCTCTTTTGGAACTGCACCTCTCTTACAAACTTCAGACAGCCTATGGGCATTTCAATGATGACCAAGTATCCACGGAGAGGACATTTAGCAACATGTAGATTACAGTTGGTAATCCTTGAATTTGGCAACTCCCAATTTCTGCTCTAGAATTATTCTTCATGGGTAGATTAAGGTGAGGGGTGCAGGTCAGCAGCCTTACTCCTCATGATACGTACATTCCTTAGAGGAAAGAAACGAGAGCTTTGCTAGGAAACTTTTATTACCCCATAAATAGAAGAGACTGCCACATCCAGATTAACTAGACACCCCCTCCTGCTGCAAATATAAATTACTGCACGAATTTCAGGGCTACACTTAATGAAACCAGTCCAAGATAAATTTATGAGAAAAGAGAAATAGGAATCACCGAAGGGGCATTAATTTCCTGTACGAAGCAGCACTGTATACATTAAATGCATAGCAGGACAGCCAGCAGTTAAGGGGAACGCCACCATTTATCAAACTTGTTTTACAAACTAGCTTACATATTTGTATCCTAAATGATGTACCTATGAAAGGAAATTTCATGGCACTCTGAAACCTAAACTATCATTTTATTAAAAGGGGAACTCTTTCTCTGAAAAGAAATTCAATGTAAATATTAAGTGAATTGCAGCTAACTTTAGCACAGAAGGGATCAGCTGGGTTCACTCGCTTAAGGAGCAGGCAAGCAGTAAGGAACTTAAGTGAACTCAACATTGGAGGTCATGTATAAAAAGCTATTCTGCCGCAAAGATTGAAAAGAAGGAGTTTCAGCGAGAAGATTGCGTTGGTTGCTATGGTGACAAGACTTCTTTTCAAACTCTGCACTAGGATATCATTTACATGTTGAGACAAACATTTTCACTTATGAGCTTATTCTGAACACTTGCACAAAGAAAAAAAATAAAATAAAACGGTTACGCAGCTCAATGTCTTGCAGAATAGATACGAAAAGGGGGACACCATTCACTTTTGGGAAGTATATAAAAAAGGCATAAAGAGATAATGTGGATAAATGGTATATATATATATATATATATATATATATAACAGATGGGGAACCCCAAGTTAAATTCTGTACAGGGTGCTAGAGTCCGTTTATACTCTTAGTCCTGAAAGTTCCGTGTACAGAAGAGATTTAGACTGACAGAGAATGAAGGGTAGATTTCTTTCCCCCACTATACTATTGTACCATTCCTGGCTAAAATATAAGTGTGTCCCTCGATTAGGTTATTCTTCAGTGTAGACCTCTGCAGACTTTTTTTCCCCCAAAACACAGATTGCTTATGTGGAACAGGAAAAGCAAGGCCAGAGCATGTAAATCCTCTCCTTCATAAGTACTGACAAACTCATGCTTAGCATGTTCACCTCTCCGCATTACTAATTTCCCTGTGGAGGTCTGAAAACAAGGGGAAGCTATTCATATGTGTTTTCCAGAGCTGAAGCTTGTGCCATGTGGGAAACCTTTCCTGGATGCTTCATCCCCAGCACATTGCAAGCCAATAGCTATCCATCAGGGACCCTGTCTCCAGGAGAAGGTCTAGCAAGGGAGGAGGACCACAGCTGCGCTGCTCCACAACACATGCTCGCTACCATGGGATGATCTCATCCGCACAATATCGCTATTGTCAGCCTCCGATAACATTGCACACCTACCTCAAAGAAAGACATATATATATTTTATTTATTTTTTTATACACACACACACACACACTCATCTACTCCATTTCCTAGCAATAAAAATGGTAAACAAAATGAATTAAAAGAAACAAATTATAAAAACCATCTTAACCCTGCAAAAGTTAAAACACCTTTTTGTAAAAAATAAAAAAAAATAACCCGCGGAGAGTTGAAGTTAAGAATCTCACAGAAGTATAATGCATTGGTCACCAGGCCTCCTAACATAAAAAAGGATGTGTGTGACCGTATAGGGATCTCTAAAAGCATATGAAGAGATCCTCATGATCAAAAGACTTTGGGATTAACCCTTAATTAAAACTACTCAGGGCAGATCTGGCTTCCTCCGGTCAGTTGAGCTTACCAGGTACCCGAACCGGGTGAATTCTATAGCGATACTGCTCTACTGTTTATCATTTTGTTCCATGCTTTCATACAAAATCCAGAACATAAGAACCGGGTTAATGGTAGAAGCTAAACCACTGAGAGTGAAAAATCCATGCAGTTATGTTTGCCAATGACATCATTCAAATTCCAGAGCAGTGTTTAATGCACAGGAATTCTGCATTACAAGAACATCACCACCATAAATGGTTAGCATAAAAAAATGCAGTTCAGACCTAATTTAACTTGTTGTCTGAAACTGGGAAGGCTTTCAAAAAAGAAAATTAAGTATATCCCACCCTGGGAATCCACTTCTAATCCTTCAATGAGAAAGACTAAGTTTCATTGCAGGATGAGGACCCCCTCTATCATAGCAATGGTTAAAGAAACATTATGTTTTTATTAAAGCATGTAAAAGACAGAACCCTAGATTTTCTCAGACTTATTTTGAGGAAGGTTACGTCCTCCTGGGAAACATCTGTGCCAGATTGTCGAGGCAAAGAGAAACAGATCATTTTCCAACACAGCATTTCCAATTGCTCCAACAGTTATCGGGGAATTCTAGAAACATACAAATAAATCCCCTCTGCACTAATGCTCAAGGGACAGATGTAAACCTCTTGCCTCCTTTTTTTAAGTTAATAAATGAAAAGCTATTTTCAAATCTCAGGCACTCTGGGAGCATTTCATGAGCTCATAAAGGCTTCCAAGGACAGGCCGCATCCTTTACTGTCACTCACTTCTCAGACCTGGGAAAGATTGTGAAAAGCATGCAGAACGGAAACTCCCATCATACAAAGTCCTTTGTTAAACAATCCACTGGCCCATATCAGTTGCTTCTAGTCTGAGAACTAATTATACGCAACATCTTTTGAGCAGGTTAAGGTCACCGCTATTTTATGTGATCGTTTACTTAAAAAGCATATACGTTCAATGTCACGCAGAGGACAATTTTGCTTCGTCTCAGAAAGCTTATTCTCGGCATAGTTTTTTTAATATATATTGTACCTCTTACTCTGAACCCCCTTTCTCTAGTGTTACTTGGGCATGCAAAACGATATAACACCCAAGGACAGGTATATTGTTCAGCGATGTCTTTTCTAAGTTTTGTCTTAAGGTCTCACTTCATCACATGCAAATTAGGGCATCTGTGCCACATTAATGCTCTGTAGTAATATTTGAAGGGGGCAGTAATACCATTTCTTTAAAAACCAACATGTCAAACCTTTGAGTCGCCGGTTCAACTAAACAAGTTTTAGATATAGGATGAGATGAAAATATATTCCTACATTAACTCTATTTTATGGCGGGCCTACTTTCTTTACAGAAACCTGCTCTTAAATGATGGTTAAATCAGTGAAAACGTTTTTGGGTGTACTGTGATTGACGTTCATCGGTTTCCTATAGTTGCCTATGTAAGATCTTTTGTAGACTACGTTCCTGCCATTTCTGCGACAGTAAGTACAGCAATGCAGGCTCCCAAAAGTTTAGCCTGTTGACAGAAGCACAATGAAAGATCTTCTACACCAGGCCAGAAGCCATGACTTCCGATGCTTGTGTTGTTCTAATGACCCAACCCCGTCACACTAGCTGCTCCTCAATAATAATTTCCTTCCCTGCTTCTCAATCAACAGATATGTACGTTCCACGCAGATGCACCAGTGATTTACCCTAATTATATTGTGAAACATATAGGGTACTTGGAATGTACTACTATTGTTAACAAAGATTTAACATTTTACAAATTGTGAAAAAGATGTAAATATTTGAAACATATATAGTGCAGGATATGCTCAACAGTATGGTCTATGAATTGTAGCATTTTGTGAATGTACGTCTCCCATCTCCACCCCATGTCTCTAGACGTGAAACCAGAGACATCACAAGAGTGCCAATGAGAAGGGACAGAGACATCACTATCACAAGTACACAGACAGTCGCTGATGAATAGCTATGTGTTTACTCAATGAGTTACTATTCAATTTGAGCAAAACACTGTAGCAATAGCGAGAATAGATAGCAATAGTGCTGTTACTTCACAGTGTCATACAGTGTGACCTTCCTTATAAAACGTACAATATATGATTTTCCCCAATATAAACGAAGGCGTGTCAGGTATTTCACCGGTTTACATCCTATTCCAAGAAACTATTTGCAAAAGATTACAGGACCAATATGGGTAACCATATGAACCATTTCTTTGTTGAGACTACAATACCAAAAATGTTCTTCATATAGCATGAATGTATAATCAACATTAACTGTTTACTGTAGTAGAAGGCTTTATTTATTTTACTACCAGTGTAAAAGTTGAGGTTTTCAAGATAACTGCAGTTCACACTGACAGACTTCAGTATGTGTTATGAAGCGCAAACCCTGCCTAATAAAAATTAAAAAGGCTGGCTGCTCCTGTATAATTTTCGAGATGAATGAAGATTTCTCGAGAGTCACTTCACAAACGGGCCAGCTCAGCTCTTCTTGAGGAGAAACTAGCCTGGGTTGGCCCCTCCACAATCAAATCCATCATCTAAAACAACAGCCCCCCCACTTTAGTGAATAAACCTGTGAGCACAGTCCATCATATATTGCATTACAGACTGTTCTCGTCAATAACATTCATAAAGGTGGTACAAAATGTAGTTTTTGTGCATAAAAAAAAGAAAATGTTAAGGATAATTCCATTCTAAATACAGAACACTTCTGCAATTGGTGCTACCTTACTTTTGGTAGTCCCACTGCTAGACAAAAAAGCATCAACAAAATCCTGAAAGGGTTAATGCCTGTTCTTTACAGGCATGCTTTTGGGATAAACACAGGTAAAAGGTTGGTATGGAATGAAACAGGCTGATTTACGTACTGCTTTTTGGTTTCCCAGCTACCATGAAGAAAAGCTTTATCTGCATTTAGCATTTAATTAAATCTAAATCGGTGGTGTGCTCTTGGATATATTTTTGTCCACATCGTTCCTTTTGACGAGTAAAACACCAGTTTCCCTTCTTCTGACTCAATGTAATGATATTGTTCTCTCCCGCCTTCCCTGCTCTGACGGGCCACAAGAACCAAAATAACATATCTTGTGGTGTTCTCCAACGTTCTATCGGTGACTACCCAATGTTAAATTAAAAGGGAGCTCAAGTCATGTATATATTTTATATAGAAAAACTCAGAAGACTAAACAGCACAATTATGGTACATATTTTGACATGTTAATAGTGTTTTATTTGCATTACGTGTTAATGTTGTTGCATTTTCCAAATCCAGAAAAAAATGCAAAAGAAAAGAAAAACAGACACAGCAACAAACAAATTAAATTTAGGAACAGTTGAAATTGCAAATCTCCAAGGAAGACAATATGGAAACAATATATATCTTCACGATTATGGTTTACCAAGCTGTATTCAACACCCAAAGAAAAAAACCCAAGGCACTTCCCATTTAAATCCACAATAATGGAAGCTCTCATACATAGCATTTTCATGACGTTCTAGATCCCTTCCGTAGGGATTTCCAAAATAACCTGATCTCAATGGCATCTTTAAATTTGCCTAACATGCAGGGCCGGCCCAAGACTTCGCCGACGCCATTATCTTCCCTCCCTCCCTATTATCTACCCTATCCCCCCCCCTTTGTAATTACCGTTAAGCAGTCCTGCGGCGAGTCTCCCTGCTCTGCCACGGTGCCAGCTTGTAATGCTGAGCGCCGGAAATTGAAATACTTTTCATTTTGTGACTTGGATGACAAATCTAAACAGGTGTTAAATCACTCTGCCTTTAATATCAAAAAAACAGATCTATATTTGGGCAACTTATCTGTGGGGCCTTATCAGTCCGGAACGAGGGCCGCAATTGGCTCTCGGGCCGGACTTTGGACATGCCTGCTCTATACTAATCCTTTGGTAAATGTACCAGGACTCGGAGATAAGGCGATATTTCTGAACACAAAACAGACACTCAGAAGCTACAGAGAAATGGATGAAATAATCCACATTAACTCTATATAGACAAAGGGAAAAGGGTCAAATCTGAGCAAAAAGCTCACCCAATTAAACATATTATTGAACTATTAAAGGAAAAGATGGATTCGAAGATTGGGGGGTTTGGACATCCATTTCATTGTTTAGCTACCCTCTAATCTTCATGATGACTGACTGGGTCATAGTTTAACCCCAGAGTGCCAGATGGACTGTAACCTAATGCAAAGGCTAACACAATCCCGCAATATGGTTTCCACCTAAACGGCCACAAAAGTTACTTCCTGAGGGGGGGGGGAAGTAAAGTCAAATCTCCAGCACTGCGGAGGTCTGAATGGTGTTTAAATACAATACACAAGCGTATGTTGCAAAGGAAAAGAGAAATAGAAAGCGTATAATTGCCGTGGAACCGCTTGGCGGAAAAAATAAAGTTTACAGAGCAATTTATCCAGAAGGCCAAGGAAGTTATAAAGCCATTAAACCTCACATATCCTCTTATTTAAGAGACAAAAAGGTTGTTATTAGAAAGCCCAAGACTACTGAAGATTTAAGAGGGATATATCAAAACAAACCACATACAAATGAGCTAAGATTGTGTAGCAAAAGAAAATATATTTATATTTTTTGTATGTATCTATAGTATCTATGCAACCATGGACAATATTTACAAAAAATTATATATATATATATATATATATATATATATATACACACACACACACACACAAATACACTCATACATACATACGTGCTCCTTGATTAGCACAATATACAGATTGCTCATTTATGTGGGACACTGTTTATAAGTGATGTAGAGATACAAAATTCAACAAGTTCTCTACACGGTTGTGATTCCTATACTTCGCACAGCAATCTGAAACCCAATAAAAGCCCCTCTGCTACACTATCCCATTAGCCTGTAAATGAGACTAATTTGATCCGTGCCATATGTCCACTTTAATTCATAGGCTAGGTAAAGAATAAATGTTGACCTAAAGAATATTTTTGTACAACAAGGTTAGTTTACTTTATTAGCTTTATTGTGTTTTCTTATGTCTCCCAACTTTCCTGAAATCAGTTATTTGTAGGACCCCTAAGGACCCCAGACAGCTGCCCCATTGTAAAGACAGCCATAAACCCTTCTTTATGGGATTTTTATTTTAAAAAGCACTGTCATACAATCACCTATATTTTAGTATTGTTACTTTACGTGCCGGTTTTATTTTTCATACCCTTTTTATTCCATTGCTACATTGTTTACAACTTAACATTATAATGCTGCTAGTTATTTATGTTTTTTTTCTTGTATCACAATGCAGTTCATCTTGTACACATTCAATATAATGGGTCACTCATCTATACTGTGTTCCCCAAGTTTGCCAATTCCTTTCCCTTCTTTTTCTTCATTCTGTATCCCAATATACTTGAATCAACAAAAAATTATAATTGAAAAATATACTGCTGCTACTTTTTATAATATTCTATATTACATGTAAAATATTACTTTGTATACCATTTTATATTTCACTGTTAAATACAATTTTATTCTGTATTATGCTGATAAGAAAATAGTTTCACAAATGTAGAATTTTTTTTCTTCTTCAAATATTAAGGTTTAATGACCGATTACAGGATTGGAAATAACCCACTCGAAGTTTGGATGTTAACATATAAATTCTGTTAGACGACTACTTCTAAAGCTTAACTTCAGATTAGGGCTGAAACTAATCGATAAAATCGATAATAATTGATGCTCTGAAAAACTCCTCTCGTTATATAATCCGACCTCAAACAGAGATCGGATTATAACACTAGAATCCAGATCCCCCGCAACGCTGCAGGAGTCAGAGGGGTGTATGGGAGCCACCCTCTCATACACCACTCTGGCTCCTCTTCCTCCCATACGCCACTCTGCCTCTCTACCCGGCTCCCTGGTGTCTTGTGAACCTCCGTTGCCGACAGGAGGCAGGGTGGAGTATGGGAGGGGGGAGGAGGCAGAGTGGAGTATGGGAGAGTTATAGTGGTGTATGGGGGGTATAATGAATTTCAGGGAGGCAGAATGGCATATCTAGGGGAGTTAGAGTGGTGTATAGGGGGAGGTAGAGTGGTGTATAGGGGGTATAATGAATTTCAGAGTGGCATATCTGGGGGAGGCAGAGTGGTGAATCAGGGAGTATAATGAATTTCAGGGTGGTGCAGGGCATTTATGGGGAGCGGAGTGGCATATCACGGTGCACAGTGGCATATAGGGAGGTATAAGGCATAAATGGGGGGCGAGTGGCATATTGGAAGTTATAAGGCATATAGGGGGTATAAGGCATATCGATATTAGGCATTTCAGGGGGGCATAAGACATATCAGGGGGCTCAGTTGCATATCACTGGCATATAAGGAGTATAAGGCATATCGGGGGCACAGTGGCATATCAGGGGGCACAGTGGAATCTCTGGCATATAAGAGGTATAAGGCATATATGGGGCAAAGTGGCAAGCTGGGGGTCAGATGTGCATAACTTGCGGCAGTTTGGTAAATAAAAGAAAATATAAACAAGGCTTTTTTCTCAGTTTTTATTAAATATGAAAAATAGTTAACATATGAATTAATATTTACTAATAACTTTGTATTAAAACCTAGTTTGAGAAACTGTTTGGGTTCTTGTGGCTTTTATTATTATGTCAGTAAAATAAGAAGGTGAATAGAGAAATGCCATTGCAATAAAGAGATGAAAGTGTAAATTGTATGTTTTTTATTACATTATTTTAAATTCAAAAAAATTGCATTTTTATCCGATTAATCGAAAAAATAATCGGCCAACTAATCGATTATTAAAATAATCGTTAGTTGCAGCCCTACTTCAGATTAATATTTTCTTAAGAGGGGCTCACTTTTGTAGCGTTAAAATCACTTCAAAGTTATTAATGGTTATCCATCCATAAAACAAAAGGGAGAAGAGGGGGAAAAAAAAACAACACATTTTTCTAGCCCCAGACTCCCTTAACACTTAAATAAACACAGCTGCACGAAGATAACGGTCAGCCCTGCAGCTGCTTGCCACTTCACCATAATAAAATTAACACAAAGCATGGATAGACGACTTAGCTTTATGCATCAGGCAAAATTGGTCTGGCGACTTTATAGATATAGATACATGAAAGAAATTACAGCGACAGAGGCTACAATTAGCTATACTAGCACTCTGGAGAAAAAAATGCCTTGTATTAGAAACGCAGATCAGAAATACCTGTCCTGAATAGGGGTGACCCCTGCAGCCTTCAACGGAACCTGAGACCTAAAGAAGTAGCAGAAATCAATACACAGTATCCTGCCGGAGAAGGTCATTTGCTGCCCTGCTCCACCGATGTCCTTGGTCTAGCTGCTTACATTTCAACCACCATCCTTGGGCCCAATATAGACTTCAAGCCACTGATCAACAATGGCCGAGCAGCAAACTGTATATAGGCCTTCATTTATTTAGTGGCATCAACTACTTCATAGGTTGCCAAGATGCAGCTTGGCATCAAGAGAAATTGGTTCCAAAACAGGCAAATTACTCCCTATCCCTGCACCATCTAGTTTCATGTACATCAGTGTTGCCCCATGTCACTATAAGTTAAGTGTTCGTTGCGTTGCAGCTGTTCTACAAAACAATGAAAATCCACACAAAGGGCACAAGAATTTAAAAGGCTTAACTACTGAAAGTACATTTAATCTCCCAGTCACAGACCCCCCCACCCCAGAGTCCTAACTTAAGTTTCTACCCAATAAACCAACACCCACCCACCATGCAAGCTTGAAGATCACCCCAGAAATAATAGCAAAGAAACCATCACTGGCTAGGTTGGGCTCTGTGGATTTTCTTCCACTGCTAACGGTCATTAAGAAGAAGTAAAAATGAATTTATAACCAAAAATTCTGAAATCTGAAACTGAGTATACTATAAGCTTTCCAATCGCATCCTACTGCCAACTTCAGTAGGTCTTTACATTATTGCTAACAATTTCAGTAATAGATTTTGCTTTATTGAACCAATTAATTAAAAGAGGCAACCCTGTGTGTATGAGATGTCTCACTGCTGAACAAAGAGGTTCACTGTCAATGATATATAGTAGGAAACCCTCCCTTCTCAAAGCAGACCACAGAGAAGCCTTTCAAGACAGATCACATGATCCTCTCTGGATAGCAAAGTACAATGAGATCATCCAGTCTCTCTGTAACGTTTAGCTCAATTTACATCAGTCAGAGTCATTATCTCAGCTAAGATGCTGCATTACAGATGCTTGAAGAAGACAGGAATGCATTAAATGCAACAGCGGACCTTGTCGAGTTAGACAAATGTCAAGGAAAAAAAATTAAGTGATTGCGGAGTCCAGCAAATAACTGGGATTAAGCATGATCCCAGAATACAGATTTATGTTGGAGAAGAAAAAAAAAAAATCTTAAAATCGGTTACACAACGAAAACTAAGGTTAGCTTAATTTGGCATAATAGATAACCAACAGATTTTACAGGCATTTTGCCTGTTTATATCAGAATATTCATTTAAGCAGCACATACTCGCTATCTGTTCCTTCAGGTTTGCAAAACGCATATTTTGCATTATTGTGAACATCGAAGATATAGTTTTTGGACATTAATGACATATCAGGTGGACATCATGATCCTGTGCTATATTATTCATGTTACATAGGGCCGGCTGATATCTTAAAAGATGATGTCACTCTACATTTATATATGAACATATACTCTAGAACAGTGGTTCTCAAACTTCCTAATGCCTTTAATACAGTTCCTCATGTTGTGGTGACCCCCCCAACCATAAAATTATGTAATTATATATATGGAAATGTGTTTTCCGATGGTCTTAGGCGACCCCTGAGAAAGGGTCACTCGACCAGCAAAGGGGTCGCGACCCACAGGTTGTGAACCACTGCTCTAGAATGTCAACAAGATCTGCCTAGTCCTATTTGTTCAGTTTAGTCCCCAGATTTTTATTTTTTATGTTGAGATAATTCATATTAGGGAGCAAAACCCAGAATGCAACTTGTACATGCTTAGCAACATCCCAGCATACATGTTTAGTTGGCATGTAATTAACTGGTGCGGATCCCATTGACCATGGCAGGAGTTCTACTGTGTGCTTTATGCAAGAAGCATACTGCGGTATGCTCTTTACTACAACAGAAGCAGCAGGAGGAGGGGTTAAATAAGTCAGAAATCCCCATTTTCTAACTCCAGCAACTAAAGAATGCATGCACCAGTGGGCATGTTGGAAAATACACTGCAGTCCATACAAAAGAAACATTCATTGAACATCTAAGCACATATGAAAAAATAAAATAATCGTAGTTGTTATGTCTGCTAATCTCTTAAATTTCACAAGTCTTTGTTAACTGCTCAATAGGAACAGTAGATGGAATCACTAAACTGCAGGACAAAAAATGTTCTAAGAACAATGTCAGATCCTAAATAAAGATGTTACCTAGTGGTGTAATGAATGAATTATCCCGTGAAGGTGTAATTACTGCTTTAATAATGGAACATGGTTCATAATAGACTGCAGAGAAACAAAGATATTTTTACTCTCACTCCATAATTATATTGAATAGTTAAAAAGTAGTAAAAACAGCAATTGCACATCGAACACAAATGTATAAACTCAATGGGGGTTATGTATAAGAAGTGTCTCTACAAGCCCTCTATTTCTTCCTTCTGAACTGCTAACCGTGGACCTAAATTAAGGTCAAAAAGAAAATTTTACTTAAGCATTTCCTGTAACAGAACTGTGAACGTATAATTAGATCACGTCTTTCATTTTCTGTGTAATTGGTGCAAAGGTGCTAGTTTCACGCGGCAATCATTCGGAAGCACTGTTCCACTTAGACAAAACATTACTTTCACTCTCTAGTATCTGGCATGCCAGATTTTGGGAGGTTTAGTCACATTTAAAAAAATAAATAATAAATAATTGAAAAAAAATGTTTACGCTTCTATGGCACCAACCTATCGGTGCCTTCTTCAGTGTCATGTGACAATTAAGTGTTCATGGCAAAAAAAATATATTAATGAGGCAAAAATCTACAATATTACATTTCATGGAAATAACATTTAGTTATTTTGTACGTTTGTTCTATAGCACTGACACTTTACCACATAATATATAACGCAATGGAACGAACTTAGGGTGTGAGATAAACGAAAGTATCCACAAGTAACTGAATCGTCAAACTAATCACTGTAGGAATGAGTTTCCGAGAGGTAATTAGGGCCTAAAACATACTCTCGCTGTAAGTATGCAGCAAGCTTTCCCAAGGGTCTCCGTCTGCTTTGATGTAGAGTAAGGGATGTGTGTCAGATCTGTTATGGTGAGTGTGATCTGCCCAAGTCTAGATAAAAACAAAGAGGAAGTGTGCTAATCAGATATCAAATTTTCTGTTTTACCATATGAAACTTGGTGTGTATTGCTAGTTCAAACAGCCAAGTGTTTCTGGGGAATTTTAGAAAAACAAACACACATATATATATATATATATATATATATATATATATACATACACACACACACATATATATACACACACACACTTTTCATTATGATTTGTACCCTATAAAATGTGACAAAGTACATAGACACTTTTTTTGTAGTGTGTGTGTGTGTGTAAATTATATATATTATATACACATCGACTTATATAGAGGAGATGTACAAAAAAGGTGAGTAGTTTGCAGGACAGAAATTATCAGAAAAGGTTAAAGGATCAAAAATATGTACATCTTGGAGGAAAGGAGAGAGAGAGGGGGATGCAAGAGAAACATTTAAATACTTAAAAGGGATTTAACAAAGCACAAGAGGCAAGCTTTTTTGAAAAGAGGAGCAATGTTAGGACAAGGGGTCATAGACTAAAACTAGAGGGTCAGAAGCTTAGATGTAGCATCAGGAAGTTGTACTTTACCGAGTAGTAGATGGATGGAAAAGTCTTCCAGCAGCAGTGATAGAGGTTAATACAGTGAGGGAACTTAAAGAAGCATGGGATGGACATAAAAGCTTTCCTCACCAAAGGACCTGACCAAAGACTGGATTAGGGGTTTAAACCCATTACATGTTGAAAAAACAGGCAGACAAGATGCGCCAAATGGTTCCTATCTGCCATCAAAATCTTTGTTTCTATGACGCTACAAAGTACACGAGTTTACACATGAAGCTTTAGGCGTTATTCACCCTTTATTAGGGTGACCACATGTCCCGGAATTGAAACGACTCCGTGAGGCCTCTAGTATGTCTTATTCAGTTGATCTATACATGCAAGTGCTGTTTTACATGCATTGTTTATTTGGTGCGGTAAAGGAGGGGAGTGATTGCATGCTAGGGCCCAATTTTTTCAATATAGAGTGTATTGGCAACAGGGTCTCATATTTATATACCATATTGGCTCGGATATAGGCCGCACTTTTTTCCCCCACTTTAAGTCTTTAAAGTGGAGGTGCAGCCTATATTCGGGGTCTAGCGCCCCAAGCAAAATAACTTTTTTTGGGGTGTAAACAGTTACTCTAAATACTCTGGATTCTGCTCTAATGTCGTTTAGAGACACCGTTTATTATTTTGTTTGGCTCTTTATTACAACTTTTCCCTGTTTCAGAGCACGAAATTGTTTGCTAACGGAGGCTGAGGTCATCCACTCGACGATGCCTGCCAGAAAGAAACAAGTTTGCCCAGTGTTACAAACGAATTCTACCTAAAGTGAACCCGACTGTCTCCAGGCAAAGTTTAGATAGAGGGGAAAAAAATTTAAAAAGGCCTAATGGTTTTCTGGCTCACAGCTGAAGATATCCAGAATAAATCTGAATACTTTGATATGGTATGGCCCACTTCAACCACCCAACACATGAACAAATTAAAAGCTTGAGGCTCACAAAAAAAAAGTTACTCTTCAGACCCATATCTAGATTAAACTGCTACTTTTGTTTGTAGCTATCAGTAAAATAAAGAACCTAGGAAGTTGGTTTCCTCTTTCTGAAGGCACTGGAATACCCACTTTTCTCACATTCCTCTTCCACTTAAGGGTGCCTGGGGTTAATCCTGTCCATACAGGTGGCTAGCCCAACCTGTACACAAACTAGCTGCCTTCAAGTCATTAACCAGAAGAGCTGGAGCTCCAGGTCTACCAGAAGATGTTCCCATGTATGGTTAGGAGTTATTATCTATGGTCACCAAGGACTTGTTTTCAAAGTTTGGCAAATTGGCTTTGCATTTTGAGTGATGACCATACTCTACTCCAGCTCTGTCTACTTGATTTTTAGTGTTTTACTTCAAGTCTACATGGATACAGTCAAAGTTCAAGTCATTCCCCCCCCCTCTAGTTCCAATCGATGATGGATTGCTGTCAGAGACTATTTCTCAAGGGCTATAAAAGCCACAAAAGGAAACCATGAATGCAGAAGAAAATAAAAGGAATGTATTATTTATATTCTATAAGAATACTTAGTACATAAAAAGGTCATACTTTACAAAATAAGTAAAACAAAAAAAATGGAACTGGGAGAACATTGATATAAAGATGACTGTACCATCCTAGCATCCCTCCTAAGAGTTCCATTTACTGCTGCCACTGTGACGTCTTGGCTAACAGAAAACCAAGTTCATTGCCTGGAGAGCTTAGCACTACAGGAGGGAAAAGATCAAAAGTTCCAAGACGGAACAGGGGGTATTCCTAATGCAGTGTTTAGAAGATGCAAGAAAGAGCAGCATATTGTGCAAAAATAAGAAATCTATTTTCTACATTTATGATACAAGAAAGGCACAGCCTCAGGTTGGTGCAGCAATTTATTTCGACAGGACCGGCTCAGATGGCAAGGCCACAAAGCAAACATGGATTGTACCTTCTGCTGATTGTGCAGAAAGAGTCACCTAAAACCTCCCTTCAAATATTTGTTTTCACATAGTAAATGCAAACACTGCTTTGTTTCCCAGTCAGTGTGTGAGAAGAGCAGCAACGGTCATGACCCAAGGTCACATCAAGGATTTTACAGACTGATTTATGGTCAAAGATCATTTTTACTTTGAACATTAAATAGTGTTTTAAACATGATGTTAGTTTTTGACGGCTGTATATTTACTTCACTTAATGTGTATACATTTTAACAACTATATGACTGCTGTTAGACACTCAAGTCAGTCTTACAGATCATCGAACAAAGAAAGAAGACGAGGATAACATAACATATGCACTCTCATAAAGCAACAGGTACAATGTGTTTGGTGAGTGGCTGTGATCTCCAACAATATGACATGACTACCAACTGGTTCAATGGCAGCCATTTTCTTATCTGTACATTAGACAATATAAACTCAGGTGTTCAACATACAAAGAAAAACATCTAAAGCTGATCACTGAAATCCTCTCACACATCATTGCTTAAGCAATGAATTGGGCAACTGCATTTTTTTTACCTATTAAATAGCAGATCATAAAGCATTATAACATCTACATATGAATACACATTCGACATTGCCTTTAGTAACCAACTCCAATGCAGTGCCTGCCATTTTGGTGGGGACTGACACAGAAGCTCAGACAATTTCTAATTTCTTAAAACAGGCACGTGGCATTCAGCAATACTGAGAAGGTACTGCTCAATACTATTCAGTAATACGCAGGAAGCTGAGAATATACTTGACTTATAATATAACTTATCACCACTGCTTGGTAGTAATAGAGCCAAAAAATAGGCTCTACTCGGGGTTGAGAAACTGATATGATAGATCACAACAACACATGTATGTATGTATGTATGTATATATAATCTATAGTATTGCTCTTCAACTGTGACAATCATTTTTATATATATCTCCTTTGTGGTTATGGGGAGTGGATTACAGCTTTATACTGCCAATAGCTGAATATTCATTCATTGGTGTCCTGCCCGCTTCACAAAAGGTTGGATTAGATACATTTGTATAAAAAAAAAATATATATATATATATATATATATATATATATATATATATATATATATATATATATATATATATATATATATATATATATATATTATATACACACACAGGCTCCTGGGATTGTTCTCACTTGTTTAGCCAAGTGATTATTGTTGAATAACCCTGACTCAGGCATGTATCTGAATGTTAAGTCAGACACGTTACGCACATAAGAAGCAGCGTGGTAGACGGGAAATAGGAGTGCCTTGACTGCCCTCTTCTCAAATTGCACTAGTCATATTTTTATGACCGACTGTCGAGGGAAAATGCTGGAGGACAACCAAGTACTCTTATCACACGTATTGCCCAATTGGATGAACATTCCCAGAACGCGGAGAAGGAGTGTACGAGGCGGCTTTAATGCCTGCTGAACAGTCTACAAAGCTACTGGCCCTTTCCCTCCAAACAGAAGAGGATTACTCTTAGAAACACGCGTTTGGTCATCATACATCTTTAGGACATGTTGCTGAACTTTACAAGGATGTTAATTCCTGCACACCGCTGGGTAGTAAAGTGGTCCTGTACCGGTAGTTCTATGAATTGCCCAAAGGCCTCAGATTTCAATGTCAGATGCCTGGAATATGGTGTAATGTATATCTCTTTAGTGTGACACAGTAAAAAAAAAAAAAAAACCAACAATGGCAAGTTTTTTCAACATAGGACATTAATAATAAAGGATAACCAACGGTCCGCGAGAGACGTTATAATAATAGTAATAACACACACCAGCAGCTTAACAAAATTATTTTTGTCACACACAAGACACCAATTTAACTGTCTTTCCAAAACACAAGGATAAAAAGCACCATTTATTGCCCAGTCGGAGAGAAGTACCTTGTAAATTCCATATCTACAAGCACATAAAGAGAGGGAGGCGAGCTACGACTAGAGGACTGCATTGGGAGGCGGGTCCCACGGGACCCGCCAAAAAACTTGCGGGCGGTCTTTCTGGGGCTGCATGGGGAAGGTCAGGCACTGTACCTGCGGGTCCCAGTAATCCCGCGCAGTCCCGCAAGGATGCCTTCTCGCTGCTCCATTACAGTGTCTCCTATCTTGCTCCGCCCGTGAACAAGGCGAAGTCACGTGATGTGACGTCACTTCCTGTGACCCCGCCTTGTTCCTGGGCGGAGCAAGAGAAGAGACACTGTGAGGGAACAACTCGAGGGCAGCCTTGCGGGACTGCGCGGGAAATCAGGTAAAGGAGGCAGGCGTGATTGGCCACAAATGTGGTGGGAGCGGGCGGGATTGGCCACAAATGTGGCGGGAGCGGGCGGGATTGGCCACAAATGTGGCGGGAGCGGAACACCCACATTGCGGGAGCGGGATTCAAAACAGCGGGAGCGGGATTAAAAAAGCAGTCCCGCGCAGGGCTCTAGCTACGACTCTCAACATGTCTCAATGACAACTTACCATAACTCAAAGAAACGGTCTGTGCCGACTGGAGTCTCTATGGTAATAAATACCAGTTTCACCATTTAGTCTAAAACCAGTGCCTGCTTTCAATACATTTGAAATAAACTTTATCACCATGGCACAGAGCAGACTTAAACAGGAGGAATAAGGGGGACTAAGAGTTTGTGCTGTTTATTTAGTATAAACATACATGGACGCTAGACTTGTGGCAGAAGGTGACCCCCTCAACTGACATTAATCAACAACTTCCCTGTCCTGAAGTTATCTCCAGATACCCCACCTTTGAGATAAATATACACAATTACACTATTCAGTTCCTCTGTCAGCACCTGCTTTCTGACATTAAGTCAGAAAAAAAAATGCTGGCCATCTGCACACACATACACCAGCACACGGGCATTGAGGATTGCATTTGTTAGTTTAAATTTGCATTTCAGTTTATTAATGACAAATTAAAAAAAAGAATATTTAGTTAAACGGTTTCCATGTATTCCTTACAGTCAAAAATGCAAAGAAGCTTTCAAACTAAACATTTGCGTGGCATGTATGACAAAGGAGGCCAGGGAATCCGGGCTCCCAGCAGAGCAAAAATTTTAAATTTTGTTTCTTTTTTTAAGATGACCTCATATAAATGCAAGTATCCATAAGAGTCTTGTGATAATTAACGGACAGGTAATGCAGTGTTAAAGTGGTTCATTAAGCACTTGGAAGCATTCTCCTTACAGCTCTTCTATCAAGGATCCACATACAGAAGATCGACCCCATCGACACCTAATTGCAACTCAGGTAGAACAACCTGCTGCGTAGAATGGGGTACCACGAGCAGCAAGTTGAGGCAAGCCTGGGGTTTTACCTACATTAAAGTCACCTATGCTCAAGAATCAAAAACAGGTTTCATGGAATTTAAGCCAAATGTTATTCTGCTCGTCTTTGCACTCATTATTTCACACCACACGAAAACCAGGCCAAAGTCTTGTTTTGTAACAAATCCAGAGAATATTAGAAACTTAACACAAACAATCTATCCCAAGCAACACAAATTTAGACAGACATTCTGATCAGTTGAAACTGTCAGCCCTTCAAAAACAAGAGAGGATCACACAGGTGTCTGGCCCCGGGGTCAAAAGATTGTGTGCGGGGGGGGGGGGGGGGGGGGGAATTCATACCAACAGGGTTTGGAAGTTAACCAAGATGCAGAAAACCTGTTTTTGTCAATCTTGTGGCACAAAAAAAAAAGAAAAAAAAAAAAAGAAAAAAGAAAACAGCTGCATGTTCTTTGCCTTGTTTTGCCTCTGTAAGTCTAATTTGTTTAGCTTATAGCTGAGAGTCACATTACAACACATTACGCAGTGCTTGAGCGTTCGTTTTCATGGGCACCATTTATAACTCTACTTCAAACCAATCAATCTTAAAACAAAACACCAGAAATTGTAGAAAAAAATTGCAAAACCCACCATTGGGAATGCCTTCAACCACCCAAGGTGCAGCAGACCACACTCAGCAGAACCACCTCAATGTGCTCAATGTCAGAGTGTCTGTGCTTTCACACTACTTGTTGATGTAGTCCACATAATTCCTACAAAACACAGCATACTTTCTACAGCTGGCTAATCTAAATAGCCACCGGCTTGCTATACAGTCAAAGGTTTGCCAAGCCCTAGGAGCCAGTGATCCTTGACATGCTTTACAGTATGTTATATTAAAGGTGTATTAATTACTATACTTATAACCAAGGTCCAATTTGTTTGGGGTTTTTTTTCAAAACTAATCTGAAGCTTTAGAAATGCATTTTTTCAGAATAAATCTGCCTTCAGATAAAACAAAGAATTTCATAGAAAGCAGCATCATTATATCATACCTTCCAACATTTTAGATGGTGGAAAATGGGTACTTGTTACAGAGGCTATGGCTAGGAGGTATGGTTAATGGCCATGGATTTACAGATACTAAAATACTAAACAGTGATTAAAAGTAATTTAACATTAAAAGTTAAGAGTCGTCAGTTCTCCCAACGGCGTACAAATCTTCAGACCCATGATCACTTTTCCGAGCTCTGCTGACAAGACAGCGAGGGTCCTTTCTTAGAGATCTAGTAGGAATGTATGATTTAGTAGTGTTTGTATATATCCTGTTGTAATATCCCCATAGGCCAGTATGAAATGCATTAAGGTGGTGGGGGGGTTAAACTTGCTTTTTAGCAACCAAGTAGTAGCTCAAAGCTAAAAAAATCCACAGATGTTGGTATATCTCTGGTTTCACTGCTGGCAAACTGGCAGTAGTTTTCCCAGAAATTCACTTCCAAGATAACATCAACCAAATACAAGGTGATGAAAGACTTTGCCGAGTCGGATAGAAGACATATTTTAACAAATACCAGAGAATGAACAAAACGCGATGTACTTGGTTGACCTTCAATATGGTAGAAAAAGAAATACAAGCATTGTACTAGCTACAGCATTTTATGTGTGTGTGATACATACATGCAGTTGAGGCCACAAGTAGTTTCTTCTTTTTCCTAGCAAGGAAATTGAGTCACCTATTCTGCTCACATCAGAGGTAATCTTAAATCAATTGATCGATTACAGAAAGAATTGGTTCAGCTTGATTTCACTATATCAGAATTTATATATACACCAAGTTGACTTGGTACCACGGTCAACTGTAAAAACAAAAATTGTATCTAAATATAATATCACATCAATAAATAATTCCCGAACCCAAAACATTTCACTGAGAAACAATGCTTGGCACATTTAATGGCTTCAGAGCTCTGGTTAATTTTCCTCTTGTTGAAAGGGGTAGTTTGTTTCGATGCCCATATTTTATTTCACTTCTGGACACCATCTACCACTGAAGAGGCAGTACTGGGAAATAATTGCCCACCAATCATGTTTCCAAAGAGCATCAAATAAAATCTTTGGGATGTAAATGTTCCACCAAAATTCAATCTAGCTGAATAAAATGTCATGTTAGGTCATCGGTGAAGCAAGTCTGTTCCAAAAATAATATCCAAATTCCAGCAGCTGACAAAGGGCTAGAACGTCAGCTTCAACACTAACAAGGAAAAACTCGGTTCCAAAGCTTTGCTTTTATTAGCGCACATTAACCGCTCTTCCACAACTACTTATACCCAATAAATATTGAATTCCTATTTCCAAGCGCAGTATTTAATTTATTTATTTTTTGCCATTTTTGTTTTGCTTTAAAGTCTTCAGTGACTTTTTCCTCAAGTGTTCAGCTCCATCAACCCATATGTTAATCTAGACCAGCTGAACATCAGAACTTTTAGCATAGTTTAATAAAGCTACCTGTAACTTATGTGTCACAGGTTGTTGATATTATGGTGTTAAACTACATTAAATATTCAAAAGGTATAACACACGTCATGTATTTGTTGAAATGACACAATGTAAACGGCTTCACAACTGTGTTTGCCTCGGGTCACATTAACATGTCAGACAACAGGCAATTAAGGGCTCGGAACATCTGACTGGGCAACCAGTGCCAACATGAAACGGGACCAATCTTACAGCCTTACCTTTCCTATTTCCTTTCTTGTTACTCAACACCTAACTAGCCCAGACAAGCAAAGCGTGGCCACATCGAACCAGTTTACTGTGCGATCTTTGAGTCACAGAAAGTGCAATAAGGCTATATTATTACGTACCATTTCGTAATAACAGAATTACAGAGTTAGTTAGCAAAGCAAATTAAATAGCACAGGTTTTTTTCCATAGTGACGTTACCCTCTATTAAACCGTGAACCATTTTTTGTCGCTTGTTAATCACAGTCAAAAATCTATAAAGAAGAGGAATGACATAAGCAGGAGAAAGGGTTTTTTTGTTGCTGCTGCAGAATCAAGTAATAGCAATTACAATATATATATACACACATATATATATATACACATATATACACACACACACACACACACACACACCTGCACAGTATGGGCATACCTGGGAACTAGTTCACTTGGAGCCTTCCCTTGCGGGACGTAGCTAGGACTTCCCGCTGACGTCGGTGGGTAACACCCCCATTTAAAGGGGCGGGTCAGAGGATTCGGGTGTTGACCAAGAGAACTGGTGCTTCACCCTGAGAACTCCGGGTCAAAGCCGGAGAGTTCCCAGGTATGAGTATGGGCGAAAACCTCCAACATTATGGGAGATTCCATAGGTTTTGAAGAATAACAGGGATAAGATCCCATGGGACTTCCAGATCCAAATAGACAAGCAGGTACTGGAACATCAACCCGACATTGTGGTAGTAGACAAGGAGCAGAGGACAGCAGGTGATGTGTGGTGATAGCGACATCAGGAAGGAGGAGAATGAAAAGCTGTAGAAGTATCAAGGCCTCATAGAAGAACTAGAGAATATGTGGAGAAGGAAGGCCAAAAGGGTCCCAGTGGTCATAGGAGCACTCGGGACTGTGACTCCTAAACTGGGAGAGTGGCTTAATGAGATTACAGGAACATCAGAACACTATCTAAAAGAGTGCAGTGCTAGGAGCAGCTAAGATACTGCTCATAACCCTCAAACACCCAGGCCTCTGGGATCCAAGGTTGAGGAAGACACATACCATAGGGGTGAGAAGGGAATTATATATACACACACCCTTCCTAATGCTTTAGCCTGAATATTTCAAAATCAATGGCTAAGACTAAATTTAGTTTCAAAGCAGTCCAAAAAAAAAAGAAAAAAAAAACAAAAAAAACTTCACTCTTACTGGGCTCTCATTCATGGTTTATAACGCCCATGTAAGTATCACGTTTCATTCCTAGGATTCCAGTTGAGAGGTATTTAAATGACCAAACAGACAAATATGTGAGAGATACACCTAAAAAGCTTATGCCACAAGGAAACAAGCACCTTTAGCCCGTCTGAGCTGTTCTATGATGTTACTGTGCATTTCCCTGGCAAAAACTCCACAAATTTACTAAATCATCATACCATGTTTTGATAAGCATCAGTGACTATGCTTCATGAAGCGTGATAAAAACGCATAAAGCTGTTTCATTACCCCTGCCGCTGTATGTTCGTTTTTTAACATTTAATACAAACCAACTATTTAAGCCTTCAAACTTAATGGCAACTGCTGTGGCTTTTGCATGTAAAACAAATACATACAAAAATATATATACTTTACACACACACACATATATATACACATATACACACACACACACACACACACCGGTATATACATGCACACTTATAATAATATTTAACTCTTGTCAGGACAGATTCACTTTTTACCAGTTATTTTATTATCACATGCAACAATGCATCTAGGAATTTAATAATTATTACCTTTTATTTACATACCGCCAGATTCCTAATGTACTATGCAATGAGGTTAATCACAACCAATACGTTGCATCTTTAGAATGTAGACAGAAGGTACAGACGTCCACACTCAAAGTAAGCAAATCCAAGACACAGGTTGTGTGTATGTGGAAGACTGTCGAATGCTAATGAGAATAGCAAAATATATTGTTTTCTGGGAATTAGTATTTTGTATACAGTGATGCCATAACACACTGAAGAAAGTGGGCTTAAATATATATATACGGTAACTGTTCCAATAAACTTCCTTTATTGCTTATAACATTACCTGTGGTAAACAGCTGAATGGCTAAGTCTTTATCACTTAGCTGGACTTCTTGAGTAATGCAGGTCTAAGGAGGAATGGATTGCCTTAGCATTTGCATAAAGGTCACCCAAAATATAACGACTGACAACAACGGCAGCCTCCAGGTCTGCGGATAAAGGGGGTTTATCGGAAGAAAATAAGATAAAAATCAAGATTGTGTGTCATTGCTAAACCACGCTACTGTATACAGCAATATATTTTACGTAAAAATAAAATTTTATCTAATTTAGTCATATCACCAAATATAACTGAAACCATGAAAATGATAGTATTTCTAAAAGCTGTAGAAGTCCCCCTTTAAAACACATCAGATAAATTATTTAAATGAAGATATTAATAGTATGAAGCCTGCTCGCTTAATATGTCTAATGTCGACACCCTAAATCTGTGTTATATTATGATTGAAGGATGGAATCAAAAGGAGGCCAAAATCATAATTGGTGGTTCATTAGTCCGTGGCGCTCTTGATAGCTCCATCAGTATCATAGCACAATTCTGTATTTTTTCTTGGCAACACCCAGATACAGAGACAAAAATAAACTGCTTCTTAAATGACACCTTGGAAGGTGACAATGTAAACGAGAGCAATGAGATCTTCACACACACAAAATCCTTCCAAATCCATCCACTGTAGCTATGAAGAAGAAAAACTATTTTAGATCGCGGCCTATGGAAGAAGACGACTATTTTTTCTCGTGATGTCAAGGCATTTTTCTGCATGTTAACAGTTGTTTAAGATGTAGGCAGATGGGCATCACTTATCAGAATCAAACAATCTGTGATACTTCAAGTCAGTCACGGGACATTACGAAATGACACTATTCCCACGCAACAGCTCTTGGATGCCAACGTTGCGCTTTTTACTTATACATGGGGTACTTTGACATAATACACTTTTATTAATAGCTGACCACACTATACCCCTAACTGACCTGGTTTAGTTGAAGACACTTCCCAGTTCAACGTAAGAAGAGCATATAATGGTTGGAACATCTCTTTTACAATAAACATAAAAGGTGCCCCTTCAGGTTTTATAATAACCGGTTAATAGTCAACAAGCCATGACATCGTATCTTTTAATTTGTGCCGTTTAATATTCTAAAAACCTGTTTTAAATATTTTCTAAAACGTGGCCATGGTTTATCTCGCTTTCATACAGTATTGCAACAACGTGTCTCAAGGTCAGGATCAATGTCATCTCTGCTATTTTTGGATCAGTCCGCGAGGATAACCAGATCTTCAAGAAGTTTAGTTTTCCGATAACGGCCCGATATACCTTAATTACTAAAGTATTTTGTAATAACATTATTGTAAGGTAAGTTTAATGTGAACGCACAGGATAGGCAACATCTAAACATTAATTTCTATGATGTTCAATCTAATGTCTCACTATTCAGCATTATAAAATACCGTATTTGCTCGATTATAAGACGAGGTTTTTTTCAGAGCAAATGCTCTGAAAAATACCCCTCGTCTTCTAATCGGGGTCGTCTTCTAATCAGACCTCAAATAGAGTCTGATTAGGAGACTAAGATCCAGATCCCCCGCACCGCTGCAGGGGACCTGGATCCTCCTGTCTCACCCCCCCCCCCCATCATACACACACTTACCGGTGCTTCCTGCTGTATTGCCGGGGCAGCGGGTTGACGTCTACGCTGCAGCCGGAAGGAGGTGTGGCTAGCAGCGGGGGTTGTCTGCGTCCGTCGCGCAAACCTTCCCCGACTGTCAGAGATCAGAGTTCCCCGCACCGGTGCGGGGAACTCTGATCTCTGACAGCCGGGGAAAGTATACGCGACGGACGCAGACAAACCCCCGCTGCCAACTCCACCTCCTTCCGGCTGCAGCAGAAGGCGACGTCAACCCGCTGCCCCGGCTGGAAGCACCGGTAAGAGAGGGCTGAGAGGGGAGGGGAGGGGAGAGTGTGTGTGTGTGTGTTAGTTAAATGGGGGTATAGGGGGTGTGTGTGTGTGTGTGTGTGTGTGTGTGTTAAATGGGGGCATAGGGCATTTCTGGAGTGGCGTTAAGGGGGCATTTAATAGAGCACTCTGCCTCCTGAAATGCCTTATACACCTATATGCCACTCTGCCCCATAATATGCATTTTAACCCCCTAAATGCCAGAGTGGCATATAGGGGTATAAGGCATTTCTGGAGGCAGAGTGCTCTATACAATGCCTTTTAACTCCCTTAATGCCACTCTGCCTCCTGAAATGCCTTATACCTCCCTATATGCCACTCTGCCCCATAATATGCATTTTAACCCCCTAAATGCCAGAATGGGATATAGGGGTATAAGGCATTTCTGGAGGCAGAGTGGCATATAGGGGTATAAGGCATTTCTGGAGGCAGAGTGGCACATAGGGGGTCAAAAGGCATACCATGGGGCACAGTGGCATATAGAGGGTTAAAAGGCATATCATGGGCCACAGTGCCATATTGGAGTGGCAAGCCTGGGGGCAGATGTGCGTAACTGGGGGACAGGTTGGAAAATACAAGAAATAAAAACAAAAAAAATATTTTTCTCAATCATAGCTTTTATTAAAAAAAATAGTTTACATGAATTAACATTTACTGGTAAAACTTTTTTCCTTTAGGGTCGTCTTATATTCAGGCTTTTTCTTTTTTTCCTAAGTTAATATTCAGATTTTGGGGGGTCGTCTTATAATCAGGGTCGTCTTATAATCGAGCAAATACGGTATAAAATATCGAAAAACTGTTTAAAAGGTTTCAAAAAGGGTTATTTTCTCACTGTTAGTGTAATATCCCAAAATATAGTATTGATTCGGCAAATGAGTCAAACTGAATTATTTTCAGTTGCTTGACAGTGTCAAAGCCGATTTTAGCAGGAATAGAAATGTATACATTTTTTAAAAAATTTACATAATATACATTATTATATATATTTATGGACATTATATTTACTATGTGTATTTACACATACAAAAGTTTTTTTTGCAAAAGTAGACCCTGTACCAATTCTAATTACAATATTTATGTTCTGATATTGTATTTTAAAGCTTGTATAAAGATTGTCCAGTAGACTTGAAGATTTCTCTGCAGCAAAATGTGGATCTATTAAATCCATTTATCATAAATCTTAAGCCCAGAAAATAAAAAAAAAAAATCTCTTAATATTTACCCAAAATAAAACCAATGTCATCTTACAATAATAGATCAATGTTTTAAAATAAAATGTAATTTACAACCAAATTTCAACACACTATATGTAAATCGGTAAGGGGCAATAGGTATTCAGAGACTTACATCTACCCTTTGTTTTAATATCTTTAAAGAAAGGAAAAAAAAACCATGAATATTTGGGTTCCCAAGGGAAAGGCAAATAAGGACTAAGCACAGATAAGCTGAGACCACATGACCTAACAATTCAAAATAGCCATAAAAAAGTTTATATTTCTGAAATCAAGTCGTTTCACTAGGTGCGTTTGTCACTAAAACGTTGTGAAAGGGCAGCACTTGACTGTCTCTAGTAGCTTCATGCATGCAATGAAAAACGACATGTCACCATAGTCACGGAGAGCATAGTAGGTGGCAGTGACAGCATGTAATAAAAGCAGACATCTTAATTTCACACCCTGTATAATGACAATGAACTAAATTGCTGCATGAATACGTCTAATCAATATATATCAGTCACTCCAAATCATTAGAAAGGCACATAACGGAGCCAGTCTGAGGCTAGTCTAAAACCGTCTAGCCACGGCAACTAAAAGTGAGCCATTTTTAATACATCCCCCTGAATTTTCTAGTTTGGAAAACACATGGCTAATATTACATGGATGCAACCTCCATGTGGCGATCATCTAAACATAAAGACCTATGGTTTGTTTTTGAACATGATCAGTAAGGTAAGCGTCGCTATTTTAACGTAAAACAATTAACTATTTTAATATAATTGTCAGATATTGGTAGGTTGAGTGCGTACCATAATAAGTAGTAAAATTTGTATAACGTGTAGAAATAAATCTGCCACCTGCATTCTCTCCACAATACCAGAACCAAGCTATGGATATCCATACAGAATTTCGAGTGAACATTCTTAAGACTTTCAAAGTTTTCTGCTCGCATTCAAAAGGGTTTTAAAAAAAAAAAAAAAAAAAAAAAAAAAAAAAAGGGCACGTTGCCGGATTTTTGTTTGTTATAAAGTAAACGGCTGCACAATAGTTATCCCTATAGTTTAGAGATAAACCACCGTCTGTTACTCTACTTCCTCTTGAGCTTCCTGGAAAGCCAGAAGTATTTGCGAATGCCGGGATGCAAAGTGCGAGCGTGTGTATGCGTGAGCGTGTGTGTGTGTGCGTTATATGTTCAGCATGCACAAGGTGGCACAACCCAACTAATATATATATTTCAGCAAAAAAAAGAAAAGCAAGACAGCAAGGACTCTGTCGCAAGAAGAAAAGCACAGAGAATGTTTTTTTTCTCCTTTGCCGAAGAAAACGTAGCTCAGCCATTTACTTTAGATGCAGAAATATATTGTGTGGGTCTATATTGTGTGTCCTCGTAGAATCAGATTTACCACGGAGCATGGACAACAGACATAGCCCATGCTGTGCTTGTTTTGCATCATAGCCCATTATAAATTAAATATGATGTGCCTCGGTGAACATTATTTCATTGGCTTTAAACGGCTATTTGACGTCTGTTTGCCCGTACCAGTCAACGACGAGCGGACAGTAAGATGTATGCATCGAGATGAAAAGACGAATCTGATCTCGCAGCAATTATGTACTTAAGACAGGCTCTTAACCTCTGAAAAAAGTTGAGAATGTAAGGTTTTAAAGTAAGGGACTAGTGTACGTCAAGGAAACAAAATCTGTGCCAGGACTAAGAGAGCAACTTCCGATCCTGAAGCACTCCGTCTTCTTAACAGGTGAGAAAAAAACCCCACACACACACACACAATGGAGACGCACGATCCTGTTCTTATTTACGATCTGCATGAAGTTATTAAGGCTGCTTCCACACGTAACAGAATTCTTATGCATATATATATATTGTTTATTTTAATCCATAAACATTACATGGTTTTATTTAGTGGACTGAACGGTAAAATATGGGAAATGTAATGTAAATATAAGGACGTTTTACTTTACAGCGAGGGTGGTAAACAGAAGGGATAGAGGCTAATAAAGGTGCCTGGGATTGGCATAAAGCTATCGCGAATCTAAAAAAAAAAAAAAATGACCGAGGACTGATTAAGGTCTTTGACTCTACATCAGGAAAAATGGGTAGACTAGATGGGCCAAAGTGTTCTTATCTCCCATCAACTTTACAAGGTTACCACAAGCGATGCCTCACACAAGGCCTACTAGTAAATCAAGATGGCCGCTCTCTTATCTCAATCACGAATAAGAAAGTGGCAGAAAATACTGCATCTTTCAAAAAGTTACTCAGTTAAGTGCCTTTGGAGAATGTTTTAATTTGGACTTGGTTAAGATAATGATGGAGAACATGTTTGTCTAACAAGACTGCAGAGAAAGTGTTCCAGGTGCAAACTGGTTAAAAATGATAGTGTCACTTTAACGTTGAAAACACTAACGAGGCCAAGGATTGTAGATCAGGTGTAACGTAGACTGCAAACATTAACTACTGCTTCCTTGTTTTGTTTGGAAGAACAATATTTCTATGAAAAGGAAATCTACTATTATGAACATGCCCTGACATGCCAAAACAAACAGTTTAGGTGATCTAAAAAAAACAAAATGTAATTTAAAAAAAAAACAAAAAACAATTACTGCAATATTGGTTAAAGAACTGTCTTATAATTAGAAAAAGAAGCTTTGACATGATTAACCATTTGTCTGCCAATGGTATATTATGCATTGACCACCAAAACAAATCTGCTATTCAACTCTTCCCGGAACGCTAACATTTTACTTAGTCTACATAAAATTTTAACAAAACCTGCAGCTACAGTCATATAGTAAAACAAAATAATTTCCCAAGAGGCATGTTTACCAGATGCCAACTTTCCATCCTAATAAACAGGGATGTGCGAGTTTGCAGAATATGCATGGGGGGGGCAGTTAGGCTTGACACATGCAGGCAGAAAGACAAGGCATGAACCACGAAGAGTTTGTACATAACTATTCAAATTAGAGGTTTTTAAAAAAAAAAAAAAAAAAGTTTCTGGTTGCTATAGCAGCCTGCATTTAAAAAAAAATAAATCTGTCTTTGCTTAGCAACATCACACTTCCAGAAAGACAAGAAATGTTTAAGGAGGAACTGGAGAAAAACAATAAAAAAAGAATACTGAAAAGGTTTGTTTCTCAGACATTTTTAATGCTTCTAGGATACGTTTTTTGCATTAAAAAAGGAGCTACAAATATTTACACAAAAATTGTTTCAATTTCTCATCTCATAAACACAAAAGCTGTTTGTGCATTTGACAAGCCAACATAAACAACTATTGACCCTCTGAACTGCCACCTGAATTCTCAAAACCGTGACACACAAGGGGTTAACATCAAATAAAACGACTTGTTATATCCATTGTTTGAAGGAACGTTAAATTACCCCTTCTGTTGGTGTGATATTTAAAGAACGTGTGACCTGGGCTTGCTTTCCATGCAACTAAATAAAGAAGCAGAATCTCAGGTCAGTGTCCTGGCCTTTTCCACCCATGACCTGGGAATTCACTTAAATGATAAATTATGTCTGGAGAAGCTTGCGCAATTATAAGAAAGAAAGGAAAAAGATTACAGAACCGGAATAATTTGTTAATTTACAAAACAAACGGGAAACAAAGAAAAGAGACATGTAGTGATATCATCTGCTGTAAGAACCGTGCCCATGGTAGGCCTTCTGAGATATGTAGACAAGGCTTCGTTTTTTAAAGCAACAGAGCCAGCAATGACATCACTGAATCAATACTTCAGGCAAAAATCATGAAAATGAGTGTGTTACACAAAAAAAGGGGGGGGGGGGGTCAAAGAGGTATCCTTTACGAAATACAATGATTCCAATATATTTAAAAGTAGAAAGTGTCCTGTATGAAAATCACATCTTTAATTGGTGGCTAGCGATACAGTGTTTCTTCCCCAAGTAAACAAATGAATGAATGAATCGCATACAAAAACAGCTGGGGGTTTACTCGGTTAACTTTAGACAACACATTGTATAATCCTAGAGGTTTCTCAGACATAATGAGAAGAAGTTCCAAATGCATGCAGGATGTTCTCATGCCTCCTAGAGATCGGAGATTACGTCTTATCATTAGGGCTGATCACTGTCTATTAGTCACATCTGTACGAGCAACTCATAGCAGTCACATACAACCCCAGGAGATGTTTCTTTCATTTACTGTAATTAGGCAGTTTTCTCTTTCACCTCCCCCAACCATCAAAAGGATGTACATGAGGCCCAGAAGATATGATGCAGGCCTTCTCAATACCAAAGTCAGTGGTTTAAAAGGTCAACCTAGAAAGGGTCCTTTAATACTTCATTGACATCCTAGGACAATGCCCCCTCTATAAGTACAAACAGTGGGCCACAGAAAACATGCCCTACAAATAACAGTCGCCTTAATAAATCAAGTCATCTGCATTGTTAAGGTACAGGGGCTCTGCATCAGTCACGCCGTGCGCCTATCACACATGAGCACCGCCACGGAATATGATGGCGCAACATAAATCAATAAGTATTAACATATAGTTTGTCCGCTCTACGGCAGAACCTTCCACAGGTGTTTAAAAAAAAAAAAAAAGTATCTGTGTCAAGTGTTAGAGACAAAACATCAAGGTTCTCGGGTAGAATTTGGCCCCAAGCAGAAGTTTCTGAGTAACAGCCAAGGTACACCAGAACAAGATGTTTCAGACAAAACTACACAAGCCCAACACAGACACATGTTAATGAGGAGCTACAGAATTGAGCTCAATCCACAGATTTTTAGTAATATGGCCAAATAAGCACATTCTTGGTACACACCTTATAGACTTGTCCATAAGTGCCATTGCCCACCACTTCCACCAGTTCAAAAATCCCTGCAGGATCCTACAAAGAAAACAAAAGGACAGAACATAAATGACATACACATACATACATAGATAGAAGAATACTGCCAGCCCATAGAGCAGACATGGGGGAGGGGGTGCATTCAGCTGTTGCTCCCTAATATTTCTCCACTTGAGGCACATGCCAATACATGCAAACAAAGGAAGCCAGTTTAACTCTTACATGATCATGACTTAAGCACACACACAATAGCCCCTTGCAGATATACTACACTAAAGATGCCATGTGCCATACAAATATACATATTATTTAAAGCAAAGGGGAAGAAGAAAAAAAAAAAAAGAAGAAAGCTGCCCCCCCACTGGCCTCCTGGACTATAGAAGGGGCCCAGCCCTGCCTCCATCATATGGGTGGGGGGGCTGCAGCAGCTGCTGCTGCTCTGGATCCAATCTCAGGCAAAACTGCACAAGAGCAAATGGCTAGCTGCAAATAATAAATAAACAGATGCAGGCAGCCCACACCCTGCTAGTGTGCCCGGCGCTCTCCACACTTCCCCCGGCTGCGAGAGACAAGGATACTCACCCTCAGAGAGGAGAGATCTATGTCCACCAGACTTTTTGCAGGCGAATCGTTGGCCATGGTCGCCCCTTCCTCTTCTCCTTAGTAGTCCGGCCAGACCCCTCTCCCTCCCCTCCCTGGATCCAGACAACAGCAGGGCAAGCTCCTATCTTCCTTCACGATCTCCTGGCTGCTCTCAAACTCCTCATTTGGGGGGGCTGGAGGGAGTTGTCTGCCGCTGGTGGGGGGTGCTGCTGCTCCTCGTTACCCCCTTTTTTCCTTTTATTGCTCTTCCCACCTCTGTGCCTTGTGTTGACTCACTGCAGGAAGGAGGGTTACACCATGTTGAGGTGGCAGCGCTAAGCACACAGAATCAGGCTGTCTCTCTCGCTCGCTCCCTCTCCTTCCTCCCCTCCCTCTTTTCTTTCTTTCTTTCTTCCTCCCCTTGGACACACAGACATGCAAAGAAGAGACAGAGGGGGTGGGGGGAAGAAAATCCTCAGCCAGCACAGCTACTGGAGCCGGCAGCACCAATCCCTCAATATAGATCTCTTCTTTCCTCCTCCCTTCTTCCTTATGTCCCCGCCCACTTTCACCAGCAGCAGCAGCAGCATCACCATAGCACACTGATCCAGCACACACAATGCTCGATTGCTAATGGCTCCTCTATTGCTATTCACCCATCTATCTGGACTTTGAAAGATAACTCTATTCGCCAATTGCCATGTATATACTGTTGCAAAAATGGGTGCATTGGTAAACCCCGCTCACTATAATTTTAATGCAGGGAAACATAGGGTTAACTGCATCAGTGATAAATGTTGCCCCGTTCCCCACCCGTAGGCATCGTTATGATAGTTTGACAGTACTGGGTCTCTGTGCATGCGCAGCTTCACTCATGAAACAAAGTGTGTGCCATTGCTATGAACGCCTGTTATACATGCTGGGGTGCTAAGAGTGCAAGACTTATGCAAAGGGACTTCCATAAAGCAGACCACCGCTTTCTATTTGTTGCTCATTTACCTGTTTTTTAACTTTTAATAAGAGTTTTCTAACAGGTGAACAAATTGGGGAATGAGAGGGATATTTATATGTCCTAAATCCATAGTAGGCTGATGGTAGGTTGAAATGTTACGCTAATAACGTATCAAAAGCCACAGTATGACGTCAAAATGGTAACATATAGGCACGTTTTATGCTCTATGACTAGTGTTAACTGTACTATTAGTGACAGAATGTAAGGTATATGACAAATAAATCGTTCCATTCAGGTTTTCTGGTTTTGTATGATGCAGAGTATATTGCCACCAGTGGCCAAAGCACATAACGTACTAATCTTCTAGCGGTAAAAGGAGGTGGATAAATTCAGAACTTCAGGAAAATAACTCTCGACTTAAGAGCAAAGAACACAGTCTGATACGTGAAAAGTACATATGTAGTTGGAACATGTTTATGGAGTCTGTAAAACAGGTGAAATACTCTCCAATGCTCACTACCCAAGGTCATCTTTCTTCTGGACAACATACAGAGCAAACATTTCTTCATAGCATGTATTCTAGAGAGATCTTCCCGGTTCACTCCAGTAGATTATAGGTGGGCCCTCAGCAAGTCGAGTGTTTGGTCTTAATGTATATTTCCTAAAGTAGAGAGTTCATGGATGCAGGATGAAGAACTATGCTATACCACACAGTTATAGAATTATATACAGTATTATGTTAATATCTTCTCTTACAGAAAGGCTCTAGATGTACGCATGTATCGAGCTTTCGCATGTCTAAACAAGGAATAATTCAACTAAGAAGGTCCTAAGGAGTGTTTTCATGAGAAGTCGGGTTTTGTCCATATCTTTGTATCCTGATAGAAAATAACAAAAAAAAATACACTTCGGTTAGGTTTCAAAGTTTTTTTAAATTAAAATTCAAAATAATATACCGTATATTCATTGTATCAAAATAAGGTGTGCTAGGTCAGATCAACTTTTCCCGGTTGTGTTTAATGCTGTCAGCATCATCAGCATCGCATCCTTTGCTTAAAGAATCAGTAGTAATCCATTTCACATACACATTCTCTTGTTACCATGTATCTGCCACAAGCACCAAACCCTTTGCTTACATTCATCAGAAGCAACATATTCCCTGACACCCATTGTCTTACTTTTTCATAAAATTTGTGGGCTGACCACGGCTATCACACCACAGTGTACCAATCCTTTCACGTTATATTTTAATCCTTCTTTATTCCCATTCTAGCACCAGTACCATTTGCACCACCTCTGGACTGCCATCAGGAATTTTTTATATCCCTTTATGAATATATTTGCCTGAGCCTACCATCAAAATTGCAACCACTCCCCATGTTCTCTGAGACCACTTCTCTTTTGCAGACCCCTGTTTCCATTTTCCTGTTCTCCCATTGTCCCCGCCACACCTCTTCACGGCCCATAGCTCTCTGCCACCCTCGCCCACAGTGTCCTTACCCATCTGCTTCTGGATCTATAAACTTCTGATGTCTCTACCCACTTTAACAATGGAATAAGTGTACACAATGATGGTAGGAGGTTTCCTACCTCAACGTCTGTAGCCCTGCATCTCCCCTCACTGTCCATACCCATGTGCCTCCCCCCAGTCGACATGCCCCTCTGCCTCGTTCTACCTTTAGTTTATACCCTTATGTATCCCTCCCACCATTGTCCATACACTTCTGAACCCTCCACATTTATTATACCCCTTGTGCCTGTCTTTTCTGTACTTTCTTTCTTACTTGCTGTAGTCCAGGTGTGTAGCACAGTGCAAAGCGGCAGGAGGCAAGAGAATGTGACCTCAGCGTGGGGTTGTTTATGATCCCTTGCTGATGTTACAACTGTTATCTTGTGCTTCCTGCAGCCGTCAAGTCTCTACACACTGTGCCTGTGAAAAGCAAGAAAGGTGGGCACGGAGGGCTAGGACCAGTGCAGCTCCATGAGGGGTCTTGACCCCCCTGGAGACTGGGCTCCTTACAGAATTACTTGATAAATAGTGACCTGTACAGAACCGTGGGCCAACCAAAATCTAATGGATTACTGGGCATGAAAGCTACACATTGCACTAGTTCTCCTAGCCGTAAAATGGAATTTTCAATTAAAAAAAATAAGAAACATTGATTATGTTTGTAAAGAAAGCTGAACTACCAACAATGTACTTTGTCACTTCTCGACCTCACAATTGCCACCATATTATACTAGGTTTCCCTGAAAACCAAATAATTCCATCAAGTCCTCCTTTTGCAGACTGGTTTGGGTAAAAACAACTCTGAAAAGGTATTTCTGTCTTAACAGAATCCATTCTATATTTTTGGGGGGTTTTCCGAGTGGAAAAAGTACATTAATGATCTCAGTCCTGTGTCACTGCATATACAACGCTTTGTATATTGTTCCCATCAGGAAAACAATGGTTTGGTTATAGTTTAGGGGAATTCTGTGCGAAGCCATTTTTATTTTAATGCTATTTTTTCATAGACGTTTTTCCTACACACTTGTCAAACTGGTTTATGCTTAACACTTTGCAGCCCTCTATCGAGAAGAGAGACACGAAAACTAAGGAGGAGGAAAACAAGGATATCTCATGCTTATGTCACAAGTGTATGAATCAGCCATCCGTTCCTAGTACCTCCAACCACATCTGGAAAACTGGAACCTAGCAGACTGATTGAATAATAACAATTAACTGTATAAACCCACATACGGTGGAGTTGTTTTGTTTCTCACAAGCCCTAGGCATGGAGATGACAAACGGACGTATCATTATTTATTACCATACCGGGTGGGGCACAGAACAATAAGCAATCTTCTATTTAGCTTTCCCTATTGAAATGTGAATGGATGACATTGCACATTATGATGAAAAAATGAATGAATTTTTTAGTGACTGTCCCAGTAACCTTCTCTCAACATTTTATTGAATAATAGCAAATAAGGCAGCTATATTAAGCAGCTTTTCTACCGGAAACCCCCAGGGACCATGTGAGTTAGGAAGTTTAGGAGCTAATATTATACATTTATGATAACCTTTTTTTAAATTTGTAGATTATACACCATCTTTTTCTCCTCAATAATGACAGGAAAGCATTTATTTCATACAAACAAAACATGAACCAAAACAAAATCTGGTTGGACAACTAGTCTGTTCCAACTCGCCAAATAATAGCGCCAAACGCTAAATAGCAGTGTCCCCCCCCCCCCCCCCCCGCAGCACAGTTCTATACAATGTTGCAGCTTCAGAGCCCAGGTTACTTCTGAGCCATGCTGTTTACAACCAGTCTTTTAAAGGCCCCAGACCGTAATTAATGGCTGGGGTACAGCCCTAAAAGCATGCTGGCTCCTAAATACTTTCCTTCCAGCACTCTGCCTCACCTCTTCCTTTGTACCTGCTGGATCCTAAACACCCTCGATTTAAGGACTCACCTTTCCCTTCACCATATATCTACATAATCGATTAAGGTGGGTCTTCATGAGGGTGCATGAATATCCTTCTTGATGCATCATGCATGAGATAAAGGTTATTTCCACCGAAATACTTTGACAAAAAAAAAATACTTGTAGTAATGTTCCATTGCATAATAATATCAGTTACACAATAAATTATCGCTACAAAAACTGTGGTTAAATACACCCAGTCCATTTTCTCAGCGTCGATGTTTATCACCGTGAAGATGCTATCCTCAAGGGAGTGTTCCTTTGGATGCATTTGCAACATCCTGTGGTTGATCAGTTGTGGCAGCATTCTGTTGTGTATTTTGTTCCTCATATCTCTCAAAGTGAGCTTTCTTGAACAATCTAAGAAGTGCTTTGATTCATATTAACTTGCCCCCTGAGCCCCCTGGATGCTTTTATTTCTGTATTCCATTAGTTCTTGTTTTTTTCCATATGCACTACCACCATCTTCTTTTCTGAGTCTCTACCTACACAGGGCAATGAACGAGTAGCAAGAGTTTAAAATTATGACACAGAACAAAATTGTGGGCTTGTGTGTTTGAAACATCGTAGTAGACTTTTCATTTGAAAGCTGTTGTAGGATTAAATCTTTGTCATGTCACATGCATTGGATGTCTGTCATTCTGTAAATACATTTGATAAGAGGAAGAAGGGAAGGAATTCGCCAAAATCACATAAAATCATCTACTGTAGTCATAAATGGTACAAATCAGACACCACAATCAATGTCTAAATGTATGTTTCAAGGTAGGTTTTTTTTTATGGGATCCATGCTAAGGGCCAAAGCATAGCCCACATATACCACATGCGCATACAGTATATACTTGTGTTTCTTTGACATATTCCATAGTTCTTTCTCCTTTGTGTCTGTGAAGTGAAGCAGGAACATAATGAAGACCCCTGCGGCCCCTGTTATGCAGGGGGTCCACGAGATCCCAGGGGGACTTCAAATGCTTGTTGGTATCTTTTGAGGAGGCCACTAATTTTATCTGCTGCTAATGTGTTTTGTAGTTATTTTTTGCCAGTCATGTTCAATGTGTCATCATATCACTGGCTTATGTATGTTAAAATATGCTGAGAGTGTACTTCTCAAGACTCCCAGTTCCCATGGCCTTACCCATAGTGGATTATCACAAAGTATGATAATTATAACATATTAATAAAATATATTCAGTCAAGCTACGCTTCCTCCTCGGACTCTTTCTTTTGCCTGTTTGGGTCTACTACTAGACACATAGCTTTCCACTCTTAATCCTTCAAGAAGACAGAACCAGTTTCTGTTTGTGAAAGAATTCCAAGTTGGTAACTTCCAGCAGCTGCTATTTTATCATCAAACAGTTCCAAATTATAAAAAAAAAAAAAGAGGACACATATTTTCAGACACCCTGATAGTAGCAATAGTCTATAACCAAAGCCTTAATGTTTTACCAGGATACCAGGACATTAGCCAGTAGACTATCTGCCCTTGGGCAGCCACCTCCTGTGTGTGGCCACAGAGATCGTCTCCACTGCTCACCACTCTTTCTTCTTCAACCGGCTTAAAGTAAAGTAAAAGAAGGCAAACAAACGACAATGATGCATTGGTTTGTAGCATCAACAAAGTAGACTCTTCAACATTCTGCAACAAAAAGCCTATAAAGTAGACTTTTTAACATTCTGCAACAAAAAAGCCAAAAAATAAACCTAGGATACAGGTCCACAGTACGGTGACTAATACACAGATTTTATTTTCTTCATTATTTTTTTTCTTTTTCTTTAAAAACAAGTTTATTTTTTTAAGTGTTGCACACGGGAAAGTACCTTTTTATTTAAAATGTATTTATAATGTTAATTACTGATCTACATACAATTATTGGTTTGACATGTTTTGATGACATCCTATTTTGCTGCATCAGACTGTATTAAGTAGATATAGCACTGTGATGTACTTTAATTTACTGGAATAGACCACTCTGTAGAAATTCAGAGTTAAATATAATTTTTTTTTTTTTTTTTTTTTTTCACCAGTTACTAGCAATAAAATCAATTTCCAGTCCATATTAATGCATTAGGTAATTTGAGATTCCGACTGTGTTCCGAGACCATGGGAAATTCACCATGTGTTGCAGCCACTCAGCCCTCGTCAGTTAACATAATGGGTGTGCACATGCCCTCATATCTCAACATGCAGCAGTTTGCTGATAATGATCTAGGTGAGTAAATATAACCAACAGAGCATAGGTAGGAGGAACAGCAAACTGTCTGAGACAAGTGTTTGCGTGAAAGCATATTACAGCCACTGACTACTGCACTTTGTACTGATAATTAGAACTATTGTTCAGTTCATTTACATCACACTTAAATGTAGACTACTTTGCATGTAAGGATGTAAATATGTAAATAAAATGTTATCGTAATATGTTTAATGAATAATATGTTTGCCCTAATAAATATAAAAATGAATATATTATATTTATTTATATTGCACCAGCAGATTCAATAGCGCTATTACAACGGAGTCAGTAAAATAAATTAGAATCACAAACAGAAAACCGGTACAAAAAGAGAAGAGAGGCCCGCCTCAAACAGTAGGAGAGGACTATATACGGTATATGCAATGGTGGTTAGAAAATAATATTTATATATGTACTAGATCCCCACTTAATTATATACCACTGGGAAGGGAGTGTAATGCATGTGGCAGTTTCTGTAGGATATAATGAAATTTGTTAAAGTTTGTTGTGGGTTAAAGCCCAAGATACCTTACTTACATTGATACGTGCGTAATAAGCTGGATGTCACAAGCCCACGGGACTAGAGAGCTAAAAATACCACTGGTAGCGCCTCATTTTTTAAACTAAAATACCTATTTCATTGCACCTTACAGTTTTTTTTTTACCTTGAATTCATTCGATCCCTGTACAAGGCAAGGCCAGTGGCTGTCAAATGACATAACTGGATATGCACGACCACACATTGTGTTTTTAGTTTTTGGCCAGACATAATCATTCAGTGGGGGCATACTGCAGGATTCGATCTGCTGCTGAAGAGGCAGTATCGTTAAGCTGGGGTCCTACCTCTGTGAGTATTTTAATATATATTATATTATATATATAATTAGATATAAACCTTAATATAAAAACCTTTACTAAAATATAAAAAAAAACATTCTATACTGTAGATGCCATAATTGCACAACAACCCAATTTATGTTCAGCAACAACAGGGCCACAGCACTAATACCTACTGGAAGGCAATGCTCAATTGCGTGATATAATTGTGTACTGGCGCTCACTTTGAGCACTGTTACACGCGATTGGTTGGCAGCAGCCCAGCAATGCTAGAGCAATGGACAGCCTGATCTCCCATGTATCGGCAGTGAAATGTCCCTGCCACCACAGCAAAGTCAGGACATATCAGTATGTCCTAATGGACTTCTTTGCACAGCTTTTAGGGATGTACAGGTACATCCTAAGGTTAATACCAGTGTAGTTCTCAGTCCTTCATATTCTACTTGGATTTAATGATATCTGAGCAAGCCTACAGGTGCTTTTTTAAGTGGCATATCACAAATGAAATCCCTGCTAGAACACAGGTGACATCATTTTAAATATCTTTACCTGCTAACAAATAATGGTTTTCACGAGCACTCTTATTAAACCACCTAAGGGTGTAGGCTGAAAGCATTTTCAGCTATGTCAGTGGGGTCTGTTTATATTGACAGGAGAGTTCTGGTTTCAACTCCTCCATTTACTATTCATTATGAAGAGCCAACACTGGCAGTTTCTTCCAGCTAGGGGGGCTGACCATACCCTGTCTAATGTATAATTTAGAGAGTAAAAATACTTTGGAGAAATCTCATTATTTTAACTGTTTATTATACAGGGCCTTCCAAGTTATTCCTGTAATAGAAGTTCATAACATAATGTATGGTGAGGTCAATGAGTTGAAACCACAACTCTACTGCAAATTCCACCACCAACACTCTAGTAAGTAAACCATTTGTTCAACCATGTTCTTTCTCATTTAGTCCATTGCAACCATTTGGTTTTGGGGTTTTAATTGTGGCTTTCTTTGCAGTTGGAAAACATCTGAAGCAAAGGGAGATGTCCTGTGTTAGCCCAGAAAAGGTAAACAAACAAAGGAGACTACCACTGAAGTAACTTGTATGTTTGAACTAGGAGCAACTTGACATGACTGAGTTCACGTGAGCAGTGTGATGAAGGTTTGTTGCAGAAACATCTTTAAAAGATCTAATAACATTAGGTTGATTTTCAGCAGGCTCACACAGCCCACACTGACAAGAGTTCTAGATGCAGGACATCAAGATGTTTCCTTGTAGCCCGGTTACATTTCTCACATGAATCACATCTTAGTCTATATGAGACACCAGGGATCAAGCAGGAAAACTTAGCAAGCACAACACTGAAGTATAGACAAAACCTAAGCAACCTGGTATATTTTGGTGCAAAATCACTTCTATCTCCGTTCTTTTAGTCAATTTGGGACTTCTGGCTGAAGAAACTAATTACTTAACTACCCACGTCTCACTTTTTAGAGAAAGTGAAAGATTTCCAGGAGCTGCGCAGGTGTGCCGGTATAAATTCTGTCATTTTGTTTAATGTGGCAACAGGGTCTTTAGTAATAATAATGTCTGCAGGTCAATTTTGAAAACTGTGTGGTTAGCTCCTTCTAGAAAAAATATATTTTAATGGTAGTAAATTAAGTGAGCCATCGAAAAAAAATGTTTCCTTATGTCCATCCAATAAGCTGTCCATTAAATTGCTTTAAAAATACAAAACTTTATCATGGAGCTCACAGTGTTATGAAAACCTGGTGTCCCTTGAACCTCATCATTGTAGAGCATGATTATAAAGTTTCTTTTCCAATAAGAGATACCTAAAGTGGAAGCCCAAAGGAAAACAAATTTCTTTGAACTTGAGCATTAAATACAGTGCTGTATAGAGTAATGTAGGTTAACCTTGACAAAAACCTGGTTTTATATTATTTTGTTCAAATAAACGTCCTTTATCTGCAGACCTGGAAGCTGCCATTGTTGCAGTCATGTGATATTTTGGGTGACTTTCTCTGCACAAGAACCACAATGACCTGAATCTTTATGACTTTCTTTAGCCAGAATGGCCAAGAGGATGATTAACAATGAGCCATTGTATTGTTTACCGCAGGCAGTGTGATAAGGCGTCAGAGTGCTTGTCTAGTAGATTGAGCTACCATAACAGAGCTAGAACACATGCACATGGCTAATATGCAGCCACCTAAAAACACTATATTATGCAAAAATAGAACAGAGAAGAACATGGTATTGGAGTATGCTGATGTCTCTGGTAAGAGGTGACAATTTATTATAAGCTACCCCAGTTTCAGTATGTCTCAACCAAGAACTCATAATAACAGATTCCCACAGCCATGTACCCTTAAAGTAAGTTTTCCTATCAAATGCTTATATAAAAAAAGGCTGAGAATTTCTGATGTAAAGAAAAAAGTCTATAGTAAACTTAGAATACACTGCTGGAATAGTTTTCACTTCTCAGGATTTATGGGACCCAGAAAGGGAGATAGAATGATGTTTTCAGCATTCCCAAAGCCAAGTTTTATCCACTGAGTCAAACTGAAATCCTTTGCAAGGATATGCTGAATTCAGAATTGTTTGGTGTAGGTGAGCCTCCCAGTTAAAAATCTAATATCCACTTGGCTTGTCATCAGTCCTAAAATTAGGAGCCGTATCCAGATATCGGTAACCATTTATTCAGTCAGTGCTGCTGATGCAGAGCTTCTTGACTGCAGAAAGCTGAACCTTCAGCTCAAAGGCATCAAAGTTTTATCTCTGTCTACACTGATCTATTATTCTTTACCACGATTGCAGCACTGATATACAGGTTAAATAAGGTTAAATAGGAACCAATAAGATATGTTAGAACTAGATAAAAGTGCTAAAATAGCACTGCTTTAAAATGAATCCCCTGTATAAATTCTATATATTTAATCCTAATATTTTATAATGAGGCATAAATGGGATTAAAGCTAGGCTGTATCATAAGCCATCATAGCCGTCTGAAAATTTGAGGATGACAAGATGGAATATGGATAGCCCATTTTGTTTTATTAATGCCTACACTGTGTTTAGATAAATGTGCATTATGATCTCTAACAGCACAGGTTGTAAACGGCTTGGTTGTCCAAATCCATTCAGTTCTAGTAAAGGTTGCCTGATGTAGGCATAGACACAAGAGTACGTAGCCTTGCAGCATAGAAGGATCATATGGCAAATTTAAATGTAAGATGTGCTCACATCAGTGGTGTATGTAAATTAATTTTATGTATCCTATGTGTGTCTAAAAAAATCAGCCATTCTGTCATCCTATTTTTTTCAGGTATGAAGTAGTACGAAGCTAGATTCACCTACTATCGCTTATTAGAGACTGCCTAAAACACCTAAAACTATGTATTCTTCATAGGGCTTTCCAAAAGCTGGATATATATATATATATATATATCTTTTAAGAAAAACAATAGCAATGCATGAAAATGCCTACCTTTTAAATGGTATTTAGGTTGAAGACCATTTATAAAAAATAATTTAGAAAAAAAAAGCTATTATATTAGATATCATGGGCACAATCAGCACTGTGGAAAAGCGATGAACCAGCATCCGGGTCATGGGGCTCCAAGGCTCATTGATGCACGTTGGGGCAAAGGCTGGCCTGTGTGGTCAAAATCCAACAGACGAGCTACTGTAGCTCAAATTGCTGAAAAAGTTAATGCTGTTTGTTGCGTATGGGGCTGCATAGCTGCAGACCAGTCCGGGTTCCCATGCTGACCCCTGTCCAACTGAAAGCACCTACAATGGGCACGTGACTGTAAGAACTGGGCCACGGAGCAACGGAAGAGGGTGGCTTGGCCTGATGAAGATATTTAGGTTTTTGGGTGGAGAGGTAATGCAGCTTATGTATATGTAAAAACATACAGATGATGATAGAAATAAAAGCCACTTATGCTGAAAAATATCATAACGCATTTTCTTTAATAACAGTGTTTTGTAAATATAAAACTAAGCAAGGTTTTAGAGGAAAGGAAGACAAAACACAAGAATGGCAGAGTATGAGAAACAAGAAAAACTAGTTTTAGTAATCGTTCAACTTCAGCATGTCAGTCACTGGTGTCAACAACAATGTATGAATGAGGTTCAACGTAGTGAATAGATAGGAGGATAAAAAGGTAGAGGGGTGGGTTGGTGGAAGGGTAATGCTTATTAGTTTTTGTCAACTTCTCTATGACCATGCACATAACCCTACAGCTATACTTCAGTTAGTGTGACATGACCAGCAGTATCTTTGATGAGGCAGTATAAAACTTATATATATTCTACATTTTTTCCATTGAATAATTTAAAATATTTTTTTTCAATTATTTTAGTAAAATACTTTCTGTGTGCATCTGCTTGGCTTATCCTAACTTCCCTAAAGCAAGCACCCTACACATTTTAATGACTTCTTTGTCCCCCAACAGCTTGTCAGTGCCCCCAAACAGCTTGTCTGTGCCATGTAGGAGAGAAACCCCTGGTGCTGTGGTGGGCAGCGGTCATCTGGGGGCCCAGACCATCTCCCAAAATTTCTGATGGCGGCCATGTACGTGTGAGCCAGCTCTAGTGCAGGGGCTTTTTTTCTTCAGACAGCGAGCTTTGGCTGCGCCAGCAGGTATGATAGGTACTGGACTTCCCTGTTCATTAATGATGTCCTGGGAAGGTCTTTTTGAACACTGTAATGCTTGGTAAAATGTAGGCATATTTATAGTACACAATGGGGGAATCAAGTGTATCTAGGGTTGTTTTTCACCTCCTTTTATTAGGTGGTTTTATTCTCACTTGCCATTTTGTGGTTCATGTTATTGCATTGTTGTCCTCATTGTGTTTAACAAATATTAATGTGGTTTATGGGTGGGAAGGGGATGATATCCTTGGCTTTGCCCTTGTCATGCACTTAAATTTGAAACAACAACAGACATTGTTCTGATGGGAAAACTTTAGTTAAAAACAATCCACTAACATAATTTCTTACTATACATTTGCTAGCAAAGCTCAAAGTGTAGGTGAAAATTTTTGAGGTCAGGTTCAGATTAAATTATGTATGTAATGTCTATGGACATATTCCATGTCTATGGAGTATTTGCCACCCATTTCCGCTCTCCAGGACCATCTGTACAGTATGCCAAAAAGGGCCAGCTGCCCAGGACCCAAACATGCCCATGCACAGCTGAGCCTTTTCCCACTGATTGTCTTTGTCTTGGCTGACCCCTGTGTGTCAGTACATTAATTGAGGTAGAGAAACTGCTGGAAAAGTTAGTTAAAACTGTGGAGTGCAGAATATGCCTACTCCTGCCTTAAGTGGTTTGTTCTATGAGCATACCTGCCAAGTCTCAAACTCATTTTCAGGGGGTACCTACTTTACTCCAAGTCTCTGGACCAGCCTCCCTTATTGTGCAAATAATGTCTAATCTTTTTCCAGGGAATAATAGTTTTTCTAAGAAATGTCCATTGCAAGATGCTGTTAGGGGGCACCTGGATTTGAGCCAGGGACCTCTCGATCTGCAGTCAAATGCTCTACCACTGAGCTATACCCCCTATGTGAAGATCTGGAGCCATTGACTGATGTGTAATAAAGCACATCTGTCATTTTAAAGGTAATACATATTAGTCACATTTGCTCTTTCCCCATAAAGGTAATTTTGTTTGTGTTATCCTAAAATGATCTGGCACTGTTTGGATGATCCCACCCCTGTTGTGCTCATTGTTTGTATTTTGTTCCTGGCAATCACTGTTTATTTTAATCCTGATTATCACTACAAAAGGTTGTCAGGGGGCACCCGGATTTGAACCAGGGACCTCTCGATCTGCAGTCGAATGCTCTACCACTGAGCTATACCCCCTCCACAGGTACACCTTTTCGTATCTCGTCTATTTCATCGTCACACCCTAGTTGGTTTTCTCTCACAGTTTTGTGTACATTTTAGTAATACACATCTGTCATTTCACAGGTAATATTTGTTCTTGATATGCCTAAATAGCATTGCAGAAGGAAAAACGTATTTAACCCATTTTCAGGGGTACCTACTTTACTCCGAGTCTCTGGACGAAACGTACAAGTTTATTCAATGAAAATACAAAGACCTTTATGGAATTCTGTGAATTATGGGATGCACTTTTCATAGGTGTATTTAGTGTATACAACTGTAAAATGTAGGATTCTGGGAAAGGTGGGAGATCTGTTTGATATGGTCATTTACTTCTATGGCAGTCTAGATCATGACAGTACTTTATTATACCATACATTACTTAAAGAGGTACTTTCTTTTACTAGAAAATTCTATACAAAGAATCTACAGAATTAGAAGAAAGAAGAATATGCTTTTTGGCTTTGCAGCGTTATTTCCTTTTATGACATCAGACTGTATTTAAATCAGTTACACATCACCCTGACAACGTTCACACATAGATCTGCAAGGCTTCATATTGCTACTAGCAAATCTTTCTAAAATAGAATCCTGCAAGTGAGCAAAGAGAGTCGCGTCCTATGACTGCAGCACAGAAAATTATATTGATAAAATGCTTGTGGATCAGGGCTCTCCTTTGAGATTTCTGTGCATATCGTGGTAAATAAGAGAATGAATGACAGAACACTACCTAAAAAATCGAAGTTGACAAATATCATGTTAAAATAAATAGTTGCTTATCATACGCTATATGACTGTGTTTTGTACTACATGTCACAAGCAAAACAAATAAGTGTTGTCCAAAATTGGACAATAAAATCAACAATATCATATATATATATATATATATATATATATATATATATATATATATATAATGTTGATTTTGGTGTGTTAGCCACACTTTTATTAAAAGTAAGTAACACACCAAAACTGGACAAAAAAATCCAATAAACAATATTAATATATATGATTGCAGCCAGTACATGCTGGAACCTGAGCATGATAGGAATGTGATTACAGCCTCCCTATGCCATGCTACCCCCTCACACACATACACTTACACATCCATGCTATCACACACACACACACACTCATTCACAAACTTTTATTGTAGGCTTTAGTGTTGTGCGCTGGGATATGAAATCAAATCCCGTGCATAGCATCAGTTGCCGCAAGCATCGCAAGGGAGCAGGATCGGGGGTAACAGACCCCTGCTCCCTTAATTGACTTTAAGCCGGCTAGAGGGAGATCCTCGATCTCCACAAAAGTGCCTGCTCCTCCTGCGGCGGACATTACTGTGCCTGATGAGCGGCACCTGGCGCGGACCGCCTCGCCCCCGCTAGGTACGCTACTAATTGGGGGACAGAGAGAGACATGTTTTTTGGCAATTCATTTTGTTCCTAAATAAAAAGAAGCCCTCAAAAATGAATGTGCAAAACTGAAACAAAAAGCCAGGGGGCACCCGGATTTGAACCAGGGACCTCTCGATCTGCAGTCGAATGCTCTACCACTGAGCTATACCCCCTCCACAGGTACACCTTTTCGTATCTCGTCTATTTCATCGTCACACCCTAGTTGGTTTTCTCTCACAGTTTTGTGTACATTTTAGTAATACACATCTGTCATTTCACAGGTAATATTTGTTCTTGATATGCCTAAATAGCATTGCAGAAGGAAAAACGTATTTAACCCATTTTCAGGGGTACCTACTTTACTCCGAGTCTCTGGACGAAACGTACAAGTTTATTCAATGAAAATACAAAGACCTTTATGGAATTCTGTGAATTATGGGATGCACTTTTCATAGGTGTATTTAGTGTATACAACTGTAAAATGTAGGATTCTGGGAAAGGTGGGAGATCTGTTTGATATGGTCATTTACTTCTATGGCAGTCTAGATCATGACAGTACTTTATTATACCATACATTACTTAAAGAGGTACTTTCTTTTACTAGAAAATTCTATACAAAGAATCTACAGAATTAGAAGAAAGAAGAATATGCTTTTTGGCTTTGCAGCGTTATTTCCTTTTATGACATCAGACTGTATTTAAATCAGTTACACATCACCCTGACAACGTTCACACATAGATCTGCAAGGCTTCATATTGCTACTAGCAAATCTTTCTAAAATAGAATCCTGCAAGTGAGCAAAGAGAGTCGCGTCCTATGACTGCAGCACAGAAAATTATATTGATAAAATGCTTGTGGATCAGGGCTCTCCTTTGAGATTTCTGTGCATATCGTGGTAAATAAGAGAATGAATGACAGAACACTACCTAAAAAATCGAAGTTGACAAATATCATGTTAAAATAAATAGTTGCTTATCATACGCTATATGACTGTGTTTTGTACTACATGTCACAAGCAAAACAAATAAGTGTTGTCCAAAATTGGACAATAAAATCAACAATATCATATATATATATATATATATATATATATATATATATATATATATAATGTTGATTTTGGTGTGTTAGCCACACTTTTATTAAAAGTAAGTAACACACCAAAACTGGACAAAAAAATCCAATAAACAATATTAATATATATGATTGCAGCCAGTACATGCTGGAACCTGAGCATGATAGGAATGTGATTACAGCCTCCCTATGCCATGCTACCCCCTCACACACATACACTTACACATCCATGCTATCACACACACACACACACTCATTCACAAACTTTTATTGTAGGCTTTAGTGTTGTGCGCTGGGATATGAAATCAAATCCCGTGCATAGCATCAGTTGCCGCAAGCATCGCAAGGGAGCAGGATCGGGGGTAACAGACCCCTGCTCCCTTAATTGACTTTAAGCCGGCTAGAGGGAGATCCTCGATCTCCACAAAAGTGCCTGCTCCTCCTGCGGCGGACATTACTGTGCCTGATGAGCGGCACCTGGCGCGGACCGCCTCGCCCCCGCTAGGTACGCTACTAATTGGGGGACAGAGAGAGACATGTTTTTTGGCAATTCATTTTGTTCCTAAATAAAAAGAAGCCCTCAAAAATGAATGTGCAAAACTGAAACAAAAAGCCAGGGGGCACCCGGATTTGAACCAGGGACCTCTCGATCTGCAGTCGAATGCTCTACCACTGAGCTATACCCCCTTACCTGTATGTTTGTTTTCTCTCTCAGACTTATGTACATTTTAGTAAAGCAAATCTGTCATATCAAAGGAAATATATATTGGTAACATATGTTCTCTCTCCATTGAAGTAATTTTGTTTGTATAATCCTGAAATGATCTGGCCCTGTGTGTGGACTTTTGGGTGAGTCCACACCCTTTGTTTTCCTTGGGAATCACTAATTAATTATGATTATCAACACAAAAAACTGTTAGGGGGCACCCGGATTTGAACCAGGGACCTCCCGATCTGCAGTCGAATGCTCTACCACTGAGCTATACCCCCTACCTGTAACCACATACCTGTAATTTCAAAAGGTAATATTTAGAAGTACACAAAACAACGTAAGAATTCAGCATATGCAGAGCGAATACCATTTGTAAACACCTATCTAAGGCATAAATATCGGTGATTCTGTCACAAAGTATGGCCTTACATCGCTTAGCCCTCAGCTACCTTAAAGTACCCCAGGTATGGCAAGCCCTATGTAATTTTTGATGGCTATATTACTAGGCGAATCAGTAGGACTGCACGTCATTTTTAATCCAATAAGACCCTCAAGCAATTTAAAAGATTTACCTGGACACTATTAACCCCTTGATGACAATTGCCGGTCCGGGCACGTCACGGAAATTCATGTCGATAACGACAAATGACGTGCCAGGACCGGCACGTCATTAAACGGGTGCAGAAAGCGATCTATTTTCGCTTTCTGCACCGAAACGGCGTTGCTGTAATGCCTCGACCTCGAGGCATTCAGCAACGCCATTATCGGCACAAAGGGGCCATCTCTGGCCCCTCCCCGGGGCGTCAACATCCGCCATACTTTGTATGGCGGCGGACGCCCGTTTTAAAAGCGTTTAGGAGGCGATCAACGATCGCCTCCTAAACTTAAATGGTGTCGCTGGAATGCCTCGATCAGGAGGCATCCAGCGACACCAAACACTTACCTTTGGATGGGCTGTGACCGCTCCGGAGAGCGGTCACAGCCGCAGCTGCTGGTGATCTTCGCCATCTGCAAGATGGCGGCGGTCCGGGAAAATTCAATAAAGAAACAATAAAGTCTAAAAAGTTCGCTAGACGGTCTCCAGACCCTCTAGAGAACTCTGGCTCCACTTGCAGGTTGAATATAGGTACTGCATTCAACCATGCAAGTCAATGGAGCTCAGCTTTCTAATCACAGTGTGATTAGAAAAAATAAATTAAAAATAAAATAAAATTAATAATAATTAGAAAAAAAATAGTAAAAAAACAGTAAAATGTAAAAATAATTTCCCACTGATTTCAGGGGAACCTTCAAGTTGAAAAAAAATGTTAAAAAAATTTAAAAAAAGGCAAAAAATATATATATATATATATATAAAAAATATATTTTTGTGAGCAAGTCCTAAAATTAGCATATTAGCTTAAAACAATTCTCGCATGGAAAGAGTTAAAATACTGGCATATTAAATGCCCATGGGGTGTCTACTTTTAAAAAATGTATGATTTGATGGGGTAAATTGAATTGGCCGGGTTCAACAAGGTCCCAATTAACACGGGGGGAAGGATGGCCACACATCTAATTTCCAATTAGAAAAATGCACACGTACCAAATGTGGCCTTTTAGTTCCCCCCAAAAATGACAAACCCATGCATGTGGGGTATCACTGTACTCAGGAGATGTTGCTGAACACATATTGGGGTGTCGTGTGACAGCGGCATATACCAGGAGCTGTAAATTCATACATAAAGTAGGTGTGTGTGGGAAAAATACACACACAAAAATACTACTGCAAACTTTGAAAAAATGCTGGTGATAAAATGTGTGCATGCAAAGAGTTAAAATACCAGCATTTAAAATACCCTGGGGTGTCTAGTTTTCAAAAATATATGGTTTTGTTGGGCATACTGAAATGGCCCGGCTCAAAGATGTACCAAATAGGGCACGGGCAGTGGATCCCCAAATGCCAAAGTTCAACATTGAAAAATGTGCATGCCCCAAATGTGGCTCTTTTGCCCCCGAACAGCCAGGCAAAATCATTCATGTGGGGTATCACTGCGCTCAGGAGATGTTGCTGAACACATATTGGGGTGTTTTGTGATAGTGACATATACGAGAACTTTTTAATTCATACCTGAAGTAAAATGTGTGTGACAAAACAAATGGAAAAAAATGACTATCACAAAGTTTGACAAAGACTGGTGGTAGATATGGTGCATGGAAAGAGTTAAAATAATAGCATTTGAAATACCCTGGGGTGTCTAGTTTTCAAAAATATATAGCTTTATTGGGCACACTGAAATGGCCCGGCTCAAAGATGTACCAAATAGGGCATGGGCAGTGGATCCCCCAATGCCAAAGTGCAACATTGAAAAATGTGCATGCCCCAAATGTGGCCCTTTTGCCCCCAAACAGCCAGGCAAAATCATTCATGTGAGGTATCGCTGTACTCAGGAGATGTTGCTAAACACATATTGGGGTGTTTTTTGATAGTGACATATACCAGAACCTGTTTATTTATACCTAAAGTAAAATGTGTGTGTAAAAACAAATGCAAAAAAATTACTACCATAAAGTTTGACAAAGGCTGATGGTAGAATAAGTGCTTGGAAAGGGTTAAAATACCAGCATTTGGAATACCCTGGGCTGTCTAGTTTTCAAAAATATATGACTTGATGGGGTAAATTGCATTGGCCGGCTTCAAAGATACCCGAAATGGCACATGGGGGGAAGAATTACCAGATTTGGAAAAAATGGCTTTGAAATAGCAAAACGGTACCTGTACTTATTGCTCCATAACGTGCAGAAAAAAGCAAAAAAACATAAAAACATTGGGTATTTCTAAACTCAGGACAAATAGTAGAATCTATTTAGCAGGTTTTTTTATTACCTTTTATAGATGAGTAAAAGATTTTTCAACTAAAAGTTAGAAACAGTCATTTTTTTCTAAATTTTTCACTATATTTTATACTTTTTTTAATAGTAAATAATATGATACAATCAAAACAATGTCATCTAAAGAAAGCCCTTCTTGTCCTGAAAAAAACAATATCTAATGTGTGTGGGTTCAGTAAACGGGAAAGAAGAAAATTACAGCTAAACACGAGCAGCGCAGAAATGTTAAAACGGCCATTGTCACGAAGGGTACAAAAAGTAAAATCAGCCTTTGTCACGAAGGGGTTAATAAGGCATCTGTGTGGCAGCAGGGGTTGCTCAACCCTAAGGTTTGTTCAGAGCCTGCAAATATACATAAGACAAAAAAATACATACAAATATAGAGGAGTGCAGAACTTTAAAAGCATACAATTTCAGATTCCTGGGTTGCTGCTAGGATAATAATGACCAATAAGTAAAAAAGCAAGAAATCAGAGTAAACCTAGTGAGTACCATTCAGAAAACACCTACATAAAGCATAAATATTGAGGATTCAGTCACTCTATATGGTAGACATGCATTTGGATTCATACAAACTTTTTGTTTTTTAAACAAAAATTGCGTACGAATCTCTGAAAAACGAGGGTGATCCCTGTCAAAACTGAAAAAAACTAATTGCAAACCTGCCAACATTTTGAATTTCATTCATTCGTTTTCGTGCCATAGATGAGTCTTCTCTCCCCCTCAGACGTTTTCTGGGACAGGTGCCAGTAATTACAAGGTGTTGCTTTAACAGGCCATGATCAGTGTTCCCTCTAAGCTGTGCGCTTGTGCGCGCGCACATAGCTTTCTCAGGGAGCGCACACGAAAAAAAATTGTGCGCACAACCAGTAGCTTACCGAAGGAGGGGGCGGTCCGCTACCGGTTGTGTGCACAGCACCTCTCCAGAGACAGACAGTAATGTCCGCCGCTAGTGGAGCAAGCTCGGTTGGGGAGATCAAGGATCTCCCTCCAACCGGTTTAAAATCAATCAAGGGAGCGGGAGGTCTGTTAATACAGACCTCGGATCCTGCTCCCTTGCGATGCGCACGGCAACTGATGCCGTGCGTCGGGATTTGATGTCAGATCCCGGCGCAGAGCACTGAAGCCACGCCCACCAGGGCCGGCCTTAGGGGTGTGCGACATGGTAGCAGGGGCGCCTGCCCGGGACTTAAAACATAGGTTTTTTTTTTGTTTGTTTGTTTTTTTTAAACTTTATTTAACATCATTCATGTTAAATAAAGTTTAAAAAAAAAACAATAAAAAAACGATGCTTTAATCTAAGTCCCGGGCAGGGACGCAGAGCGGTTGCTCGTGAAGTTTTCAGCAACCGCTCGGCGCCCCTTACTCTCCGTGACTCCGTCGCGGTGCCGGCATCTCATGTTGAGCGCCGGACTATTCCGGCGCTCAACATGAAATGCCGGCACCGCAGCAGAGCGAGAAGACGGATGCCTCCCGCTCTCACTGCAGGACTCCGGCAACAAGGTAAGTGTGGGGGGGTGTAGTTTGAAGGGGCAGGGCGGGGTAGTTTGAAGGGGCAGGGGGGGGTGTAGTTTGAAGGGGCGGGGGGGTGTAGTTTGAAGGGGCAGGGGGGGTGTAGTAATTTACTTATGCAGTGAGAATTTCACCTTTAAAAAACATTACAGTAAGTAATACTGTTGTGTAACTAATACTACATTATCACACTATAATGTAGTGTTATTAACCATGAGCGAGCTGTACCAAAAATATAGAATAACAATTTAAATGTAACGTTTGCAGAAGCATATTGTGCGCAAAAAATTTTGGCTCTGGGAAAATTTTTGCACAAGAGAAATTTTCTGCGCACACCACCTAAGAAAAATTAGAGGGAACATTGGCCATGATTAGCATTTTTGGCAGCATTCCCAGTAAATGTGGTTAAGGTTTGAAGTGGGTGCATGTGTTAAGCATTCAGATCTCAATAAATCTAACAGGTGATGATTATTAAACAATCAAGGACAGGGTGCAAAAGAGTGCCTACAGCAAAAGATGCCCCCCTACCTGTGAATAGGTATGTGAGTTCAACTGGTTTGTACACTGTGGTAAATGAAACATATATTGGTAACATTTTTTCTTTCTCCATAAAAGTAATTTTGTTTGTATTTTTCTAACATCCATTGATCCGGTCACCCCGATGTGCACATAGTTTCTAATATTTTTCCTGGAAATCCCCCAGGCCGCCTGAAATATAATCTAAACGGCCGCTGGGTGCTGATGCCGCCGGCCGGCGCTACTTTAATACTTTTTTTTTTACATTTAATATGGCAAGCCGGATCGGCTATTAAATAAAAAATTTAAAAAAAAGTATTAAAGCAGCGCCGGCGGCATCAGCACCCAGCGGCCGTATGTGATGGCCGCCAAGTGATGGGAGCAGCGTGAGGGGTGAAAGCTCCGCCCCCTCGCACTCACCTTTCACCCCTCACGCTGCTCCCATCACTATGCGGTCATCAGATTGTTGGAAATCGAATCTAAACGGCTGCTGGGTGGTGATGCTGCCGGCCGGAGCTACTTTAATACTTTATTTATTTTTAATATGGCAAGCCGATCCGGCGTATTAAATAAATAAAAAAGGATTAAAGTAGCTCTGGCCAGTGGCCGTTTGGATAGGTTTTCTGGCGGTCTGATGGCCGTGGCGTGAGGGGGCAGGGCCGCTTTGCTTGGCTTGCCCCCCGGGCCTTGGGCTGCCAGCCCTCCCCTGGCTGGGGGGCACCTGGATTTGATCCAGGAACCTCTTGATCTGCAGTTGAATGTGCTCTACCACTGAGCTACACCCCCTTACCTTTGTATGGAAGTTCAACTTTTGTATGACTTTTGTACATTGTGGTAAAGCACATCTGTCATTTCAAAGGAAATATAAAAATGTATCCATACTGTTTTGTTTCCCTTGGGAATCATTGATTAATTATGATTATCAACACAAAAGGTTTGCTAGTGTATATAGATGTGAATTCACCTGGTTTGTTTTGTCTCTTAGACATATATATATATATTTCTCCATACTGTTTTGTTTCCCTTGGGAATCATTGATTATCAACACAAGGGGTTGCTGGGGGGGCACCCAGATTTGAACCAGGGACCTCTTGATCTGCAGTCGAACGCTCTACCACTGAGCTATACCCCCTACCTGTGGGGCTTTGTTGTGAAATATTTTCTAACATCCATTCACTGGTTTGTTATCTTAAACGAAATTCCTTGTTCAAAAACAAATGCACCAAAAATAAAATGAAAAATTAGTCAGAAATGATTTTGGACCTCCTGCACTCTATAGTCTACTATATGGCCATATATTAATAGGCCACCACTATGTCAAAGTACCCCAAGTTTGGCAAGTCCTAGCTTATTTTTCATGGCTATATTGGTTACCAAGGAGCTAAATTAGTGGGAATGCTTTGCATTTAAACCCCAAAAGAGACTCTCAAGCAATTTAAAGTCTCCTCTGGACACCATTAATGAGGCAACTGTGTGGCAGGAGGGGCTGCTCAAACCTAAGGTTTGGTCAAAACCTGCAAATATGCACAGCACAAAAATATAAAAAGATCTTTTGTGTTTAAATGCAAAGCACTCATTCAGCCCCTTGGTAAGAAATATAGCTATGAACAATTACATTGAGCTAAACTTAAGTCACTTTGACGTACTGGTGGACTAGGTGATTTTCTTTGCATTATCTTAAAGTCATCCAGGCCTGCTTTGGGAGTTTTGGACCAGCCACCCCTATTGTGCATATAATGTCTAATCTTTTTCCAGGGAATAATTGCTTTTTAAGAAATGTCCATTGCAAAATGCTGTCAGGGGGCACCCGGATTTGAACCAGGGACCTCTCGATCTGCAGTCGAATGCTCTACCACTGAGCTATACCCCCTACCTGATAGTATTACCTTTTTTTTTTGCTCCAGATCGATTGACTGATGTGTTTTCTCTTTTATCTTAAGTACTTTGTAATAACGCACATCTGTCATTTTAAAGGTAATATATATTAGTGACATTTGCTCTTTCCCCATAAGGGTAATTTTGTTTGTGTTATCCTAAAACGATCTGGTGCTGTTTGGATGAGCCCACCCCTGCTGTGCTCAGGGTTTCTATTTTTTTCTTGGCAATCACTGTTTATTTTCCTGATAATCAATGCAAAAGATTGTCAGGGGGCACCCGGATTTGAACCAGGGACCTCTCGATCTGCAGTCGAATGCTCTACCACTGAGCTATACCCCCTACACAGGTACACCTTCGTGTGCACCTGAGCGTATGTCGTTTATTTCATCATCACACCCTAGTTTGTCTTCTCTCACAGGCTTGTGTACATTTTAGTAATACACATCTGTCATTTCACAGGTAATATTTGTTCTTGATATCCTTAAATAGCATTGCAGAAGGAAAAACGTATTTCAGTATTGCTAATACTAATTTAGTGAATAAAGTAATCTAAAAGTGCTTTTAGATCCATTATGACTAAAAAAGTGAGATCACATATGATGGCTACCCCCTCCATTGTGTGACTGGGGGAAAACGTTAATTTTAAGAGAACATTCAGCTATGATATGCATTAAAGTTGATCTATCATTTCCCTAAATCTTGCATTTTACAGTTTAACATAGTAAGTAAATATATACCATATTCTCAAGATCATAAACGGCACTTTTCCCCCTAACTTAAATCTTTAAATTAGGGGTGCGACCTATAATCGGGGTTCAGATATTTGTCAATGTCCGCTTACCTTATCTGCAGATCACTTTCATGCCCATATACTTTCATGCAGCTCTCTTGCATCTTCTTGTTTCTGTGTTCAATATTGCAGACACACTTGCATAGAGAGGCACATTTCTACACCTGCTTGATTATCTCAGCCCATTAGTGCATTCCTCTCAACTTCTACCCCAGTGATGAATTGAGACACTCTGGGCCGGAGTTTTGGAGGTAGAGTGTCAGCGCACATGCACAATTCGGCACATGTGCAGTAAAGATTCTCCCATTTCCCGGACCCCCAAAAAATGAAATTGGAGCCCTGGGATTGCAGTCCTGATTCCAGCTGTCCTGCCAAGCTCTACCTCTGTCCTGACATGCCGCACAAAGCAAGACAGTTAGGAAGCATACTTTAACACTTCCCTCTCTTTTCATGGCAAGTGATATCTTTAAAACAACCTGTAATCAGTTATCTCTAAAGCAACATATTCCGCAGCGCTGTACAATGGGAAAACCACAGAACATAACCAGCAGTACATTTCTTAACAATTTGGACATTCAGAAACAAACGATTAGGAGGGTCCTGCTCAGGGCCGGCCCAAGACATAATGCCGCCTGAGGCGAAGTTTAAAATGTCGCCCCCCCCCCCGCCGACACCAGGGGGGGGCGGCATTTTAAATTTTGCGGACGCCATTATCTACCCTCCCTCCTTATTATCTACCCCCCCCTTTGTACTTACCTATAAACAGTCCTGCGGTGAGTCTCCCTGCTCTGCCCCGGTGCCGGCTTATAATGCTGAGCGCCGAAAATTTACGTCACTTCCGGCGCTCAGCATTACAAGCGGGCACCGAGACCAAGCTAGAGGGCTCGCAGAGGAGAGAGAGGGGTGCTGAGCGGGTACTGACAACTTGGTAAGCAAAAACCACTCGGCGCCCCTCTCTCCTCCGCAAAAAAAAAAAAAAGAAAAAAAAAAGCGCTTGGGGTGCTCCATTGCTCCATTGTAGGGCCGGCCCTGGTCCTGCTCAAACAAGCTTACAACATACCCTTTATTAATAAATAAATGTAACAAAACGATGATGACAGGTCTATTTTAACTAGTCACTTTATTTTGTATGTTCTTCTATAATTGGATAGGGGAAGGGGTTTTACAAATGTAACAGCATACAAACAACATATAGGAAGCGCTGGTTTTTAATAAAAAGTTCCATAGCTGACAGTTTGGTTTAAGGTTTCTTTTTTCACCCTGAAGTAGGGTGCTAGAAAGAACATTTTACTTTTTCTGCAAAAAGCACAAAACAATAAAAAGGAACGTTATCTGTCCTTCAGAAAAGGGGAGTAAGCTATAAAATGCCTGAATAAAAGAATACTTCCAGTGCAAAATTATAATGTATGCTTGTGCAGGTGGTGAAATAATGGCTTTCAGTATGTAGGCTTCATCATAGTTATCATTACCAAGGATAAGGCATTTATTTAAATAATGCTGCATCTATTACTCACTACAACGCTCTCACCTTTTCATAGATGAGCTCCAGAACTCCAGGAATGATGTTCCTATAATGCATTTAGTTTCAAAATCTCAAATAGCATGGTCTTCTTGTGGTGATGTGATCCCGCACAATGAGATACCACGAGAATGATAAAGATATGTTTAAATAAGAGATTTTGCACTGCTGTGGAACAATTGATATGATATGTTCTTCAATAAAGAGACTGGGCAGGCATGTTTTATGTTAAATGATACAAGATTATGAAATAGGGTGAAGGGATGGTTTAACAAGAAATATATATTGCAGGGTTACATTCACATTCTTGCATAATGAGGATATAATGAAAGTATGTATGGTACTATATACACAGCTAGTGAAATTACTAGCACATGTATTTAGAAAAAGTTAAGCTTGCCTTAACTCTGGACTGGTGGACTACAAACAGGGGAGGGCTGGCAGCCTAAGGCCTGGCAAGTCTACTCAAGTGGCCCATTGCGCCACCAAAGCGGCTGTGAGCGAGATTGAAAGCGGCCGTCGTGCGGCAGTCACTCCACCGGCGCCTAATGAAATTAAAGCGGCCGGCGTGCACGCACCGCGCCGCCCAATAGCCGTGCCTCAGCTCTTTATCCCACCCCTTTTAAGACGTGGGACGAAGAGCTGAGGAATGGCCATTGGGCCTGACTGCCGCACGACACAAGGGCGTACCTAGAGTATTTGGCACCTGTGGCAGATCCTGTATGTGGCACCCCCACCCACACACACACACACACACATACACACTTTCAAACTGAATAGTTTCTATGGTTAGGCAAACATTGACAGCGGTACAGCAAAATTTTTATCATTATATACTGAGGCACACATTGACGGTGGTACAGCATAACTGTTATCATTATATACTTAGGGATTACACTGTACCACCGTCAATGTGTGCCTATACTTTGAGCCAGACACTGACAATTCTGCAGTACAACCCCTATCACTATTTACTAAGCCAAACATTGATGTGGTGTAGGCCTAACACTTCAGTGACTGGCTTAGTACATAGTAGGGATGCACCGAAATGAAAATTCTGGACCGAAACTGAAAATTCTGCATTCATTTGGCCAAAAAAAAAACCAAAAAACTTTTAAAATACTTTATTAAAAGTAACACACCAAAATTAGACAAAAAAAATCAATAACAATATTAATATATATATACCTATATATATATATATATACATATATATATATAATTAACAGAAATCACAATCCTATCATGCCCAGGTTCTAGCATGTACTGGCTGACTTAGCATGATAGGCGTGTGATTGCTGTTTGCAATCATATATATATATTAATACTGTTATTGAATTTTTCTGTCCAATTTTGGTATGTAATTTACTTTTAATAAAAGTGTTGTTAACACACCTCAGTTGGACAAAAAAAAAATTGATAATAGCAATCACACTCCTATCATGCCTAGACAGCCTCCCTATGCCATGCTATCCCCCCACACTTCCATGCAATCTCAAACCCTCATTCACAAACATTCACAATAAACTATAGCATAACACCCATCACACACTTACTAATATTTTCCTACCTTTCCTCTGGCACTGTCACTTTTCCTCCTCCTCTTCATTCTTCCTCTTCTTCTTCCTCTTCTGTGTCCCGTCCTTCCGGTGCAGAGAGCGCGGAAGACGGTGGGCGTGGCTTCAGTGTTGTGCGCCGGGATTTGACATCAAGTCCCGACGCACAGCCACAGTTGCCGCGCGCATCGTTTTTGGAGGCGTGCCGGCACCCCTCAGTGAGCGGCACTCCAGGCGGACCGCCTCCCGCCAGGTACGCTACCGGCACGGCGGACAGTCCCGGTGGCAGCCGCTTAGTTTTTAACTTTGCGGCTGCCATGAATGTTCGTCTGCCGGCCACCCGGACCCCGCCCAGCACGCCCCTGACTACAAACATGTCCACCAGGTGGGCTGCATAGGTAGTCACAGCTTTCACCGTGAGACTGTACGCTGGGACTTAATTCGTTACAATTATTTTTATCAAGTAGGTAGAATAGCTGAGGGTGCAAGCAGCCATAGAAGCACCAGAAGCTGGCTTTTCGTAACTACAGGAGTCAAGGAAGAATCTTGCCACTGTTCCCAGCTGTTCTGCACCCCTAGGTCCGTGTGCCTTGATTTAGTGTAGCATCAGGGTGACAAGTGTTTTTATCAACATGTATCTCTTATCCTATTCTTGTTGGTCAGTCATGGTCTATCATGGGCCTTCTGTCATCATGTACATGATTTGGCAGGTACACTGGTTCCTGCAACATGTGCAGCTCCATCAACTTTTGTTGTAAACTTAGTATTTAATTTTTTGTCCAATGTTTAATAGTAACTGGATCATATTAGAATAAAGTCTAACAGGCTGCATACCCACCAATATAAAGCGGTATTCTAGTTATAGAATTTGAGAGTACAGATAAAGGTTCATGTTTGGAGAAATACCAACGCTGTATCCTGACACTGAACACAAAGTAAATAACCCTTTACACAGAGGTGACATTGTGCTATATTTAACTAGTATAACATGTCCGTACACAACATCATAGTATCCCAAGAGTCGCAATCTGTCTGTTTTACTAAACAGTACAGTTAGGGACTTGAAGTGTGAATATCCATCTGAAGATAATGATATTTCCAAGTGCATGTAGAATAGGTTCCTGCATTGATATGCAAGTTGGAAGCAAGGATGAATACCTGTGCTGCATATTGCTCTCTAATAAGAAATTACATTATGCATTCTCAAAAATGAAAATGCCCACAAATTATATATTCTATGGAGATATTAAACTATAATTTGTATTTCCATGGGTGAGTTCTTTTTCTCCCATTTTTATATTTAAGTGGCAAGTAATTATTTGAGTAGTGTATGGTGGCATTGTTTGGTATTATTATTTATTGTTTTATATAGCGCCATCAAATTCCGCAGCGTTGTACAATGGGTAGACAGGACATAACAAGTAGCATGTAACATAACAAATTGATTTACAGAGACAACAGGTGAGGAGGGCCCTGCTCAAACGAGCTTACAATCTAGAGGATTGGTACCATGTCTGGACTGTGCAAATGTCCAATGAACCACTGGGCTTGGGTATTTCTTTTAGTTGATCTGTTGTGCTTTAAATGCCAGAGTCTATTTAGGGGTTCAAGACCCTATCTGAAGTTACAATAGTCAAGGTGGTTGTTTGAATTTTACAATATGCTTGAGTCCATTTACAGTTACTACACCCACCATATTCACTAAATAATCAATTAAAATACATTACACAGACACATTTAAATATTTTGCATCCAGTACATATATTGTAGGCTTTCTGCTTTATTTAAAACATACTCAAGGTCTCAGTCCCCAAAGCCTTTCTTGCAACTAAACTAATACATACATTCACTTTAAATTGCAATTCATTTACAAATGCTACTCCCATGTCCTAAAAGAAAGCTGAAGCATGTTTACGCTATTGAAATTTAGATTTTATTTTTACAAAACAATAGAACATTGTTGTAGAATCTCCAGGAGTTTTATCATGCAGACACTGGCCCTAAAGCAAATATTCCCAAGTAAAATAGCTAATTGGAGAGATATGAAAACTACAGCGTTCACAAAGAAGTAGTAGTGAAAGTCAAGTCTCCATGGAGCTAATCTAGGTGGGAAGTGAAAAAGTGTGTTTCAGGAAATAGAGCCTAACCACCTGCTTCTTTCACATGTGTCTCCAAGATAAAAGGAGAAAATTAGATGGGAAAACTCCATTAATAGTACCTATGCATTAGACATGCCCACCATCTGAACTTTCTGTTCAGCTAACATGATTTTAACCTATTATGCTGAGATTCCCAAATGCAGCTTAGTTCCCGTTAGTTTTTTTCCGTATCAAACAACACAAGGATAGAGAGAGTAAAAAGGGCAACAGAAATGCCCCCTGCTAGTGTGATACAATATCCTATCCCCACTGTACACAAGGAAACAAGGCGGATCCCATATTCACTATATAATACTATACCTTCTGACATACAGAGTACTGCCTCCTATTTGGGAAATACATTATTACCCCCTCTATCCCCTCTATGCTAGATCCAAAAGTACTATGAGGGCTTTTGAGATACAGCATATTAATTAAAACAACTGGATAATATTTAACCTGCAAACAGATTGTATCTCTCACATGGTTGCCGACATTTTCTTGGTGGGCACTTTTTTGTCTCAAATATTCCACTGTGTCTTAAATTATATAGCCAGTCTGAATGTTTTCCTTGCAGGATCTCCTGAAACCAGAAAACAACTAAGTGAAAGTAAGGTCAATATTATAGTGGGGTGGGGGGGGGGGGGGAATCACAAACTGAAGGTGATCTTCTTCTTGAAAGCAATGCTAAAATACAGATTATATTGGATTGATTGTTTTTTGACAAGGACAGTTATGTCATTTCTGCAAAAGTGTATGTAACAGGTATATGGCTCTGTAGAACGGAATAGGATGTGCTGTGTTTTTTAATGTACCAAAAACCCTCTTTAGGGTTATTCATTGGCCTGGTATTTATAAGTGGTCAGTATAGTCTCACATGGAAGTGCTATCAGGAAATGAGACAGAATACAGGAAGTTCCTGTAGTGAGTTCTTTAGTAGTCACTGCTTTGTGTTTTCTTTGTAGGTCACATAAACTACATTTAAAATCAGTTGAATGGTGGGCATTAGATAAAAGTCCCAGACAGGATCCTAACCCCCTACAGTGCAATTTAGTTTTAAATATACTTGATTAGTTTACATGTTTAGTTCCTAAAAAGAGAAAATATCATCAGCTATGAATTAATAAAAAATTATTATTTTAAAACCATTCTTATTTTACCTATCTGGTGTGAAATATATTCCTTATTATTAGGGTGACAGTAGTTTAATGAGGTCACAGTAGGTTTACTAATCAGCTGTCTCCACTCAGCCTCTCCTATTGCCGCTGGGCTTAAAAAGATAATGGAATACATGGAAGCATGTAGTCTATCCCAGCAATTCAGGAACCTATGGCACGTGTTCCATAATCAGCAAGCCAAGGCCTCTGTTGTGCCTCAAGGCCAAGTTGAGGACTGACTGGTTAACTTTTTAAATTGGCCAAAAGTAGAGGAAAAGGAATGTCTGTTCATACAGGCCTCTGGTTCACCGCTCCATGGCAAAGTGTGCCAGCTGTTGATGTCATATCCTGGAGTTCAGCACTAAAGTAGAGGGCACTGTGATGGAACACTGAAAGTGAGGACCCACCACAAGAATTAAGAAAAGTAAGAGATGGGGAGAAAGAGAAGAGATAGAGAAGAGATAGTAAGAAAATGGAGATATAAACAGAAAGCTGTAGGGGAGAGATAATGAGGAGGAGAGAGAGAAGGTAATGTATGTAAGTGTATTTGTGCGTGTGAGTGTGTGTGTGAATGTATGCCTGTGTGTCTATTGTGTTTTTCTTCTGAAAGGTGAAAACAACACTTTGAGGTCCGACACTTGGTTTCATGAAGAAAGTTGGGCACTCAAGCCAAGAGACTTTCGTCATTACTGGTCTATCCACTGCCTCCCCTATCCAATGTCTGGTAAAGCAGTGGCTAAATAACAATAACATATACATGAGGGGCCCACTGGGGTGTATATGTAATAACATTAATTGGAGACATAGTTGGAATGCCAAAAACTGAAAGCATAAATCTAAAATTCACTTAATTCTCTTGTGATTACATCTCAAAATCCTTATTTGGAAGCCTGATGGACTTACCCATAAAACTTTATCCGCGATTATGGTTCTACCTCTTTTCAGCTAGCTACTAATCACTTGTGTACTGTACACAAAGGACATTTCCATACACCATTGTGAATGGAAAGCGCAAGCTGCCTAAGCGGCGCGCTAATTGTCCATTGCTGGACATTAGTTATATAACAGGGGTCACTAAAAGGTCAGGAAAGTTAAGGCATAAAGTTTTGGCTGGCTAGGTTAGCTAAATCTAATTCTAGGTTGCTGGGCAGGCAGTTTATTTAGCGCAGCTGATTGGTTAATCAGCTGTGCCGCAGCACGAGGTTTGAGTGGGCGTTATGTGCGGCGGGAAAAATAAGCACAGCTGATTGGTGCAGTCAGCTGTGCTCACGGCGCGAGGAAACTCTAAAATAAATAAATAAGCTGCGCGCAGGGAGATTAAATTCACCTCAAGAGAAATCTTCAAGGAGCTGTTGCTGAGCAAGCGTCCCACCCCCCCTCCCTTTTGTGTTTAAATGTAAGGTATGTAATATGTTATATTGTCGTAGTTTTATAAGGGGTAAAGGTCGCCTCTGTGTTGAGGTGCATAGAGGCTTGGTGTTACACAATCTGGCTGAGAAAGGGGCGGATTGTATTTGGTGTATTATATATAAGAAGTTATTTGGTTATTACGTTAAATGGTTTGTGTTGTTAATGCCTCTTATACCCTTTTAAATAAAGCTACGGCCAATTTTATCCAATTTACAATTCTGTGTCTGTGGTTATTTTATTGATTTGTTAGGGGTTAATACGTACATGCAATGGACATCACAACAGCCTGCCATTCTGCCAAGCATTTAGCCTTATTGTGAAAGAGTCTCTGGCAGATAGGAATTCCAGATTTCAGAGTAAACGCTGGTTACTTGTAAGAAGTGTTTTCGTCTTGCCCTCTTCATTCTCACATTCAAATTCACATCACTGGAGCTGAAACTTACTAATTGTTATACTAGGGGGACAGCATTCCTGGCCTCTGCCATGACATTTCTAAGCGTAAATCACTTCAAGAGGCTACAATCAAAGGATCTGCCTGAAATAATTAACGAGCCATATTTATCTTGTTAGAAGAGAAAACATATGGATTTGTTCATCATTTCTGTGTACTGTAAACTTTATATATACTTTGGCACTAATGCACTTGTAGAACAGCAGGATTTTAGAGCTGTGTATCTGCATCACTGATCCCAATGTTTTAGCTTAACAGCCAGCAGCTGCTTCCTGATTCTTAGTTTTCTGTGCATGCACATGTGACACTTAACAGATTTGCTTATTTCACATATATATGGCAGAAGGAGGTTGCAGGGACTTCATTTAAAGGGAAAAAAAGGAGCAGTGATGCAAAAAGAATGACATGACTAACACAAAAAATATGTGATGTAAGAATATTTTGTCATAGGAAAACGCCACAATGCATCATACCATATTTAATTGGTGTTCGCTGGCTGTGGATTACAACTTCTAGCACATTTGTATGGATACAGTCATAATGTAAACAGTTCTAGCAATGCAGCAACCAAATACATTACTAAACGGCCAATACATTCTTCAGCGGTGAGAACATATCTGGTCAAGTAATTGGTTACAGGGAAAGCTAACACTACATTGTGCTACAAATGTGGAGACGCACTTGGACATTTTGTTTATAAATATGGAGTACAGAGTGTAGCAGTTGATATACTCCTATTCTTGTTTCAATATATATATATATATATATATATATAATTATGTTTTATTTATATAGCGCCAACAGTTGACACAGCGCTTAATACAATACATAAATTCAAGGGATATGACAAAACAAGAATTGACAGACTAAGACAAACCGATACATTTGGTGGAGAGGGCCCTGCTCGCAAGCTATATATATATAAAATTACTATTACTATTACTATTTTGACAAAGTGTGGTTGTATAATTAGTGCATGGAAAGGGTTAAAATACCAGCATTTGAAATACCCTGGGGTGTCTATTTTTCAAAAATATATGGTTTGATGGGGATTAATTGAGTTAACAGGCTTCAATGATATTCCAAAGAGGAGATGGAGGCAGAATGACCACATTTGGGAAAAAAGGTTTGGAAATCATAAAACGCTACTTGTACTTATTGCCCAATAACTTACAAAAAACAGCAAAAAAACATAAAAACATTGGGTATTTCTAAACTCAGGACAAATAGTAGAATCTATTTAGCTAGTTTTTTTACTTCCTTTTTTAGTTGAGTAAAAGGTTTTTCAAAGAAAAGTCATAAAAGGTGTTTTTTTTTTCAATTTTTCACCATGTTTTATTTTTTTTTTATAGTTAATAAGATGATATGATCAAAACATATGGTATCTGAAGAAAGCCCATCTTGCCGTGAAAAAAACAATATATAACATGTGTGGGTACACTAAATGGGTGAGGAGAAAATTACAGCTTAACACAAGCACCGCAAAAGTGTTAAAACAGCCTCGGTCCCACAGGGTACAAAAATTAAAAATTAGCTCGGTCCTTAAGGGGTTAAATTAAAACATCGTTTTTTTTTGTTTTGTTTTTTTTTTACTTTATTTAAATCCTCCATGTTAAATAACGTTTTTTTTTTTACTTTATTTAACATGGAGGATGTTAAATAAAGTTAAAACAACAAAAAAAAACGATGCTTTAATTTAAGACCAGGGCAGGGGCAGGGCAGAGTCTCCGTGACTCCGTCACAGTGCCGACGTTTCATGCTGAGCGCCGGAATATGATGTCATATTCCAGCGCTCAGCTGTAAACACCGGCACGGAGAGTGAGGGGCGCCGAGCGGTTGCTGAAAACTTCACGAGCAACCGCTCGCCGCCCCTGCCCGGGACTTAAATTGAAGCATCTGTTGTTTTTTGGTTTTTAACTTTATTTAACATACAGAGCGAGAAGACGGACGCCTCCCGCTCCCACTGCAGGACTCAACAAGGTAAGTAAGAATAATGAGAAGTAGGGAGAGGGGGTGAGGGGAAGGCAGTGAGAAGGAGCAGAGGGGAGGAAGGCGGGAGGGAAAGGGGGGTTAGCAGTGAGATGGGGCAGAGGGGGGGAAGGCAGTGAGAAGGTGCAGAGGTGGTAGATAGTGAGAAGGGGGGGCGCCACAGGAGTAGTCCGCACAGGGCGCCAGAACACTTAAGGCCGGCTCTGGTCACGTTTTACACATAACTTCACTGATTTACCTTCATTTCATAAGTTTAATGATTTCTTTGTGGAACAATGTAAATATATCCACTCACTGTTTTCCTTCAGATTTAGTTTACACACCTTACCTGGCAAATCTGATATCTTGCATTAACTCTGCCATGTACCTGGAGAGAAGGACATCACTCCTACAACTCTGATCCATTTCTGACCTCCCCATATTTCACACTTTAACTGGCTAGTTATGCTTCCTCTTCCCTTCCTTCACATAAGCCCCACTGATTAGAAAGCGTATGTTCCTGCGACCTTCCAGATCTCTGCGCCACTGACTTGTGTGACTTTCACTACAGTCAAATCCCCGTTCCCAAATACTCTACCCCTATTATCACATTCTACCTTAACCTTCCATTAGATTGTAAGCTCAGAGGAGCAGGGCTTTCTCTTTCTGTGCCATTATGTCTTACATTTTTTCATATTATCGATAGTAATTATTTTGTTAATTTTATGCTATGAAGCTGTTTTAATAGGTGAAACATAATACAAATAGTAAAAACTATTAATGTTTATAGAAGGGTTATAAAGAGCACTTGACTGGTATGTACATTACATACAGTTGAAAAGTTAAAATATTGATGCATTTTCTAGTGTATCGATGGTATTTAGTCACTGACATTTTGTGATTCTTGGCTTATGTTGCGTAAAATACTTTAGCTATTGCAGTTTCTGCTATCCAGTTTCCTTCTGATTACTCTAGTTTGAAATTGTAGTTAATTAACTCAGGCTGTTAGTGCATAAAAAATGGGGGAATAGTATTATTATTTACAAAAGGAAATGTCACAGGACTCAATATGTACAAACTCCAAAAGCGAGTGAGAGCATCCTTCACTTAAAATGCCTTGGGGTGAGGAAGGTAAGTTTAGCAGCTGGCAAACTGTAGCTGCCCCAATCCATGCCTCTGATCCCCCCAGCATAGTCTAAAATATGCATCCCCTGAAGAGATAGTCCTTTTCACATGCTGGCCTCCCACCAGGAAACATTACATCACCCGCATGAGGGAAGGAAATTGTAAGGGTTTAAAGGACACAAACAAACATGACTAACAGCTAGGGGGTATGCTTCCTATCCAACTGGCTACGTAAATATTAAAGCTCACACAGAGAAAAAAATAAGACAGTTATATTTAACCCCTTAAGGACCCGGCTCATTTTTTCTGTGGGACCGAGGCTGTTTTAATACTTTTGTGGTGCTTGTGTTCAGCTGTAATTTTCTCTTCACCCATTTAGTGTACCCACATAAGTTATATATTGTTTTTTTTCAGGACAAGATGGGCTTTCTTCAGATACCATTATTTTGATCATATCATCTTATTTACTATAAAAAAATTAAAAAAACATGGTGAAAAAATGATTAAAAAAAACACCTTTTATGACTTTTCTTTGAAAAATCTTTTACTCAACTAAAAAAGCAAGTAAAAAAACCATCTAAATAGATTCTACTACTTGTCCTGAGTTTAGAAATACCCAATGTTTTTATGTTTTTTTGCTGTTTTTTGTAAGTTATAGGGCAATAAGTACAAGCAGCGTTGTATGATTTCCAAACCTTTTTTAACAAATCTGGTCAGTCTGCCTCCATCTCCTCTTTGGAACATCTTTGAAGCCGGTTAACTCAATTTAACCCTGTCAAACCATATATTTTTGAAAACTAGACACCCCAGGGTATTTCAAATGCTGTTATTTTAACCCTTTCCATGCAACAGTTATACAACCACACTTTGTCAAACTTTGTAATAGTAATTTTTTTAATTTTTTTTCACACAAATTGTACTTTAGTTATAGATATACAGGTCATGGTATATGTCAGTGTCAAACAACACCCCAATGTGTGTTCAGGAACTTCTCCTGAGTACAGCGATACCCCACATGCATGGGTTTGTCATTTTTTGGGGGAACTAAAAGGCCACATTTGGTACGTGTGCATTTTTCTAATGGGAAATTATTAGGGATGTGTGGCCATCCTTTCCCCCCTGTGTTAATTGGGACATTGTTGAACCCGGCCAATTCAATTTACCCCATCAAATCATACATTTTTTAAAAGTAGACACCCCATGGGCATTTAATATGCCAGTATTTTAACTCTTTCCATGCGAGAATTGTTTTAAGCTAATGTGCTAATTTTACCCCACATGCATGGGTTTCTCGTGTTGTTTGAGATTTAAAATGCCACATTTGGGAAGTGTGCTTTTTTTCTCCATTTTGGTCAGTCTGTACCTATGCCCTATCTTTGAGCTCGGCCACTCCAATTTACCCCATCAGCCATTTTTTTTTATATTAGACACCCCTTGGGTATTTGAAGTGCTTTTATTTTAACTCTTTGTTGAGATTTTTGAGAAATTTTAGCACTTTCTCAAAATAATAAATTCTTTTTTTTATATTTTTTTTACACATTTTGCTGGTACTGGATGGTTCCTCTAGTGACATCACTGCATAATTATTTTTAAATGTTAACACATTTTTTTTTATTTTTTTTTTAATTATTATTTTTTGAATATTTTACTAATCACATTGTGATTAGAAAGCTGGGCTCCATTGACTTGCATGGTTGAATGCAGTACCTGTATTCAACCTGCAAGTGGAGCCAGAGTTCTCTAGAGGGTCTGGAGACCATCTAGCAAACTTTTAAAACTTGACTGTTTTTTTTTACAGGGCAGCCGCCATCTTGCTGATGGTGAAGATCACCGTCCATCCAGAGGTAAGTGTTTGGTGTCGCTGGATGCCTCCTGATCGTTGATCACCTCCTAAACACTTTTAAAACGGGCGTACACTGTATGGCGGATGTTGACACCGCGGGGAGGGGCCAGACATGGCCCCCGATGCCGATCTCGGCATTACAGCAACGCCGTTTAAGCGAAGAAAGTGATCGTTGATCACTTTCTAAGCTTATTTAATTTTTTGACGGTTCATTTTTTGAACCGGCAAAGGTCGTTAAGGGGTTAATCATGCATTCAATTCACTTTCTTGCCCTATCACAACTACCCCTTCCACTAACCTTACTGCCTCTGACTTTGCCACATGCATCAATAGTAAAATTGAAACTGAATCAGATGTGATATATCTGCACAGTCCCCCTGACTCTACACTCTCCCATACATTGAACTATTATTCCTCTTATACATGAAACCGACTATCTATTGTCACTGAAGGTTCATGCTCTCCTTTTTTACTCTTGTCTAACCACATGTCCCCTCGAGGTGATCTTCTCATATTACCTAATCTCTCTCTCATGTACTCTTGTCGTTACACTAGCTCAAACTCTCATTCTCTACTGGATCTGTCTCATCATCCTTCAAGCCTGCTACCATCACACTATTCATTACTTGACCTTCTGCAATCTAGTTTCTGCTCTTGGCATTCTACTGAGACTGCCCTTACTAAAATTACTAATGACCTCCTCACTGCTAAATCTAAAGACCACTACTCTATGGTAACCCTGCAGGACCTTTCTGCTGCTTTTGACTCTATGGACTATTCTCCTAAAAACTCTTCATGATCTTGGTTTCTGTGACACTGCTCTCTCCTGGTTCATATCCTACTTTTCTAACCATACCGTCAGCATCTCCCTCTCCAGTAATATTCCCCTCTCAATCTGGGTACCCCAAGGCTCAGCTCTAGGACCCCTTCTGTTCTCACATTACACTACCTGACTTGCAAACTCATCTCAACCTTTAGCTTTCAATACCACCTGTATGCAGATGATACCCAGATCTACCTATCTTACTCCTGATCTCTCTCCCTCCGGCTTAGATGGTGTAACTGCCTCGCGTCTGTCTCTGGAGGTCTGCATGTTTCCTAAAACTCAATCTTTCCAAAACCGAACTTCTTCTCTCCCCACCCTCCAATGCTAACATTACCTCAACAGTTTCCCTCAATGTCAACCTCATACATGTTGTCTTGGTGTCTGTCTTACAAACACCTCTCCCCTCTGTCAGTCTGTGCACTTTAGGAATCATTTCAAAATCCTGACTCTAAATACACTCCTATGCAGTGTCTCTGATGATCCTGCCTGTCCTGTGCTCTGATCTTTTATTGTAAGCTTGCAAGAAAGGCCCTCTTAACTTTACTTAATATATCGAAAAACCAAGAATAATTGCATATCTACCAAGCAATACAGTTCTTATACATCCTGAACACCCATCAGGCACCAACATTGCTCATGGCGGACAATTTAATGATGTTTTATGGACCCTTAGAAACCTAACCATGGACACTGGTGTCCTTGTACGCCCACTTTACCTATCTCTGACACCAAAGGGGCACCTAGCTGGTTTTATGCTATACACGGTGCCCCTTCCCACCCAGTTCCTAAGTACCACTGACTACCACTCTTTAGGACAGTCCCTCTTAGGGACCCAAACCCCTCTGGCCTTGGCACTCTCTTTTCTAGGATCTTTAAATGTTTAGTTGTCTACATTATTGCTACGAACAATACAGTTCACCCTTCTGTTCTTACTTAGCCAAACAATACATTAAAAAAAATCCCTGCCACTGGCACTCAGGTTTGTCCAGGTTTCACACACAGGCTATGTGTGCTCCTATCCAAAATAACACAATTTTGCAATATGAACCTTAAACTTGTGTTTCATACTTGAACTTGTGAACATACATTTAACCCTTTAAGTCACATAACAATAAGGAAAAAAACATAATACTTAATTTTGCATGTTAAGCACACCAGAACTATAACTTATAAGTATAATAGTTATATTTAAAAGTAAAACTTTATTGTCTGGCATACATAGAATATGTTTTCTACTATTTATTATGGGCTTTAAAATTGCTTCATAGTCAATTTTATAGCAAAAGAACCCCCCCCAAAATCTGCATAACTTAATAATAGACTGGTCACAGTGGATCTTTAATATTGTATACTATTTATTTTAAGTAACATGAAAATTGCTGAACCGACAACTCCACAGGAAGAAAATGTATTTTACAAAATTATTGAGAAGTTTAAATACAAGAACATCGGCAGCTAACCTGGTAAGTGCCCTCTTTCCTTTTTATTTGTGCAATTCCAATGAAAGAAGAAGCAAGTTATTTTTGTTCAAAATATAAATGGTTTGTTTTTTATGGTTACACTATATTTTTATTTAACCCCTTGATGACAATTGCCGGTCCGGGCACGTCACGGAAATTCATGTCGATAACGACAAATGACGTGCCAGGACCGGCACGTCATTAAACGGGTGCAGAAAGCGATCTATTTTCGCTTTCTGCACCGAAACGGCGTTGCTGTAATGCCTCGACCTCGAGGCATTCAGCAACGCCATTATCGGCACAAAGGGGCCATCTCTGGCCCCTCCCCGGGGCGTCAACATCCGCCATACTTTGTATGGCGGCGGACGCCTGTTTTAAAAGCGTTTAGGAGGCGATCAACGATCGCCTCCTAAACTTAAATGGTGTCGCTGGAATGCCTCGATCAGGAGGCATCCAGCGACACCAAACACTTACCTTTGGATGGGCTGTGACCGCTCCGGAGAGCGGTCACAGCCGCAGCTGCCGGTGATCTTCGCCATCTGCAAGATGGCGGCGGTCCGGGAAAATTCAATAAAGAAACAATAAAGTCTAAAAAGTTCGCTAGACGGTCTCCAGACCCTCTAGAGAACTCTGGCTCCACTTGCAGGTTGAATATAGGTACTGCATTCAACCATGCAAGTCAATGGAGCTCAGCTTTCTAATCACAGTGTGATTAGAAAAAATAAATTAAAAATAAAATAAAATTAATAATAATTAGAAACAAAATAGTAAAAAAACAGTAAAATGTAAAAATAATTTCCCACTGATGTCACTATCAGGGGAACCTTCAAGTTGAAAAAAAATGTTAAAAAAAATAAAAAAAAAAGGCAAAAAAAAAATTATATATATAAAAAATATATTTTTGTGAGCAAGTCCTAAAATTAGCATATTAGCTTAAAACAATTCTCGCATGGAAAGAGTTAAAATACTGGCATATTAAACGCCCATGGGGTGTCTACTTTTAAAAAATGTATGATTTGATGGGGTAAATTGAATTGGCCGGGTTCAACAAGGTCCCAATTAACACGGGGGGAAGGATGGCCACACATCTAATTTCCAATTAGAAAAATGCACACGTACCAAATGTGGCCTTTTAGTTCCCCCCAAAAATGACAAACCCATGCATGTGGGGTATCACTGTACTCAGGAGATGTTGCTGAACACATATTGGGGTGTCGTGTGACAGCGGCATATACCAGGAGCTGTAAATTCATACATAAAGTAGGTGTGTGTGGGAAAAATACACACACAAAAATACTACTGCAAACTTTAAAAAAATGCTGGTGGTAAAATGTGTGCATGCAAAGAGTTAAAATACCAGCATTTAAAATACCCTGGGGTGTCTAGTTTTCAAAAATATATGGTTTTGTTGGGCATACTGAAATGGCCCGGCTCAAAGATGTACCAAATAGGGCACGGGCAGTGGATCCCCAAATGCCAAAGTTCAACATTGAAAAATGTGCATGCCCCAAATGTGGCTCTTTTGCCCCCAAACAGCCAGGCAAAATCATTCATGTGGGGTATCACTGCACTCAGGAGATGTTGCTGAACACATATTGGGGTGTTTTGTGATAGTGACATATACGAGAACTTTTTAATTCATACCTGAAGTAAAATGTGTGTGACAAAACAAATGGAAAAAAATGACTATCACAAAGTTTGACAAAGACTGGTGGTAGATATGGTGCATGGAAAGAGTTAAAATACTAGCATTTGAAATACCCTGGGGTGTCTAGTTTTCAAAAATATATAGCTTTATTGGGCACACTGAAATGGCCCGGCTCAAAGATGTACCAAATAGGGCATGGGCAGTGGATCCCCAAATGCCAAAGTGCAACATTGAAAAATGTGCATGCCCCAAATGTGGCCCTTTTGCCCCCAAACAGCCAGGCAAAATCATTCATGTGAGGTATCGCTGTACTCAGGAGATGTTGCTAAACACATATTGGGGTGTTTTTTGATAGTGACATATACCAGAACCTGTTTATTTATACCTAAAGTAAAATGTGTGTGAAAAAACAAATGCCAAAAAATTACTACCATAAAGTTTGACAAAGGCTGATGGTAGAATAAGTGCTTGGAAAGGGTTAAAATACCAGCATTTGGAATACCCTGGGCTGTCTAGTTTTCAAAAATATATGACTTGATGGGGTAAATTGCATTGGCCGGCTTCAAAGATACCCGAAATGGCACATGGGGGGAAGAATTACCAGATTTGGAAAAAATGGCTTTGAAATAGCAAAACGGTACCTGTACTTATTGCTCCATAACGTGCAGAAAAAAGCAAAAAAACATAAAAACATTGGGTATTTCTAAACTCAGGACAAATAGTAGAATCTATTTAGCAGGTTTTTTTATTACCTTTTATAGATGAGTAAAAGATTTTTCAACTAAAAGTTAGAAACAGTCATTTTTTTCTAAATTTTTCACCATATTTTATACTTTTTTTAATAGTAAATAATACGATACAATCAAAACAATGTCATCTAAAGAAAGCCCTTCTTGTCCTGAAAAAAACAATATCTAATGTGTGTGGGTTCAGTAAACGGGAAAGAAGAAAATTACAGCTAAACATGAGCAGCGCAGAAATGTTAAAACGGCCATTGTCACGAAGGGTACAAAAAGTAAAATCAGCCTTTGTCACGAAGGGGATAAGTATGCATAACTCTTCTGTTAGAAACAGCAGAAAGGGGGCTTAAAGGTAAGCGGGCAATACAATAAAGTGTTGGAAAAAGCACTGAGTAGTATAGTGAGATGCATTAGCATAAGAAAGACAGATAAGTAGTTCTCCCACTTCTCAGAATGATCGTGATATATTGGATAAGGTTCAGAGGAACTAGAATAAAAAGTGAGTAGTGGGCAAAACATTTATATAAATAATATAAAATACAATTATATAAGAAAAAAAAACACGTAATAAGTAAATGTGCTGCAGGTACACCTAAGGTACGTTGGGAAGGTACGTCAGGAACGTACCTGAGGAAGTATAGCACAAAACGCGTCGTACGTTGCACGTTGTGACAGAGGAGAAGGAGGACGTGACTTTTATTTGCGGATATACATTCGGTTGTGCAGCAGTGGATGAACGCGGGACGCCGTGATTTTGAAAACTGCCGCTAGTCCGATTATTTATTTATTTATTTTATATATTAAAGTATTCATCTTTATATCTTGCTCGCCTCCGGATCTGTGCTTTGAAGAATTGTGGAGTAGTTACCTCGATTTCTCGCTCTCTTTCCGAGATCACGAAGTTTTGAATAATTCCACAGTGGAGAGTGAAATCTGTTCGGAAGACGAACAATCCCTCCCGCTCACCCCCCTACGCGATTTATTGGCTTGAATAAGCCCCCCCAAACGTAAGGGTCCAATTTGCCTGTTAGATATATATATACAATTATTTTGATGAACAACACTATGATGTTTTTTTCTTTTCTTTCTGTTCTATGATTGAATTTTACATACTGCTCGGATTTCCTTGAAGCTACATTGAATTGGTATTATTTGCATTATTTATACTCACTTGGTGTGCGGTCACCTATATATGTTTTTGAAGGTTCAGAGGAAGACTACTAAAACAGTGAATGGGTTGCAGGATAAAAGTGACCAGAAAAGACTAAATGATCTCAGTATGTATCTTGGAGGGGAGAAAAAAGTGGATTTTATAAAGTACATGAGAAGTTTTTTTTTTTCAAAGGATGAAAAATGTTAAAACAAGAGGTTGTAATCTAAAACTAGAGGGTCAGAGGTAATGTAAGGAGGTTTTGCTTTATTGATAGAGTGGTGGATAACAAATTGCTAAAAATACAAAATATCCCTAAAACTTTAGATATATATATATATATATATATATATATCTATAGTGCCATCTGAGACATAGGAAGCTGGATGTATGAAGGAGGAAGCCATTCGCAACTTACTAGCTCTGTGTTATTGCACAGGGATCCATCCCTGCATGGGTGGAATGCCAGGAACTGCTTACGATTTAATTATGAAAAAAGGTTTACTGGTCTTAAGCCAACAAAAAATCACTCTCAGTTTCATATTAATACTTATTTATAACCAATTGACTTAATAAAATAAATACAACTGATTACAAATCTGAATGTAACCTTTATAGTTATGTTGATATCCCAAATTCTTAAGTGGCAATGTACACAATAGTACATGAGTGATGACAATGAAGGCACAAACATCTGCATTACAGATGAGAATTAGGGGTGGAGCGGTGTTTATGGTATTGTATTGCTGGCTTGATTTTTCCCGGCTGGGAATCTATTTTTGCTGAGAAATTTGAATGGAGACAAAAATCTGCATGGTCAGCATGTTCTCCTGCTCATTTTGATGCTGTGGGAAGCCACTTCCTTTGGTGAATTTTAGTGGGACTAATCCCTTTATTTTGATTTTGGATCGGTGGAGTGGTGAGACCTGTTTGTTTTTTAATGGAAACATGTAATGGAAACAATTCATTTATAGTTTCCACCAGATAATCAGAATACCCAGATGTTCCTAGAATTTGAGAACTTCAGCGTGGACATCATTCGAAAGAATTTGCCTAACATCCTCCACTCATCTTTCGATCTGGTATAATTAAACATATTGCGAGAAAAAACATGTTAATGAGCTCTTGCAGATTACAACAAAAATGACAAGGGTAATGATAGTTGAAGGCCCCAAAAGTGGGTGCACAGAGGTGCTATAAGGGTGTCAATACTTCTGAAAATGTGTACTTTCTACTTTATACTTCTGCTACAGACCCAACTGTTCCATAGTATATGGTGGAGTCCCTTAGAAATAGCCCTAGGCGGTACACAGCTTCCTATGAGCCTGCTATAGGAAGATAATAATCACCCCTAGAGCAGAGGGAGGGAGAGAGAGAGAGAAAGAGAGAGAGAAATGATCATGTAAAAGCTTCATTCGTGTAGAGAGAGAGTATTCCTTGTGATTGCATTAAGTGCTTACCTGGAAAAATTAGACTGCTTTATCTTAAAACTGTTTTATGGAAAATGTCCAATAAAACTAGTGAGTTTTGCATGAAATGTAATACCTCTGCAGTTGTGATGTGATAAGGATCCAAAATCCTTGAGGACAGCAGAGGTCAATCAACATCTGCTGTCAGGGGAGTGCTAGAAACTTTCATCCCAGGTGGCAACTCCTGCCATATGCCCCATTAGTATACCTGCTTTAAACACACAGGCAGCTTGCTCTGTGCACATTACCCAGTCCTATAGAACACCCTACAACACAGCAAGTCAACAAGTGGGGCACATAACAGACCATCGGGGCAAAAATGCCACGCCACCTTAGATATTCAAGTGTGTTTATTGAGGCATACATAAAACGAAATGTAGATATCCTGGAAGTGGCAGAAAATCTTTAAATAAAAAAAGCACAGGGATTATACTTGCTAGCCGTAACTACTTTGCTATATTGTAACATACCCCTAAAAAATAGAAGGAATCCCATCATTTTAGAACTTTTGTAGACCTATGATCTAGAAATAACTTAACAACTTTTGTTATTTTGCTTCCACACCTTTGTCATAATGCTGCCTCAAGTGGTTGGAGAATGGTCTTTGTTTAACTGCTTTGGCACAAGACGGCAAATTAATTAGGACACATTCTTCTGACAATACGTCTCCTTGAAAGTCTGTTTTTAGAGGGAGTTGGCTGGGGGCACTTGCCCAGGAAGCCATCTATCCAGGTCTGTAATTGAAATAACATGGAGCAAAGTTTGATAAGTGCCCCACCATATCAACAATGGAATGGTCCAGTCACTATGAATATCCTTGGTTGCTACTTATGCCTTTATACATTTTTTCTTTACTTAATATTTTAATAAATAATTTTTGAACATTACTTTGAGCTTTGAGACGTTCAAAGTTTGTCAGCCGACAAATGGAGCTACATTTTATTAAAAGAATTATTTTTTTATTGGTTCTATCCTAAATTTCATTTAATGGTCATTTTCCTATAGAACCACCATTTATAAATGACTCCAGTGTCTGAAATCCATAAAGAGGTTACACTTTCCAGTCTTGAGGCTTAACCCCTCTAGTGGAAATATGAAAACCTGCACCTGAAACATTTAAAGGATCATTCAAAACAAACTGAAAAAAGCAAGCAAATAGAAATTATGGTTTCCCTTTCTATTCTATCCAAAGATAATAAAACATGCAGGCAGTCCTTTTTCGTACATTGTGTCAAGATATAGTGATCCACACTAAGTTATTACTTTAAAAGGAGAAATACTACCACAACAAGAGGACCTAGCCATAAGCTAGAGGGGCAAAGGTTTAATGGTAACATCAGAAAATATTACTTTACGGAAAGGGTAGTGGACGCATGGAATAGCCTTCCAGCAGAAGTGGTAGAGGTAAATACAGTAAAGGCATTTAAGCAAGCATGGGATAGGCATAAGGCCAAGCTAGATATAGGATAAGGGCAGGTACTAAAGGAAAGTACTCAGAGGTTGGGCAGACTGGATGGGCCTACTGGTTCTTATCTGCCGTCACTTTCTATGTTTCTATGTTTCATTGTAAATCTACCAGACTCGGACTTACATCGTACCGCTTTCTCATTATTTTTCCAATCAATGTAATGTTGTCCATCATCGTTTTCCATTTAAAACATCAGCCCACGGGGTTATTATGGACGTACTTTGTAGAATAGTTAATTTTTGCTATCTTAACTGATATATGTAAAGAAGTACACTTTAGATAAACGTTTATCTCTTTATACTGCACCATATCATGTATTACACATCCTTTATACTGATAATATAATTGATTAAATACTGTACGGATGGCCACCGTCAGATGGGGCCATACTTTGGTGGAGTCCCCAGAAGTATAGGTAGGTTGCCAAAGTTACCATTAATATTGGACTACAACTTATATACAATATTTAGTGACAATTTAATACACACTGATTATGTATCAGATTACGGAAGAGGAAAATAGGAAAAGTATTGTTTTTCTTTTTATTCCTGGCATTTAGTAGATGCACAGTAAGTGACCCTTTATAGGATGACTGATTCCTCCATTACGGAGAAACATTGCACCTGGGTCCAGGGGTAGTCCGCCCCCCCCCCCCACCTCCCGCTCCATCATCTGATGTACCCCCTTCCTAAGGCTGTAGTTCTAACATTACATTTGAATGTATGCATCAGAAAAAAATGGGATCTGATTGATGCTTCTATCTTGCATCAACCCATATGGTTAGATACATTAATGTATGATTTTGGTGGATTTTGGTGCATCATCCCATGTATCTGCAAGGAGGGAAACATGCATTAAAGTGCATGTGATGGCTGGAGAGTCCCTTTAACTGGGAAAAATAAAAAATACAACAGTACAGCACAATGCAACCGTTATATGCATATATGTCTTGATTAAACAATCCAGAGAGTTAAGAAAGAAATACAGAAGTTAGCTGGGGGAATTAGCACATCTCATGGGTCTATGAGTGGATAGTCCACTGTAAATAAGAGACCCAGCAAGTTAGACAGCTATTCCAAAGGCAATGAAACAGACGAAACAACGTAAAATAAAAATGAGTTAAAACGAGGTTTGTGGCATATCCTCAGCTGAATGATTTACGAGTGTTTCCTCACCATAAAACATGCTGCTGATTTCAGCAACTTGATGAGCGTCTTCAAGGATATTCTTTTGCGCCTTAGCAGATTTTCCTTAACATATCTTGATCCCCAGAGCAGATCTCTACGCCCTTTTGTTCTTTTATTTGCTTTTTTTATCCTTAGATGTGAACATTAAAATATAACCCACACTTGCTCCGATGTTGGTGGAATGTAAAAGGCTAGCAATAGTGTAACAGAGGTTGTACCTCTGATGTAAGGCAGATACGGAATGGAGGATATATATTATTCCATCAGTCCGTCTAGCCATCTGATATACGTATGTTAAACTAATTCTATTAAATCTTTACATACCTTTTAGCCTTGCGATATTTTGTTGAAATCATTGGTAGTACACTCAGCTGGCTGACCACGTGATTCAGAGATCATTCTTTATCTCCAACTTATTAGAAAGACGGCACACAGCTGTTCCAAGGTGATATCTCCCATGAACCCAACAATCAAGAACATCATGTTTTTACAGCAAAAGCTTGCAATACTCTTCCTTTAATACAAAAGCAGTAAGCCTCATATTGATCTCTGCAGGTTCCTAGCAGACAGTCTGCCTAGAATTGATTTTGAACAACTGTGTGACTTTCTTCTATATATTTCTATAAAATGCCAGACTAAAGACAAACTTCTACTCTACTCACTTCTAATTTGTGAACGCGCAAAGTGCTGTTAGAGATCGGAGGCAATAATGCTAGATTGTTGCAGAAAATTATTTGGGTGGCTGTTTGAAATAGGCCATAAAAAGCCTTGAAATTTTAATAATCTTACCATTAATTACAGTGTGTCAGCTAATGTGGGGGGTGGAAGCTGCAGCTTCTCCCTAAGGTAAGTGCTTTTATGTTTTCTTTTTTTTTTTATATATTGCATGTATGTCCAATTCCTTTAATATAAATTCATCTTTTAAAAGCATCATAATATTCATCACTCTAAACTGATCACACTGATGGGCACTCTCTGCCCTGGGTAGCTGATAAAATTATGAATCCACATAACATAACATACACATTTATTGTTAGGTCCTGGAGCAATCATACAGGAAGGGCCCCTTTTCTGGATCTCCTGCTTTTAGCAAGCTTTTTTCCCCATTAGATGCTAATTGCAATCATTTTTCCATGTGTTCTATTCTTTACTTCTTGTTTATTCATTTCCTTTCCTCTTTTTTTTTTTTGTTCCTCACTTATAGTTTCCTCCCTTGCTCGTCTGCCCTTTACATTTCTTATCCTCGCTTCTATTCTGCCCCACCATACACATATACACATACACACATAAATACACACATACCCACACAACACCTACCATTGATTCTCCCATCAGTTCATTTTGTGGGCCCATAGCTCCCTCACTAACACTGTGCACCGGGACATGACAACACTTCTCGGCACGCAGTGTACGTCAGTGAGGGCGAGTGACCCAAAAGTATAGGCTGTGAAAACACCGGGGGTAATTGCTCTGTGTGCTCCGCCGTTAATCCAGCCTGTCCCATGGAGGCCCCCTTTAACTCTTACATGCAGCAGGCTGGGAGTTATTGGACACTGCCTCGCAGACAGATCCCATTAAGGGAGAAGCCATGTCATTATTTGATACAACAGTTCCCAATATGATTAAATCCAAACAGCCCCTCTGTGCCCTTGCACTACAAGCGCACACCATTACCCCATCCCAATCTTATGGGGCACTTTTGTTGTGGAGGTGTAGCATAGGTCACTATGGGGATCTGTCACTGTGACCTATTGCTAGCTATTACCTATGTAATCTAATATATACAGATATCGCTATGGAGTCGTTATATAGCCTTATAGGATAGTGGAACACTGTGGTACCCTCGTACACCACCAAACATTCAAATCTCACAGAAAAGAAGGGCCTCAGGGGAGCAAACAGGGACTGTTCCTCATAAACATGACACATAGGATAGTTCCAGGCCGGGCCAAGTGCTGAAGCCTCACCGGGGTAATTAACGGGAGGCGATGAGCGAGTGCCGGGGCACAGAACACGGAGCTTTCTCACAGAAAGTAGCGTAATGACAGTCATGGGGTGAAAGCTCGGTTTGCTTTACTGACACGACCGTTAAATAAAGTCAATTGAGACCGTCTGCTACATCGACCACCTTGGCGGCATCGCGTCTCCATGACACCAGCCTTGGGCGCCGTCCATTTAGCGTCATTTTCACGTCAAACACGTCCTTGACCCGGAAGCGCATCCGCGGCGCCACTGTTTACTCCCTACCCACAATCCCACTCTCCTTCCTTTTCGACATCGTCCCTAGTTGAGTGAGTATGTCCGATTCCGGGCCTCCTTCTCTATCCGTACCCATCTACCGTTTTCTTAGCTGTGTACACGACCCAAAGTCCTGGATAGTCAGCACCAGACACCGGCCTAACCTTAGCCACCCGCATGGAGCCTTTTTTATCCATCCAGACGGGCATAGTTCCCGATGTTTGTCTGTGACATCCCCGGGTGCAGGCCGCAGTAGTGGTGCTGCCGGCGTATTATGAGACGGGTCCATATACTAACAGCATTATGTCGGTACTTCGTACTGCGTGTTACGCTGTATGATTATGCTTAATATATAATATATATGCCCCGTCTGGAGTTCATGCGCCCGACTTAATAACTTATTCCTTGCCTTGCTACGGATATTAGTAACAGTTCGTTGTGTTCATGAGGCTACTGTTTTATTACAGAGATGGCCCCGGCAAAGAAGGGTGGCGAGAAGAAGAAAGGCCGTTCTGCCATTAATGAGGTGGTAACTAGGGAATACACCATCAATATCCACAAGCGGATCCATGGCATGTGAGTGCGAACCTCTCAACGAAGCCAGGCTGCGATGTCTTGCGTGTTTATTACCCCCGAAGGCACAGGGCTGGCATCAGACCCTATTCGTGGGGATCCTGTGGCCCCCTTCGGGGTGGGCTTTGGCTCTCTTGGACACCACTGCTCTGACAGCTCGGTTTTGTGGCAATCAAAGCTGCCACTAACTAGGCTGCTGTAGATTTCTCAGATTTAATCTCATGTTTTGATTGTGTAATTTATTGGTTGGGGTTTTGTCATCGTTTTTTATTTAACAATCTTAGCTTTCTTAGCTTCTTTTGGCCTGTCTCAGGTCTTTAGGTGCAATGAGCGTTGATCATGTGACTAGTTTAGCGTATGCTTAAGGATATGTTCTGCTCTGTAGGACCCCTGATTGCCCATGCAGTTAACATGCGATGCACTTCTGTTCTGTGCCACACTAGTGTGTTGGTTGAATTGTTTAGACTCCTGTGATGTGGTCATGTATTAATGTTATTTGTTGCTCTCCATTTGGTAAACTATGTTGCTGCCAAAACGAACTGCACCATGTTCAACGGTTTCATTTCTCTTCTTCCAGTGGCTTCAAAAAGCGTGCTCCAAGAGCTCTGAAGGAGATTCGTAAATTTGCAGTGAAAGAGATGAGAACTCCCGATGTGCGCATTGACACAAGGCTCAACAAAGCAGTCTGGGCAAAAGGAGTAAGGTTAGTCCTATTTAAAATGCATACATTGAGCTAGCCCAAGTGCAAAAATATTCGTATGCTTTTAGATCTGGCTCAGACAAATGCGTCGTGGCTGACAGTGCCCCATATTCACCCGTTCTGGGGCGACAGATCGGATGCTACAGCGTGTGGTTGCCCATATCCAGCCACCTGCAGCACTTATGTCACCAGGAGGCCGCTGGCTTGTAACTTCTTTAGCTTGTTTCCCCCTAATCATTCAGCACAGCTCTTAAGCCAAGAGACAGAAGTGGACAATGTCCGTATGGTCATGCATCATATAAAGTAAATTTTTAAATTAATGAAGCTATACTTTTTAGGTGATTTTCAGGCTTTTTATGAATGTAACATACATAAATACAGTATTTGAGTAGGCGAAACATTCCAGTAAATCTCAATCACTGCTGGGCTTCTTTTTTGTGTTTTTTTTTTTTTAATCTATTTAAATCTGTCTCTTTGTTTAGAAATGTTCCATACCGTATACGCGTGCGCTTGTCCAGAAAGCGTAATGAGGATGAGGATTCTCCTAACAAGCTGTACACATTGGTCACATATGTGCCAGTCACAACTTACAAAGGTATGTAACTCGTTTGCCTTTGTCGATTTGGTGTTGCTTCTTGGTCTGATAAGACGGTCATATCCCTCTTTGCGTTTAAAGCGTTATGTTGTAGCATCACTTGTAGGATTCCAAATGTGGAGCCCTTTTTTCCTGTTCATGGCTGCTGTGTCAATGAAGTCTTTCTAGGCTTCCATTCTTCCCATGTGTAACCAAAATGTTACCAACAAACTATCAACATTATGCAATCCCAAACACCTCCAATTTCTATTTATCATCTTGGTGTGCAGTATTACGTTCTTTTAGAGGAAAATTGCTTGTGCTCTCCTACACTTCCATGGTTTCCCTGAATCTTTTTGGGTAACGTGGAGTGTAGCAGTAATACTTTTCTTGTGGCTTGTGTACTCTTACCCAGATAAAGTTGATTTTACAGTCCCCGATCTAATCTCTGCGGTTCTTTTGTGGCACACTGATTTCCTGGGCTTCCGTCTCATAGCCCGGGAGTCTCAGCGTTGCTGCCAGCGCTATCAGAGGCAGAGTGAGTGTTAAAGGACCTCGCTGCAGTAGCTTGCTTTCTCGCCTATTCAAAGTTAGATTTTGTTCCTGTTTATACAGAGATGCATTCAGTGGTAACATGCAGAGATATGTTCAGTGGTAACGGATCACAAGGGAGTTAATTTGAGTGTTAAGTTGCACACCACTGGCATGTGGAGCTAGCAGTTAACATATTATGAAGCCACAAGATACAGTACCAGAGTTTCTACACGTCTATAAAATATTAAACTACTATGTTTTGTGACCATAAAGTAAAAAAAAAAATGTTTTGGAATAAGTACAGTCTTGGGCACCCTGTCAGCGAGCATCAAGGTTTTTCTGACATTTAGGACTTGTTCATTTACCATTGAGCTACACTTGTTGAGAGAAATATAACTGCTTTAGACAAAGCCGTACAGCAGTTCTAGTGAGTTTTGCCATACCGAATCCTAAGAATAATGCCGCTGAACACCAATCGTTAAATGTTCCCACTGCGTTCACCAGCAGTTAGCAACTCGCTGGGTCCGGGATGTTCCAAGCTCCTACGCCATTCTCCTGGACATGTTTTAAAAATTTTTTTAAAAAAAAATTAATCCTGGGGGGAAAAAAAATCAAAACAAACAATAGTGAATATAATGTGTTGGACATGAGTGATTTCCTATATGTTCATAACCGTAGTCACAAACCTTTAAAACATGTTAGCTTTTTTATTACTGTATGTGAATTCACCCCGGCAACCCCCCCAGTAAAGTGGGATGTGCATGTATGTGCCCCTGGTAATATTGCCCCCAATCATTGGCTTCTTGGGCATTACTGAATTGTATGACTTTTACTTATTTACTGCTTAACATTTTTACACGCATATTTAGTTTATCACTTTATTTTGGATATGTTGGATTTACATATATTTTTTTATTTGCAGGTCTACAGACTGTCAATGTGGATGAAAACTAAATGTTTTTTTCGCTGTTAAAAATAAATTTGTTAAAACTGAGTTTTTGTTGTCATGCTTTCCCGTGTAATCAAATGAATTTTTCCCTTTTCTTGGGTTGTACCTGTTGAGAAAAAATTGCAATCTTGAATTAAAAACAGTATATGTTCTTTGCCCAAGTATAGGGAAAGGTTTGGGATATCATAATTCTAGAAGAGGAAAATCTAGTGTTATGCCAATTAGTAACCTTTTAGTTACAAAGCATTGACATTGTGTGGGCATGCTGTGTGTTTACCTGGACAGCAGGTGGCGCTCTGCACTTTATCCACTAGAGGTATGATATGAGCTGCTGTGTTTCTCTTTACAGCAGTGATTTAGGTTATATTAGTGCAGGGCAATGGAAATGTGTAGGCTTCAGGAGTTAGGTGTATAGTTGTAGTTTAGTAAATCTGAGGGGCTCTCTGATAATAGGAATGGTAAAATTCCAGTCCAGTTTTCCTAATCTCAAGAATGACAAATGTTCATACACGAGGGACCATAACCGCAAGAAGGCTTTCAGACTTGCATAGATATAGGTGTCTGTGCCTCATCGGAGCGATCGGATATCCCAGTAGGGTCTGGACAGACCCTGCAGGGGATATCCTGTCCTCTGATGACCTTTTGGGTGATGTCAGCAATGATGCGACCTGGAAGGGACGGCCCGATCGCCATTTAAAAATGTAACGGTTTTCCAGCGTCCGTGCCTGAAGCTGTTACATCTGATCGGGCAGCAGAAACCAGTAGGTCCATAGGGGACAGAAGGGGTTAAAATAGAAATCTTGCGATGTCCCGGGAAATTACTTTCACAAGTCCATCTTAATACATGTGAAATACAAAGGGTTCTTCTTAAAAAAAAAAAAAAAAAATGTATTTAAAGAACTGCTTTTATCAGCAGTTGGCGGCTGTTCTGATTACGTCTTGTGTATGGCATTTCTTCCATGCCATGAACAAGCACTTTGGGGGCATTGGATCAAAGTAATGGCATCCATGGTCTGCAAAGAATCGCTTGCTGGTGCGGTTTTACGTTAATCTGACAATGCTTTAATACAGTGGTTGAAAAATTTGGTGTCTAGAAGCCAGGCAAAGAAATTTAGGAGCCAATTTCTTTTCCCTACAATTGTTTTTATTTTCATATTACCCCCTGGTCTGTAGTTAACCCCTTAAGGACCGGGCTCTTTTTTCCTTTTGTACCCTGTGGGACCGAGGCTGTTTTAATACTTTTGTGGTGCTTGTGTTCAGCTGTAATCCCCCACATAAGTTATATATTGTTTTTTTCAGGACAAGATGGGCTTTCTTCAGATACCATTATTTTTTATCACTTTTATTTGAAAAATCTTTTACTCACCTAAAAAAGCAAGTAAAAAAAACTAGCTAAATAGATTCTACTACTTGTCCTGAGTTTAGAAATACCCAATGTTTTTGTTTTTTTGCTGTTTTTTGTAAGTTATAGGGTAATAAGTACAAGCAGCGTTTTATGATTTCCAAACCTTTTTTAAAAAATCTGGTCAGTCTGCCTCCATCTCCTCTTTGGAACATCTTTGAAGCTGGTTAACTCAATTTAACCCATTCAAACCATATATTTTTAAAAACTAGACACCCCAGGGTATTTCAAATGCTGTTATTTTAACCCTTTCCATGCAAGTTATACAACTACACTTTGTCAAACTTTGTAATAGTAATTTTTTTTATTTTTTTTTCACACAAATTGTACTTTAGTTATAGATATACAGGTTCTGGTATATGTCACTGTCAAACACCCCAATGTGTGTTCAGGAACATCTCCTGAGTACAGCGATACCCCACATGCATGGGTTTGTCAGATTGTTTGGCTGGTAAAAGGCTACTTTTGGGGCATGCGTAATTCAGGTGGTCATTTGGTCATTCTGCCCCCATCTCCTCTTTGGAATATCTTTGAAGCCGGTTAACTCAATTTAACCCTGTCAAACCATATATTTTTGAAAACTAGACACCCCAGGGTATTCAAATTGCTGTTATTTTAACCCTTTCCATGCACCAATTATACAACTACACTTTGTAATAGTATTTTTTTTTATTTTTTTTTCACACAAATTGTACTTTAGTTATAGATATAGATATACAGGTTCTGGTATATGTCACTGTCAAACACCCCAATGTGTGTTCAGGAACATCTCCTGAGTGCAGTGATACCCGACATGCATGGGTTTGTCGTGTTTGAGATTTAAAATGCCACATTTGGGAAGTGCGCTTTTTTTCTCCATTTTGGAAAGTCTGTACCTATGCCCTATCTTTGAGCTCTGCCACTCCAATTTACCCCATCAGCCATTTTTTTTTATATATATATTAGACACCCCTTGGGTATTTTAAGTGCTTTTATTTTAACTCTTTGAGATTTTTGAGAAATTTTAGCACTTGTCAAAATAATAAACTTTTTTTTTTTAATACTTTTTTTTTTTTTTTTTTTTTTTTTTTACACATTTTGCTGGTACTGGATGGTTCATCTAGGGACATCACTGCATAATTATTTTTAAGTGTTAGCACATTTTTATTTTTTTTATATTTTACTAATCATATTGTGATTAGAAAGCTGGGCTCCATTGACTTGCATGGTTGAGTGCAGTACCTGTATTCAACCTGCAAGTGGAGCCAGAGTTCTCTAGAGGGTCTGGAGACCATCTAGCGAACTCTTTCATCTTTATTGTTTTTTTTCCCGGGCCTCCGCCATCTTGCTGATGGCGAAGATCACCGGCGGCTGCGGCTGTGACCGCTCTCCGGAGCGGTCACAGCCCATCCAGAGGTAAGTGTTTGGTGTCGCTGGATGCCTCCTGATCGAGGCATTCCAGCGACACCATTTAAGTTTAGGAGGCGATCAACGCTTTTTAAAACGGGCGTCCGCCGCCATACAATGTATGGCGGCTGTTGACGCCCCGGGGAGGGGCCAGACATGGCCCCCGATGCCGATCTCGGCCTTGCTGAATGCCTCGACATTGAGGCATTACAGTAACGCCGTTTAAGCGAAGAAAGTGATCGTTGATCACTTTCTAAGCTTATTTAATTTTTTGACGGTTCAGGACCGTCAAAGGTCGTTAAGGGGTTAAAGGATGTTTAGCGGGGCAATACATCATAAAACGTGTAATATCTGGGAAGGGTGTGAAGATAGTCTTCTCATTTCAGGATTGGACATGGTGAAGCTACCATAGGAGTTCTTCCCTGGTTTCTGGGGTCAAAGAGATTTCATCTGAATAACCTAAGCCTTCTCTCAAGTGTTGGGCCTTGAGGCATTGAATTGCTTGGTAATGCAGAGGAGCTGGAACAATTGCTTGGTTAGAGGCCGAGAGAAGGCCTTCTACCCTGGAATAGATTTCCATCCGAATAGTTTTCAATTTCCGTGAGGGTAGGCTGAGAGTGGCATCCAGGGAGTTCAGTAGGAAATCCAGGAAGTGTCTGCCCTGAGAAGGGGTCAGAATAGGTTTCTTGGGGTTTATAATGAACCCAAGATTGGACAACAAAGGTAAGGTCCAATAGGTATGAGTGTGGATTGATTCTAGGGATTGAGACATGACCAAGATGTCGTCTAGATAGATGATTAGCGAAAACCTGGCTCCTGAGGAGAATTTTTGTAAAGCACCATGGTGCTGATGAGAAGCCAAAGGGAAGACAGGTGAACTGCCATAATTTCTGATTCCAAAGGAATTGGAGGTATTGTTGGTGAGAACGGTGTATAGGCACGGTTAGATACGCATCTTTGAGATCTATTTTTACGAGCCAATCGTTTATTAGTAAAAGATCTCTTAACAGATGGATGCCCTCCATCTTGAAATGTTGATAATGTATGAAATTGTTTAAATCTCTCATTTATTACAGGTCTTTGACCCCCTTCTCGTTTGTTTACGAGGAATAGATTGCTTACAAAACTGTGAGGGGAGAGAAAAGCTGCTCCTTTTTCTTCAAATCTTATATCTATAGATTTGAGATCGTGATGAATTTGGTCGAAAACCAAAGGTTTCGGGATTTGGGTTTGGATTGGAGTGGAAAGAAATTCTATCTTGTAACACCTGATGGCATCTAGAACCCATTTGTATGAGGTAATTTGGGCCCAAACATGGGCCCAAAAAATGTGAGTCTGCCCCCCAACTTTGTGTGGGAAGAAGAGAGAATAAACGGACTTAACAGCCGCTGGTCTGGATCGTGTGTAGCCACGTTGGCCTCTAGCCCTCCACGGTCTTCCTCAGGAAGGGAAGAAAGGATTGGCTTGATATGAACCAGAGTATTGAATTGTCATATTGTGAAGGGCCTTGTTGGTGTTGTCTAGGTTGAAAAGCCTTACCCAGCCCTGCCGAAAACCTTAGGAGTAAACACCTTTTTAAGTGAATTCTCTGCCTTGTTGAGCGTAGAGAGTAGCCCCACATATTTCCCTATCTCCTTAATGAAGGGTTTTCCGAATAGTAAGCCTTCAGCAGAAGAGCCAGGTTCCTGATCTCCGCCGCTCACTATTCAGGGCGGAATTAACATTGCCGAAAAGGCATATAGATCTCTGAATCCAACCCCTAAGATTTTCAGTGTCAACCGGTGTTCCGGATTGGCACGCTTCTTTGGCCATATTGAAGATTTTGGCAAGCGGACCCAACAGGTCAAGAAGCTTGTCTTGACAAGCCTTAAAAGACCTGTTCAGGCCTTTTTTGGGGTTCCTCGGTTAAGAGGTACTATATAATTACGGGGTCTAATTCAGGGGTAGCGGCAGCTTTATTGGGGATAGGTCGTCTTGGGCATTCCACCCGTAATTTGTTACTGGCTGACTTGTCGAGTGGCTTGCGCAGCCATAATTCCATGTACTGAGAAACACGAGTGGCTGGGATCCACTCAGAGGATCTCAGGGGTTTAATATTACCCGGGTCAAAAAAGGGGTTGCCTTTTTTGTCGAGGGCCAAACCCTCCATAGCGGTAGTAGCCGCCTGATCTTGTGACTCCTGAGAGGAGACACTAAGAGGGGGTTCAACCTCCGAATTCCGCGGGACACTTTACCAGACTTTTTGAGTCCCTTTGATAGGTGTCTAGTGGACCACAATAGGTCTGAAGTAGAGAGACCTTGAGTTTTCCACTCGTGTGTTGTGAGCAATGGCAGCAACCACAGATTGGGCAAATGACTCTTGAATCAATGTCATGGCCATGGTAATTGCCGAAGAAATGGACTTATTAGTAGAGTCTTCCTGCCTCACCCGCTGGCCCCATAAGGCTAGCGTCTGTGATACCCTTCTTAGAATGGTCCTTAAAAGACTTAGTAGGAAATAAGCAAACACTTTAAATATGAATAAAAAGCTGATGGTTCCGAGGGTTGGAAGGCTGCCAGGCAAAGAAATATAAATATATATACGATGTCAAAAAATAGAGTATTGCAGAGTATGCGGTGATACCTTTTTTATTGGACTAACATAATATTAAAAAGACAAGCTTTCGAGAGTTATCCTCCCTTCATCAGGTCCGAAGCAATACTAATCAACATGATAGAGGTTACAACTTAAAACAAGTGATGGTATAAGGGGGGGGGGGGTTGAGTGGGGTGTCGTAAATAATAGGTCTGGAGGTGAGAAATGCAGAGAGGTGGAGAGATAACCCAGGGACAGAATAAATAAACTTAGGGAACCAATAACCACAGTAAAACATCAAAGATAACAGCAATTAGACATTGGATGACTAGATGAAGTTCATATGAAGTTCTGGTAGTGTGTAAGGAAACCAGAATCCACATTAAGTCCCTCTTTTATGGTGTTAAAATGTGTAATCATTTTCATCTCAAATGTTTTTCTTTCCTGAGAGTCTCTGAAATTTCCTTTGAGTACTTTAATTTTTAGGTTTTGGATGGAGTGATTGTTCTGTGTGAAATGATGTCCTACCGGGGTGCAATATTTTTCTTCCTCGTGGTTTTTGATGGAGCTTCGGTGCAGGTTCATTCTAAGGTGCAGCTTAAGCCCAGTTTCTCCAATGTAGCACCCTTTGTCACATGCAGAGCATTGTATCATGTACACCACGTTTGCCGATGTACATGAGTAAGAATCTTTGATGCTGTATGTTTTGTTGTTGTGACTGGCTGTGTTGCTGTCACATATATGTTGGCAAAGTTTGCAGCGGGATTTGTTGCATGGTACAGTGCCATTCTGTGTATGCTCCTGTTCTGGGGCCAGTTTGTTGCGCACTAATCTTTTCCTCAGGTTTGGTGGTTGTTTGAATGCCAGTATTGGGGGCTGAGGGAATATTTTTTTCAGTATGGGGTCTTCTGAGAATATCGGCTGTAGGTCATTTCAGAAGAAGGGCTACAAGGAAAAAACTATATCCAAAAAAATTAGATCTGCTGTAAGGACACCACGGGAAAGGCTTCTAGAATACAAAAAAAAGGATAACACAAGCAGGATCCCTCTGGTAGTTACCTACAACCCAACTCTTTTTTTTTGAAATGTAAAATTTTTATTAAAGTTTTTACTTTTTCAATTTCGTCGAGTCAAGGGTGCAAGACATCATTCATAACAAAAAAAAATAAATAAAAAAAAATTATCAATAGTAGCATTGGTATTACAATAAAGAATACAATATGATACAAGGGCATATCCCATACAAAAGAAACATGAGCGGTAAGTTATACATAAAGCCCAATAATAACAAAGAAACAATCACGACATAATCTCGAGACTCGACTAAGGAGTCATACTGATAGCATGCAGAAAATACAGAGATAAAAAGGAAAATACAAATCAAAGTCCAAATAGTGCTCTAATGTAACGATACAATGACCATAAGGAAAAAAGCCAACGAAGATATCACATGACCACCTAACACAGTCAGGGAAAGACCGGACGCAGTCCCAAAGGAAAACCACTACATTTAACCCTGCCACAACGGGGAAAGTTGGAGTTGCGACCAGGGAGCCCATATTTTATCAAATAAAGGCAACAGTTGATCATATTGAAACGACAATTTCTCTAAAAGATGTGTTTGTTCCAGCTGACGCAATATATCAACAAACTGTGGGAGAGTATTTGATTTCCAATTACGGGCTTTCAACAGCTTGAGAGTTAAAAAAAAAATGAATGACGAGTTTCCTAATACAAGAGGGGATGTCATCTGGAAACATGTGGAGTAGCACTAACTGTGGTGTAAAAGGAAGATGTATGTGCAGGGTGGATTCTAAGAGATGCAGCAGTCTATGCCAAAGCCGAGAGACAGGGGGACAAAGCCACCAGATATGAAGCATGGTACCTCTGTCTGGGCAACCCCGCCAGCAGAGAGGCGAGCAGGTTGGAAACATATGAGACAGTCTAGCTGGGGTGAGGTACCATCTACAAGTTATTTTCTTTTGCAGCTCAATATGATTGCTGCAATGTGATACCCCTCGCATCGCCTCCTCCGAGTCTAGCCACATTTCAAGAGGGAAGGAGGTGTCCAACTCACGCTCCCACGCTAGCATGTGTGGCAATTTGTTTTCCCACAGATGGGCTAAAAGCAAACTATAACAAATAGAAATCGTACCTCGAAGGGGGGAGAGTTTGGAGCAGAGTTGGACAGTCGGATCAGATGAGGCAATATCAATGGTTATCGAGGACGAGTGAGATTGCAACAGGTGTCTGATTTGTAAAAACTTGTAGAACTCGGAGGATGGCAGCCCGTATTTAGATCTAAGGTCTAAAAAGGTCCGGAAAGAACCTTTGTCAAAAAGATCGCCCACTTTAAAGGGATGAGAAGCATACCAACGAGAGAGATTCAAATTTGGGATCAGTAACTCAAGAGAGGAAAGCGGAGTAGCTTTAGTAATATGCATTAAAACCGGGATACGTTTAGCTAAGTGGGACCAGATATGAAATGCACACAGTGTGGTGGGAGGAAGCGATGGAAGCTTCGGACGATGAGAAGGAGGTAACCATAAAATCAGGGCAATGGAGCATGGACGGACATAGGAATTTTCAAGGGCCACCCATTGCGGTAAATGTTCACGGCAGTGAAATAGAGTGGTTTGTGCCAGAATAGTTGCGTGATAATAAGATAAAATATCAGGTGCACCTAAACCCCCCTTGAACCTGGGAGAGTGGAAAGCCTGTTTGGAGATACGTTTATGACCCTTGAAATTAATAAAAGAATTGAGAACCACCTGAATTCGATATAAAACATTACGGGGGACAACGGTCGGGACTGCTCTAAAGACGTAAAGAAGGCGTGGCAAAAGCATCATTTTGACGGAAGCTATGCGCCCTAACCAGGATAAGTAAAAGGGGCGCCACCTATCGAGGTCTTGCATGGCCTGTTTCCAAGTTGAGCAAATATTAAAGTCATTTATCTTAGATAACAGGCGAGGAAGTTTGATACCTAAATATAAGAGATAATCTCTCCTCCAATCAAACGCGTAAGAGTCACGGAGCACACGTAACATCGGGCCAGGTAAGTTTAAAGATAGTGCCTGTGTTTTATGTACATTAATTTTGTGATATGAGACCTGGCCATATTGCTGAAATTGGGTAAGCAGCGCTGGCAAAGAAGTTAAAGGATGGGTGATGGAAGCCAAAACATCGTCTGCAAAGAGACCTAATGTAACATCCGTTCCACTCGAAGTAGGGAATCCCGTAATCGAAGAGTCTGAGCGAATACGTTGCGCAAGGGGCTCCAAAGCTAATATGTATAGCAGAGGAGAAAGGGGACAACCCTGTCGCGTCCCATTAGAAATTTGAAATGGAGAAGAAATGAAACCAGAAAAGGAAACAGAAGCAGAGGGGGAAGAGTATAGAGCCATAATTGCCTTAATCAGAGAAGATGGAAAAGCGAACTTAGAGAGAACAGAAGTCAAGAAGGGCCAGTGGAGGCGATCAAACGCTTTTTCAGCGTCAAAAGAAACCAAAAGAGACTGAGTTTTATGTTTGGCAGCTTCCCACAAAACATCAAGAAATTTGCGTGTGTTATCATTAGCTTGTCTATTTCTCACGAACCCCACCTGGTCAGAGTGTAAAAGAGAGGGAAGAAGCAGCGAGAGTCTGTTGGCTATAATCTTTGCATATAATTTGATATCAGTGTTCAAAAGCGAGATGGGACGAAAGTGTTCACATCTCTCTGTAGATTTTCCAGGCTTAGGGATCGTAACCACATGGGCATACAGATTTTCAGATGGTATTTGACCAGTAGACATGAATGAGCGAAATAGAGAGAGAAGATAAGGGCCCAGCACTGAAAAAAAGGTCTTATAATAGAAACTCGTCAGACCGTCGGGACCAGGAGCGGAGTTCTTTTTTAGATGAGAGATCGCGGACTGGATTTCATCGAGTTCTAAAGGGGCTTCTAATTGTGCGACCATTTCTCCCATGAGAGAAGGGAGGTCCACAGAGTCAAGGTAAGTTTGGATAGAAGCTACCGTAGGTTGAGAGGTCGAAGAGTCAGCATGGAGATTATAAAGCGAGGAATAGAAAGAAGCAAATCTGTCAGCAATATGGGAAGGGTTACGTAAGGGAACCCCCTGAGAGGAAAGGACAAATTGAGGACGCGACAGGGCTGTTGAGCGGCGAAGTTTATGAGCTAGCATGGAGAGCGCTTTGTTACCTTTAGAATAAAAGCGTTGGCGGAGACGGAGTCTCATTCGGGCTGTGCGTTCAGCATGAATCTCAGATATTTTAAGTTTGATATGGGCAATGTCTGTAGTCAGATAATCTGACGGAGATTGTTTATTCTGGGCATCCAGGTCATATAAACGCAAAAGCAGGGACTCTAAGTCAGAATTGTTAGCTTTCTGTTTTTTCAGATAAGAGGCAATACTAATGAATTTACCTCTGAGCACCGCCTTATGGGCATTCCACAATGTCTCTATAGATGTGTGGGGAAGCGCGTTTTCGCGAAAATACAGCTCTAAATGGGTATGAACCTGAGACCGAACCGAGGCGTCCGAAATCAGGGAATTATTGAGCCTCCAAGAGCCCTTACCAATAAAGGAGTGAGCCACTTGCAGAGACATAAAGATCGGCGCGTGGTCAGTCCAAGTAATGACCCCAACAGAGCAGTCCCGTACCATTTGCAAAGTAAGATTATCAACAAAAAGAAAATCAATTCTGGTGTAAGATTTGTGGAGCGCAGAAAAAAAGGAATAGTCCCTATCTAGAGGATGGCGGAGGCGCCACACATCATATAGTTGGAAGGAATGAAAGGAGTGAGCGAGAGAGGTAGCCAATGAATGCACCCGTGAACCATATTTGCCCTGGAGGGAAGTGGAAGTGTCCAATGAGGGATCAAGTAGCGCATTTAGATCCCCGGCCAATATGAGATGTCCCTTTTTAAGAGAATCTATTTTGGACAGCAGGCGATTGGCAAAATGCAGCTGGGACGAGTTGGGTGCATAAAAAGAAACTAACGTATATTCCGTGGAATTTAATATACAATGAAGAATCAGAAATCTGCCCCGGGGATCGGTCACCAACTGAAGTAGTTGGAAGGATAAGTGTTTAGAAATAAAAATCGAAACACCAGCTTTACAAGCGGTGGTCATAGAGTGGAATTGCCAAGGATAATCTTTTAAAAAACACCGTGGCTGTTTGGAATGTTTAAAATGAGTTTCCTGAACACAAAGGATGTGCGCTTGTGCTTTCTTTGCCTCCGTATATAGCAACCTTCGCTTGTGAGGGGTATTTAACCCATTCACATTGATAGACATTAAATTAACAGAGGCCATAATGAGGTAAGTAAAGAAAATATGTAAACTGGCTCATCCAGTAAAAAAAAAGGGGGAAAATTGACCAGGTGCAGGGCACAAAATGGAGGAGAGTGACCGTGACCCCCGGGGAAGACCGCCTACATAGGTAACACTGAAGAACGCGCCCGGACCTTGTATAAACAGTAGCATGTGAAAAGAAAGCACAATACCATGACTAAAAGGAACATCGAGACAGAGCACTTTAAACAAAATAACCAACATAAAGAACTAGGTCGTTGTAGACCGTAGAAGGAACAGCTAAAGCTGAACGGATTAAAAAAAAAAAAACTAATAACATGAAGGAGGTAAAGAGGTAACGACACTGAGGGAGAACCTCTAAACAATTGAAACTCCCAACGTGCGGTCTCTGAAAACTGACCGCGTAAGGGGGAGGCAGTAACAAGACCTTGGAAACTCCAACAAGGAGAAACCCAAGGAAAATAGGCTTCGTGTGTTGGAAATAGAGATCACCAATAGCAGGAGGGAGACCTCCAGCTCAATGGGAACATAAAAAAAAAATAAAACGAGAAAATACGGCAAATCGGTAATAAACAAAATGACGACGTAAGAAACCTTAATGTATGTGTAGTGTAAGGATTGAAGCAGGGCCCACATAGCTCTGAAAGTGGAACGCCAGTGAAAGCCCACCTCAAAGGATAGGGGCCGAAGCAAGCATAGTGTGACTGTGAGGGAACCCATAGAAGACAAGAAAACGCGTATCACACAGTGTAAAAAACAAGAAACAAAAAGTAAATAAATAAAAAGGGGGGGGGGAGGCATCAAAAAAATCGACAGTGAGAAAAATCAGGAAAAGTCTCACGCAAAAGTCAAGCCGGGGACTAGAAGATCATAACACACAGCAAGCAGGTCCGTCGATGATGTCCAGGTAGACGGTCATAAGGGCATGGAGTGATGCAGTCCTTGCCGTAACAGAGAAGTAGAGCCAGAATCTCCAAAGCGACTAGCAGCACGTGCGCTTGTCCCAGCAAGAAGTGACGAGAAGAGGAAAGAGAAGGAAAAAAAAAAAAAAAGGGGGGGGGGAAATAAAGAAAATGGACAGGGTGTCATCCATAGAACAGGTAATCAATCATGAAGAGCCGAGCGTTGAGAAGGAATCACAGTCCATTCACGGGCCAAACGTTTTGGAGACGATGTCAGGGATGTTGTTGACACCGGAGCAGATGGGGTTCGGGGTTGCACAATATCTAGACCCCAGGCCGCCAATAAATTCAGACCTTCCGTAGGGGATTTAACCGCATGTTGCAGGCCGTCTCGCGTGATCAGTAGACGAGTGGGGAAGCCCCATTTGTATAGGATTTTATGAGAGCGTAAGGTGGAAGTCACAACTGAGAGAGATCTACGTTGTTGTAAGGTGTACGAAGATAAATCATTAAAGAACTGCAAGTGAGCGTATTGGTCGGGAATATTGCGAACGATTCTCACCTTGGACATCAGAGCGTCCTTGAGATCGTAGAAATGGAGACGAAAAATGACATCACGAGGAGGTGAGCCCTTAAGCGTTTTAGGCCGAGGTAAACGATGAATGCGGTCAATTTTGATTTCTTCAGAGTGCGGAAGATTCAGTAAAGTTTTGATAAGAGAGACTGTATAGGCTCTCAGTTGTTCCGGGGCGACGTCCTCCGGAATGCCTCGAATGCGGACGTTATTGCGTCGAGAGCGATCTTCCAGATCGCTAAGCTTCAAACGAAGGGCCTCAACTTCCGACGTGAGAGTATTGCAGGTATCCACAACAGTATTGTGGGCCTCGGAGAAATCCTCCATTTTAGTTTCCAAATGTTGTGTGCGGTCCCCCAGATACTGTAGATCTTTGTGTATTGTCGCCAAGGATGTTTCCATGTCACGACGAAACTTGTGTCGCATATCTTCAAGCAGTAGTTTCATCGAAGAAACAGTGAGCGGTTGGTCATCGGGGTCCTCGATCGACGGAGCAGGAGAATTGGGAGTGCTAGGTGCAGCCTGGGGCAGCGTGGTATCGCCATCCTCTCCAGCAGGCCGCGCAGATAGTAAAGCGCGGGAAGCCGCTTTTCTCTTTGGCTTCGGCTCAAAATAGGCAGGTAAGTTGGGAGCAGCTGGCTTGGGTTTATGCGTGGACATCCTGGAGATAAGAAGCGCCGAAAAAAACAAACAAATCGGTTTCAAAAGGTCGAATTAGCCGTATAAATGTATAAAAGCCGGAGGAGCTCCACAGCCGTGCGTCCTACTCCTTCGCCATCCAAGCCACACCGCCATCCAAGCCACACCCCTACAACCCAACTCTTGAGGAAATCCGCAAAATTATTAAAGACCTACAGCCGATATTCTCAGAAGACCCCATACTGAAAAAAATATTCCCTCAGCCCCCAATACTGGCATTCAAACAACCACCAAACCTGAGGAAAAGATTAGTGCGCAACAAACTGGCCCCAGAACAGGAGCATACACAGAATGGCACTGTACCATGCAACAAATCCCGCTGCAAACTTTGCCAACATATATGTGACAGCAACACAGCCAGTCACAACAACAAAACATACAGCATCAAAGATTCTTACTCATGTACATCGGCAAACGTGGTGTACATGATACAATGCTCTGCATGTGACAAAGGGTGCTACATTGGAGAAACTGGGCTTAAGCTGCACCTTAGAATGAACCTGCACCGAAGCTCCATCAAAAACCACGAGGAAGAAAAATATTGCACCCCGGTAGGACATCATTTCACACAGAACAATCACTCCATCCAAAACCTAAAAATTAAAGTACTCAAAGGAAATTTCAGAGACTCTCAGGAAAGAAAAACATTTGAGATGAAAATGATTACACATTTTAACACCATAAAAGAGGGACTTAATGTGGATTCTGGTTTCCTTACACACTACCAGAACTTCATATGAACTTCATCTAGTCATCCAATGTCTAATTGCTGTTATCTTTGATGTTTTACTGTGGTTATTGGTTCCCTAAATTTATTTATTCTGTCCCTGGGTTATCTCTCCACCTCTCTGCATTTCTCACCTCCAGACCTATTATTTACGACACCCCACTCAACCCCCCCCCCTTATACCATCACTTGTTTTAAGTTGTAACCTCTATCATGTTGATTAGTATTGCTTCGGACCTGATGAAGGGAGGATAACTCTCGAAAGCTTGTCTTTTTAATATTATGTTAGTCCAATAAAAAAGGTATCACCGCATACTCTGCAATACTCTATTTTTTGACATCGTGTCTACTGGACTAATACGGCTTCACCCTTTTACATTAAATATATATAGTTAGAGTAACAAAATGCAGGATGCACGGCAAACAGTGATTCAATTCTGAGGTAAGTCCTCAGACTGAAATATTCGGCGGAGCCTTGCGGGCAGCGAAGGGAAGCCGCGTCCCACAAGGCGGGGCAGGGGCAGAGGCTTCCACAAAGGGAGACCTCTCAAAATGTCCGCCGTGCAAAATGCACGAGCGACTCTGGTGTCCGTTTGAACCAAAGAAATTAACAACGGAGTGCACAGGAGGGCTGAAGAAGGTTTCAGGTGAGTGAAACCACAGCTCTAGAAACAAATATCCGAAAGTAAAGCGGTCCAAACGTTGAAAATGCGGCCGCAGAGATAAAATAAAATGTAGGCAAAATGAGTTAATGAAACCCCTGGAAAGGGGTAGGAAGGTGAAAGAAATGAACACACAAAGGTGTATGTAATTATGCAGTATATGTAAAATGTATATATTAACGATAAGCAACAATAAATGTGAGAGAAAAATATATAGGTGTATATATAACTGTCTCAGCAGCGACAAAGGAGGAGTCGTCTAAGGAAGTTACCTGTTATATCACCTGTGATATGCTCTGATTGCATAATACGAGCCTCCCGCCCTGCCATAAAATCAGTATCTATTACTGTTTCAAATAAAAGGACACACTAAAACATGTCTGGGTACAGAATCCAATAAACCTTTTTCACAATACCGCTTGACCAATTATCAACAAGCGAAAGAGCACACGTCAAGCTCAGATTCTGAGGTCTATGAACGCAAAATACCTTAAAAAAAAAAAAAAAAAAAAGTTTATTGAAAAGTGCACATTCTCACAGAACAAAGGATGTAAAGCACAAGGTTATACACCAACATAAAAATTCCAATGCAAATCAAACATAATAAAAGTTTCAATTTCCAGCATTGAAACATATACATTATTAGTGCAAAACAGTGAACATTTGACGTTAGTCCCCATGAGACTACTGAACATATTCCAACTACAAGTGTTTGGCATGCCGGTGCTGGACACGGGACAAATCAGACAGCTTTCAAATGATTCCTACAGCAGGCATCACACAAGAAACAAAAACAGAAGAACTAATGAAAGGGGAAGAAGAATGACATACTGTCCTTTGTGCTTTGGTGACTTTTGTTCCAGAGTACATTATGTTGGCCGATTGGTTTCTGGGCTACTTTGTCTTATGATTTGCACAATACTGAAATTTGATTTTCCTGTTGTCAAAATTTTACATAGATTTATAGATTGCATTTTCAAAATTCCACTTTGATTCAAATCACAGTTATGACAAACCATGCACATTTGTCTTTACATTACGTGGAATAGAAATTTGTGGCACGAGTCTTTAAGTAGATGGAGTTATTTGCCTTGATCGCAAAACACACGTAAGATATTGCAGGTCCGCTTGGGTCAACTGTACTAAGCAACATAGATGTTGAGAAGTAACGCTCTCCTTTCCTATTACATCGTTGTTTAGTCTTCGGATTAGAAAAGTAGTCATGTGTGGGCAGCCAACCTCTCCAACTCCAAATACGTATCTGCCAACGCATGATGTGACCTGTGCTATACTTTGGCTTGGGCACCAGAGGTGACATACGTCTGAGCAAGTATCTGTGAGAACCGGTCATCCTTCGGTTCCGAGACATCGGTAGAATAAACCAATAGCGTAAAGAAGCTTAGGATTTCGGCATTATTCCACCTGCAGCAACACAATGTGCTTGAACCATGCTGCTATTTTGGTAATCACTTTACATAGTAACGCAGAAGAGCGTATGTTTCCTCCACGTAAGGTGCCCAAGACAAAATGATAAACATTAGATGGATAAACTGAAGACAAGACCCTCATGGCTGTTGGCTGAGCCCACTGGTTTTGAGGCTGTATGGATTCATTCTTGCACTTTCTAGTTTTGGCTTTATGTCCTGGGACTTCTCAAAGAAGTTCACCAAGGACTGCTCAGTCAAGAGAGAAGCCACAATATGCTCAAAGGACACTGCCCAGTCTGCTTCACTGAATGGCAGCGATTGGGAGGAATGTGAGGACACTTTAACGGTTTCGGAAAACACGCTGTCCTGGTCAGAGGTCGATGTGCCATTCTCTGGCTCCGGGAATTCATCAGAGTTGCTTCCGGAGCTGCTGATGCGTTGCCCAACCTCCCCAATCTGTAAAAGGAGGGTGGTCACTGTGGCAATGGCTTGGTACAACTCATTTTCCTCGGGGTCCGTGTGAAACATGCTATACAATGTCTTGCAGAACTGGATAAATTCTCTCTGTTAAGAAATAAATAGAATATATATATATATATAAAAAAAAACCCCACCGTAACAATTTTATTTAATATATCCTGGAGGAATAAAAATTACACAAAATCTAGTTTATTTTTTTTTTTTAACTCAAATAACAAGCATGCCTGAATCTATTTGCATGCAATAAAATGCAATGTAGCCCATGCAAATATGCACTTAACATGAACGTAGACTGGAGTGGGCCTTTAAGAAATAAAATACAAAAACACGCTTATTTATGTTAAATAATCATTACAGCCTTCACGGCCACTTCTCAAAAGGCTCATTTAACAACAGCTGGGGCATCCCCTGTTGGCTACTCCTCAGCTATCTCATTTTGCTTGCACTCCAATGTACTGCATCAGAAAACTAGACGGTTCTGCACCGGAAATTAAGCAGCACTTTCTGACTTCATACCTGGGTCATTTTAGGCAATTCTATTTCTGTGTTCTTCTCTTTTTCTTTGGCCAAATCTTTTAGCATCTGTTTTACTTGTTTTTGATAATCGGTTTCACCTCCTGTAAAAATCAGGCCATTATTGTGAGGATGAATGGTATAAACAAGTAATATAGAATTAGAAATACAATACTTTTCATGTAATAATATATTACAATATACGTTTATGAGAATGTGGAATGCTGGCACCTTGGACAATCCGTCCCTCAGTTATACCCACAGGTGTAACTCAAGTAAAAGAACACAATCCCCCCCCCCCCTTAGGAGTTCAAAAGACATGCCGTTTGCTTTGGTGATCTTCAGTGGTCTGGTTGTGGACAGCAGTGGGCCCTTGAGTGGTGACTGGCAGTCCTGGTCATTCTCTGTGAGAGCTGCACTCCAAAACAAAAAGCAGATACACATTATAGCTCAAAAACACACAGTTTATAAAAACAACAAAAAGGTGCAGAGACACTGGGACCACAATTATCTCCACTAAAAAAGGTGCGAACTTTCATAAACGTCACCAGACTTCTTCAAGAACTTACATCAGTCCCACTCAGGGACCTTTTGAAGTATAGAATATAGTCTTGTACATATTTATATTTTTATTGACGCAAGAGTGCTTCCTTTCTTCAAATTTCATTTATAATAGAGACCCTGGTACACACTATTTGGAATTGTGAGCAGAAAGGCTTACTGTAGTCCCTACCAATTCCTATGTAATGTCCTGCATTTTACTGTCCCAGATGGCCTCATCAAATAATGCATATTAAAGTACTTTCAGGACCAGGGGTTGTTCATACATTAATGATAGAGTTTGGGGCTTGTTTTTTTTTATTTTTTTTTTCTACTGTATGTGTGTGTGTGTGTGTGTGTGTTTAACCATAATTCTCCTTTTTCATATTTGATGTACTCCTACCAATTATACATCATTTATATGTCTTTTTTAATTGACTATTTACAATTTTAGTTTTTGAATGGGGCAAAACCTTGCTTCTCCCTCTCTTCCCTCTGCTGATCACACTGATCAGCAAGCAGGGCTCCTTGATCAGGTAGCAAGGGGAGCTATCAGAGATCCCAGCAGGGTACAAACAGACCCCTTCCGGGTCTCTTCTCTTTTCAGAGTCTTTCCAGATGGTTTCACTCACACCTTCCGATCATGCAATCCTAAAGAGCATTAAAGCAACTATATTAAGGACTTACACATCTCCTACATGGCAAATAGATTGAGGATGGGGAAAGAGGCAAAGGGCAGTGGTGGTGGGGATTCCGCAGAATAAACGTAAAAGGACATTCAGTTATCATTTGCATTAACTTGCATATGATGACTAGGGTGCACTTTTAATACATTTTCCAAGACGTTCTAATCAAGTACTTCAAATTAAAACAAAAAAGCTTACCAGGGGGTATATGAAGTCTGTACAACAATTTGATTTTGTCATTCATCTCACCATAATACATTACATCTGTAAAGAAAGAAAAAAAACTCCAGATGACAGGAAATATTTTTCAACCCCCCACCCTGCATGCCTTTATCAGTGCATGTCCTTAACGGTAGTAATTAAAGTATTCAAAACATCTTTAACATAAGGGCTTAAGCCAGGACAGAGGGGCTAAAGCATGGGTACTAAGGGAAAGTTTTTGTTCAGTCAATGGGCAGTCAAGTTATTAAAAGCAGAGTTAAAACCTCACATGACCACAAAAGGAGTTTTAGTGACAGTGTCTACAACTTACAAACAGGTTTCATTATACCCTTTACATTTTGGTTCCAGATTTATTCACCTAAGGACCATGCAAACGATTTGAATTCAATAAGACCATCCTGATTTTCATCCAACAGACGGAAGAGTCTTTCGACCAGAACCTCTGTGTGTGTGCCACATGTCCAGGGCGAGGAAAGCTTGAAGAGGTTCAGGAATTGCTGGCCATCAATCTTGTACTGATCTGTGTAGGGTCTACTAGGGTCATGACGCTCAAGTAAAGGAGAGATCCTCTCCCAGTAACAGCTGACCAGATGCTCCCGCTGGAAGATAGAGGTAGAGGAATACATTCAGCCGCTAGCAGACTGCATCAACCCCTTTATCACGCTTATCATTTGGGATGGGGTATTCTCTCCTAAAGAAGAATATAATGTGCCAGAACTACGACTGCAGGATAGTTTAGCTACTTTCAGCGACAAGAGTAGAATCTAATATATAGATGGTAGGGACTATGTGACAATGTAGGCAATTGTTTGTCACACTGACAGAGCTTCAAGTGAAGTCCAATCAGGTAAATTATATATACAAATGGTTTCTTTCCTTTTCTAAAAGAAGAAGGATCGTTTAGAACACAGAGACCGGCTAATAGACTGAACAGCAGCCACAGACCAAACTCACAGTTTTTCCCTATAATCAAGTAAGTGGGACTATCCACTGAAACTATGGCAGTCTGAGGTGAATACATTTTAAATGTATATAGCTCTTACCTTAAACATGTCATATAGCTCTTCTAAATCTTCGTGAAGAAAGGAAACATCAGGTGAGACAACTCTTATCTTATAATGAGAGAATAAAAATACAGGTTAGGCTCATGGGATGGCTAGTAATAACCCTCTGGGCTAATCCAATGTAAGATTGCTATTCCAAACATGGCCACATGGGGGGGGTCTAGCAGCCGCATCGAGAAGTTATTTCTGTGACGCTCAGCAAGTGTGTGGTGTGTGTGTGTATTTAATATTAATATACACTTCCATGTGTACTCACACACTATCAACATTAGGCAACATATGTATTTAAGGAAAGACCTGTTCATGTTAATCTACTCTTCTTACAGCAAATGGATTTTGGGGGTCATCCATCGCCATAGGAAATATCCCTGATGTAAGGAAACAAATCTATCCTGCAATTTGATGAAATTGGCTCCATTAATACCACCAACATTTAAAATCCCTCTGTAGGTTATGTAAGTTTATTTAAGTTATGGTTTGTCAACTTGTGTATACGATACTCAAAACTATATATAAAGCACAGTGTAAATCGTTAGCACCTTATAAATAAGACACTTACAACATTTTGCTTTGTAGTTTCCTCATGGTTTTGGAGTACGCGGATCCTGTGTTTACAACGCAAGCGCTCAATCTGTTCCACAGAATTATAGCCAAATTTCTGAAACAATATGCAATCAACCAAACATGTTATTATAAAATGACCCAAGTCACATTATATAAAATTAAAGTTTATGCTAAACAGAGTGACATTTGAGTCCACGTTTAATCTTCCCACTTTTTACTGTACTGTGGAAGCCCGGCAATTCATTGTTTGATGTACACTTCCTCACACACACACACGTATATATATATATATATATATATATATATATATATATATATATATTATATATATATATATATATATACACACATACACACACACTCCCTCCTCAACATTAGCCATGTGTTATATAGGGCCAACGTAGCCCCTTTCACAGAAGCGATGAGTAATTGCTTCATCATTGTATGCCCCATCGATATCGCCATGCAGTATACCTTGCACATATTTGCCCCCAAGCTCTCTATATAACACACACACACTCCACCTGCTCTCTGCGGGTCTTTGTAATGGCATTGGTTTGCATACCTCATATGAGTCGCGAATCAAGTCCGCTATATCTGTGAAAGGGTAGTCTTCCTGCTCGTTATCCGGTTTCCCGATGGGGGGCAGAGGACTTTCTTCATTTCTAACATGTTCTAAGAACCTATACATAGGAACAGATGCATTGATAGAGACTGAGGCTACATTCAGATGCAAAGCAAATACAGCCTTACCTACTAAACCTCTGCAAACGAAGGGATTCTTTCTAGGGACAGACAAAATGGCTCTGGAGGAGCGATGCACTTTATGTAAGTTGCGGTATAAATCGTACATTAATAAAAGCAACAGAAAAATAAACAAACCTTAAACTTTTGCCTTTAGGACCCTTTAAACCTGAAACAATGAGCTCAATAATACCCATGAATCGTTGTGGGTATAATATGAATTAAGATGCTCTCGATGCTGTTGCGTTTATCCAACTATACAAATACAATTTCTTTTATAACGAAGAACACTGTAAAGAAATGTTGACTTAGCTGCAATGTCTTGGAAAATGACATTTATATCCCACATACCTGCTCAGGATCATGAGGGCCTGCCCATCATCTTTGCTGTTGCAGAGCTCCTCTGCGGTGGCATCAAGGACCGCCAAACCGATTTGGAAAACTGCCCGGATGCCATCATAAAAGAAACAGTCCACAACATTGACAGCACTCTGAAGGGGCATGATACTGATGAACAGGGTGAGGAACCACGATAAAGAGATTGAGGCCAACGTAGATAAATCAGTGATATGCTCAGACAGCTCAGGAAGGCGCTCTTGTATTAGTTCTTCAAAAACTGACTGGTCGACTTGAGCGCCTGTAGGCAACGTAAACAAGGTTGAGCTGGACAGTGAAGATGAGATGTGTTTCTATGCACATGACACTTATGACAAGAGAACCCCAGCTCAGAACACCCAAACCACCCAGTTCCTCTTTAGACCATGTATGATACACAGAAAGCCCTGGTCCATCAGTTTCATAGTATTCTCAGTTCTGCCACGTCACATTGACAGTGTATGTTGGTATCATCCGTGCCGTCTTGCCACGTCATATCGTCAGTGTCCCATCAGTATCTTAGTATACATACCATCTTCAACGCAAGTTAAAAAATGGAATTTATTTGGCTAAAAAAATACATATAGAAGCATTCAATTTAGACACAACAGATTTTCACGGGTTAGGGTCGATTCCGGTTTATCCAATTAAAGCTAGCCTGGGTACATTAGGAGAAAGTAGCACGTTGATCAGACGACGGCAAGATTAATTTATTTAAATGGAACGTATGAACAATAAGGGTTTACTATAAACATGACTTGGTTTATTTGGAATTTTGTGTTGCATAACAAGGTTTGTTTGACAAGTGAAATGGTAACAGAATAATGCGCAGAAAAGGACTATATGCTATATATATGCCTAATGCTATAAAATGACCCTTTACCAAAACTGCTGGACACTTACCGATCACCCTGTGATTGAAATAATCTGGAAGCATCCTTTCACAGACAGCCACCAATAACCAGAACGCTTCCTCTTCTTTGGCATAGAGAAGCAAGACGGAAGTCAAAATATTCATGGACTGAAATAATTGAATAAGCAGAATAATTAATTGTTGTGACACAGGAATCAAGGTACGATATAAATGTATTCATAATAATTTAGCGAGACCTTGCATGGCCAGTAGCAAAGCTAAATTCCCTTCTTGCAATTCTGGACATTTCTCTTTTATTCTTACTAGATACAAACACAACATAATTTAGCATGGTTCTAGAAAACCCCAGACTAGGGGTAAGGAAGCAAAGCAAGTTTCTGATCCCACAGATATAAATAAGTGTTTTTAGACCAAAATGAACCATGCACCTTTTCATTAAATATGTATACAGACACATACACATATACGTAACCACTTAATAAGCCCGGCCAATTACCCCATAGGGTGAACTGGCAACGTAACACAGGGGCTGGTGACCCCCTTTGGACCTGTCACCCTAGACCAATGGTTCTCATCCCAAAGATCCAGCTTTTTGAATCCCCCCATTGAAAGAGAAGGTGCTAATTTCTGAATCCTGCCCCGTTTGTAGACCTTGAGGACTGGGTTGGCAGAACACACTGCTGTCAGGGACGTAAAATTTTTATTAATGTATAAAAACGTAGGCATTATAGAAACAAATACCAACAAAACTGGCATCGTTCTCTTCTCACCTGACAGTATCCGATTTTTGGGTTCCTGTATGCATAAGCAGTAAGCACTCTTCTCAGAGCCGCAATGCCCGTCTCGTTCTGAAAGGCGGGATGCTCCGGAAGGGACCGGTGAAGATCCCTTTCGATCTCTTCAGTCGCCATGCAGCATTTGCCCATGGACTCCTCCACCAGCTTATTGTAGTAACCCGGGTGTGTCGGGAGGTCAGTTACTGCATCTAATGACGCAAGAAAAACAAAAATACAGCGTGCTTGAAAAAGATCTGCAATACATGAAATTACATGTTAAACTCTAAATCAATGGAGGTTTTCGTTAACAAAGACCTTGTTGCAATGTAAGCGCAAATGGTGATACTATCATCAGCACCAGATTTCTGAAGGGCACTTGGTGTTCTTAAAGAATAAAAAGTCTCAACACTTTTGTGGGTATCTAAGTTATAGGGGTTGACTCTTCAGTGGCAAGACCCTATGCCCACCTGAAAATATAAGCCACAGTTCTCCACGCAAGGATTCGGGTATCCCCATGGCAACAAGTTTTCGGATTTTTTCTGTGCGAAACATGCAGACGGTCCTACCGTACTCCGAGAAATGGTCGTTCCACAAGTGCTCTTTTATCTGCTCTCTTGACTGTTTCAAACAAGAAGACGACACATTAAAGATTCGAAGAGCTCTTCAAATAAGCAAAAATGACACTAACAAGGAGACGGCTTGCGATAACTCTAGTCGTATGACAAATAAGAGCCAAAACTTTGAAAATGTAAGTTTATAGACCGGGAGTTTGATTTTTTTTTATGTAATGTTAGGAAGAGGGTGGTAGATAAGTGGAACAACCTCCCATCAGAAGTGGTAGAGACTAATACAGTGAGAGAATTTAAACATGCATGGGAGAGACATATGGCTATCCTGAATCTACAACAAAACCAAGGACTGATTCAAGTTCAAGGGTTTGTATCAGGTTAATCAGGCCGAATTGTTCGTGTGGAGCACTGATTTATATCTGCATGTTTATATACATTTTCAGTGAAACGTGCTTTTCTATCAAAGGTGAAGCCAACGCCATCGTATATTAAATGGATTAGCAGAATCCAAACTATGATAATCCTTGGGTAACGGCGCCAAAGGCAGACGGCATATTTTGAAGATAATGCCTTCTAGAGAAGGTATAGTACAGGAACTATATAAACATTAAAATGGTCTCGCTATTTCTTGTATAGAAAGTTGCCCAAAGATATGGGAAGACGCATTCAATAAACACAGGCTGTAAATATATATCACTGCTGTAGACTGTGTGGGAAGAACACATTCTGCAAAGCAAAACATTCCTGGCCCACAAGCAGCCTGCGCTCAAGAAAAGGGCTATGAGAAAATAACCATTTCCTGACTTAAACCTGCATCTGAATATTCTGTACATTGACCAATAGTGCAACTATCAGAAGGACAGATTTAAAAAACAGTGATGATGATATCATCAGCCTGTATTACAAATATCTTGATGAAGTCACTTCCTGTTTCCAATAAAACGAGCACACGCAGAAGCTACCGTTATTGGAGAATGCCAGACGCCAGGCGGGTACCTTGGTTCTCACTATGTCTTTGGTGTGGGAGGGTCTGGGTGTTTGGACGGGTCTGGGTGTATGCAAAGCAGTTATGTTCAGTACAAAAAAAAGAAGAACAGTATATTGAAGTAATGATAAAGCCAAACTGTTTTCTGCGGGCTTACTTACGTTCCTCTTTCTCAAGAGATTTAACCATAAGAAATTAAGAGTGTTCTTTACCATCCCTGCCTTGGTGCTCTCGGTTCCTGTTTGATGAAAAGCTGCCATTAACGCTTCTGCATTAGTTGACAGCGTCTCATTCCCAATTCCATCTTCGTTTTGGTTAACCATTACGTTCATGTTACCAAGCCGGTCTTCATTCAACCTCTGGCCAGTCACACAAAGACAGAGAAAACATAAAGGGAAAGCAATGTTAGCAGGGTACTAAGTGTGGGGAGTCCTATATACTTAACAAGCCTTGTCAAGATATATACAATTAAAGAAAATGGCTAAAAATTACACATAACTGCCCACTAGGCAGATTATCTGCCATCATTCCCATCATCTCTGGAATAGGGTCACCAGACCCCATACCTTGCTTAATACAGACCGCTACTTCTGACGAATATAATTATCCTATAGTATTTTTTGAAAAGTTCTGTTTATTTTCAGGGATCATATATATTTACCATTTCCTTATGCCGGATGGACAGGGTGCTGGTCTGCACACGTTCCAGCCTGAGCAGCAAACTGCTCACCAAGCTATCTCGGTCTTTCAGCTCAATGAATTGAAAAGCCATCTGATGCCGTATGCTGATAATGATGGGGTTGGGAAGAAGGCTGGTGTCCTCCATCTTCTCAACGCTTACAACCTGAAAATAATAAGAACCATTCGCTTATCAGGGAATATGTGGTGAAAGGGAAACACATTTGCAAATAACAGTTTGAAGCCTATCTAAATGCATTCTGGACATATGGCGAGTGGATGGAAATGATATATTCTTGGCAATATTATGGTAATCATCAGAAACTGTCACTCATACAGCTAGTAGCGTGCATCTTTTTAGAAACCAATCTTCTGTGTTCTACAGTTTAGACGAGCTGCTAGCATTATACGATTCACAGCTTTTCCGAGGGAACAGAGGTTAGACCTCTCTCTTTTAAGACACAGGCATTATACCTGCATTACAACCTGTCACTTTACAGTTATACACGGGTATCTACATTAACTTTTGTTGAGTAGAGCCATTGGCGTTTGTGATTTAGATCTAGACATCCTTCTTCGTAAATGTTGCCCATCACAAGTACCAATCATAGTGAAACTAAGTGGGTTCAAGGCAGGTGAACTGGTTCTAAGAGACAATAAGTGATTATACTACCTCTTTAAGAGGGATGACAACATTGCATAACCCATCTTCCTTGCTGGCAAAGCACAGGTAGCTGTCGGAGGCATATATCCTCCCGGCTGTGTGACAGCGGCTGAAGGGTGTCCACAAAGAACAGTCAAGCACCTCATGCAAAGCCTCCTTTCTTGGCAGCTTAAAGAGGGCTCGGAAAAACTCCTTCTGCGCCCTTGCTTCCAGATCCCTACAAACAGAAACACACAATAAAATCTCACCTTTGCGTGTATGCGTGTGAAATACCCGGGATTTATTATGCGCACACACGGACCTGCAAGAATTCTCATATCTCTGTCACAAGTCTAGTTTACGACGCATAATCTATACCCTTCTGCGGAGCTTCAATGCTCAGTACTCCTCGCTAAAACATGTGGTAAGAGCGTTTCAAAATCTAATGTATGGGCACTTTAATGAAGCACTGACACAATTTACGATTTCAAACAAACCGACTCAAACAATACAATTGGCGCATAGAAACCACGTCCTCAATTAGTTGAACATTTTCTAGATGAACATAAAATATTTACACAGCTTTTTAACATTCTTATGGCATAAGCTCAGTGTGAATAAGCACATTCATTTGTCAGCAATGGCGTGTAACCAGTTTTCTTTAGGTTACTTTATCTTTTCTGTGTCATTCACGGTGCAGTAGGAATATGGGAGATGCAGTTATGCAGGTTTGATGGTCCACCGCCCCTTGGTCATAAAAAGAATCGGTGCAGATTCTTCTATTAGGTGATCAAGCTCCCCAGTGCACCACTACTCAACAGGCCAGTTTGGGAGATCCATGATCTTCCTTGTAAGGACCCCGGTTATTCTGTAGTGGTGTGTGCTTCAGCATTCCGTAAAGAGGGGAGCGACACCAAAGTTAGCTACTGAGGGGTGGATGGGAGGATGCCCTGGGTCAGACAAAGGGTATTGCCCAACCTAATATATCACACTACTGATACCAGCTCTGCAATACCACCCTGTGTTTAAGAGGACAAAAAGTCATATACTCACAAAAGATGTGCATGGACACAACGAACCCATGTCCGTTTATTTAGAAGAAAATTAGAAAGTATCTGTTTCAAAAGCAAGTCAAGAGAACAGAACACAACTTCTTGTTGTCATTTCAAACAGACAAAGAGGAACAGCCAATTCACAAAAACAAGTAAAAGAAAGCCAGGTTGACAAAGAATGTCCTTCCGGTAATGAACAGGCGGTTGTGTACTCCCAAGGTTCAGCATTCAGGATGTGCATCATGTCAGAACCAGTGTAAATATTTCCACATTAAAAACAATAGGGTTATGTATAAATACATTCAAATTATGCCACTTTATGGGCGTAACAACCAATGGAATGTTTCTGCTAACAGCACCATTTCACTGGGCAGTATGGAGACAAGACCACTTTAAGACCCAAATGTCCAATATCTTCAACCTTTAGAGAATCTCCCAGAACATTCCAGATGACTTAAGTAGAAATATTTTAGAAATTCTGAGCTGAACATAACCTGAACAGTGTGTTAATAATGCTTTTTCCCATCTTTATCCAAATGTACGTACAGAAGCTCAGTACGTGTTCCCTGTCGGTGGATATTGACCAACTCGTCAAGAAACTTGATGAAACTAGCTTAGTGCCACTAACAGCTAGCAACTCTCAATACCAAAGACCGACACGGTCCACGTAGAAGCAGCAACCCAAATCCACCTCTTAAAAATAGTTAGCTCACATTACAGTGGGGGGCAGGTGCAATTTAACAGACACGCTGACAATTGCGACCATGGCTTCACTTAATTTTACATGCAACGACATGGGTTAAAAGGTTACTAAATTACATATAACGGAAACAGAGACTAAATTATTTTCATCTAAAGAGACCTCAGAGAGCCTAGAAATTTACGTTTCTTTACATCGTTAGAATGTAGGCATGCTCACAAGTAGGGCTTATTTCATTTGTTTCTTGGAAGAGGGAGAAACTTCTCATTATCTTCCCTGCAGGCATGGCTCCGTAGCCTTGCATTTCTCATTACAATGTGTATGATCAGCCAGACCCTGCTGGATCTCTCCCCTCCTGCAAAGTCTTTCTGGTGGGTATCGGCATTGACACTCACCAGAACAGATTGATCTCTCATGCAGCGGCGGGGAGATGTTCCTGCCGCTAAGGGAAAAGGCTGGGGACGTAATCGCTATCTTTTTTTGGTTGAACCAGTAATTATCATGTGCCAAGTAACTAGTTTGGGGAGAGGACAGACAGAAACATGGAGGTCCCAGATTGACTCATCTGTTGCCCCATAGCCAGTCCCCCACATTTGACTGCTGGAAGATCTGGTATCATGTTCAACTGAGCAGATGATTTCTAGCAGCTCATCTATAACAGGTAAAAAAAACAAAAACAAAAAGCCCTATTTCATGTCCTGTGAAACAGGAGCACATGTTGAATTCATCCAAAAATATAAAACGGAAACACACAATCATGAATAAATGTACAGTGTTTTGATGCTCAAAACACACAAAGAGCCCACTGTATTTACCACTGATGTGCAGTACAGAAGCCAAAAAACAGCCAAAGGCCATTATGACTAGACACGTGGTCACACTATCTCCTGCTGTAACTTTGCCCAAAATGGCCACAGCCAGTTGCCTCATGCAGTCACTAGAGGTGGATACGCCACTTGCATTTGACAAGACATAAAACAAATCAGTCAAGTACTAAATGTGTATACTGTGCAATGGAAAAGAGAAACATTATATTGGTTTCATGCCAAATTAAGCCACATCACTATAGTAAATAAAAAAAAAAAGTGCTGCGTGACAGTCTGAGATTAAAGAAGGGGAAAAAAGAAAAGAAAAGTCAATACGGAGCAGGATGCCTATTAGCTATAATTTTTTTGTACTCATCAATTCTACCCAAGACCATGTTTTAATGACTAATAAAGCTCTCTTAGAAACTGTTCCATTAAATATTCATGTGCGTGTACAAATTTGGAATGATGGGAAGTACACTAGACTGGAAGCCCCAGAGCCAGGCTGAGCAGAGACATGTAGACCGGGTCCCTCAGCAGCAGAGGTGATATCATAACGGAGGATGAAGACAAATGCACATGAAGTGCCTAACAGAAAATGTAGTAATTCAGGAGCAAAGCATAAGAATAATTTACACAGTGCTAAGACTAGCAGGATGGCTCAAAAAACATTCTTCGGGTCAAAAAGCTTGATTGATGTAGGAGGTTATAGCTTCAGCTATTTTTGTGTCAATGAAGCTTCAGCTATTTTTGCGGCAATGATTTGTCCTCTGCTAATACAGCCCTCAGATCATTTTAATTAACGTAACGATAAAAACAAATGAAAGAACCAATTATAAAATGGGAGGAAAGGAGGTAAAAAGGAAGCTATGATAAAAGAAAAGTATATTGGTCTGATGGCAAAAGAAGCTGGACAGTTTTAACACACAGCTCTTCATGCTATTTGATTTGCTTCACACAAATTTGGAACCAAAACATGACTGATTATTGTCCCAGAAACGCTAACAGAACTTGATCAGAATCTGTCGCTTCCTATTGAAATAAAAGTGTGACACTAGTGGCTCTAGATTTTAACTCTAGAATTGTAACTAACCATACTTGGACGGAAAACGGATGAAGACGACTGGTGGAGGCCATCCTATAAAAGTAGGTTACTTCTGAAAGGCATCTTCTGTCTGATTAACCAACAGGAGGCTACCCAGCTACCTTGCAACGTGAACTATGATGGTTCTCAGATGGCTCTTGGTCAAAGGCCAAGAACCATGAGGTTTGTAGTTCACAAGGACAAAGAAAAATACATATCTGGTTAAGCTGCTTATGCATTTACATGAGACCAATCGTGTGCTACTTTATAGAGACTGATATCAGTGACATCCTATATCAGGTATTAATTGCCCACAGTAACCAAAGCTTATCCGTCAAGCAGTCAAGAAAGAAAAATCAGTTAAAATATGTTTCCTGTGAAAATAGAACATTACATTATTTGCCCCGCAAAGTACCTGAGATCATTATGAAATAAATTATATGACATTATAGGAAAATACAGTAGTTATGGATTAATAGATTAATTTACCGTCTGGTTATCTGTGTAGGTTCCTGAAGATTTGCATCAAGTTCAAACATCTCATTGTCCAGCAGTCTTCTTACAGACACATCTGCCAGTTGTTCCATTATCCTGAAAACCTCATTAATATCAAGGAACATGGAGAACTCTCGCTCCTTGTCACGTGTAGAGACTATGATGATGTCAGTCATCAGAACATTAGATGATCGTTCAAGTTTCTGAACATCGACCCAGGGGATCACAATCTTTACTGAAGAAGAACAGGGGGGGGAAAGTAATTAGCGGTATTCATATGAAACCTCATCCAGCATCGCCAACTATCAAAGAAGGGCTAAGCTAGCTGGCCATGTGCAAATACATCGTAAAAAAATCTATTTACATGTTATACAAGGCCAACTCAGCCCTTGTTGAAGGAGACACGCACTGGGCTTGGTACCAGTTATATGAGATTTTTGCAAGACAGCCAAATATAATCATCAGCTGCAGGAATCAAAACTTAAAGAGATGGACTGAACTGTTCTGGCCTTTTTATTTTAAGACAATAAATCATCTCGGAGAATCGGTTGCCAATAACACAGCTATATATATTATATAAAGAGCAAAGCGATGTCAGATATTCAAGTGTATGCAAAAAGACAGAGCAGAAAAGCCATCGTTAAAATCCACATGAAAATAAAGCGACTGTAGGATGCAAAGGTCTACGAAAAAGTCTATGCTTACAGGGAGGAATGCTATTTCACAGACCTTAAATTGAATACATAAAAGGTTTTCATTTAGAAACGTAAAAGTCTAAGTGATCTTAACATGGAACTAAGGCATACGTTATAGGGAAGAGAGATAAATATTGGGACGAAATCCACCCAAAGTTTTATGACAGCGCTCCCTGGGTCAAGGATAGTTTGCAACATACAGAACATCTGTTTATGGTCACTTTATGTGTGTAATTTAGAGAATAACATTTTTAAAAAATTAAGCTTAACACCACAAGTTCTGTATTCACACATCCTAAATAGCTAACGGTAACTCCCAACTGCTTTGCCATCTTCTATCTCGGTCACGTTAAATAAATGTATACTAAGCTTTTACAGAATTGGACCTCGGCAGACATGGCAGCTGGAGACCAGATTGACTTGAAGTTTAATAGACAGGATTATGTTGGGTAACACAGTCTTCCCAATTAAGCATAATTGCATTGCAATGGGAATCAGGCTGAGGGTTAGTTAGAAAGAACACGAACAAAGCAAAACAATGATGTTTATAGCCCAAAATTCCGCTGGCAATGACCATGCAGCATGCCAAGCACGGCTTAAAAAGTGCTGTAAAACATCCTGTGGATGCCAACACTGCTAGGGAACGCTGACAGTACTCTATTCCCACTAGTTCCATCATTGGGATGACAATTACATAACGTTTGTACAGAATATCTGCAGCAAATGTTTGGCAAAGCGAATTAACTGCTGAGCAGCCCCTTTCTTGGTAATCAAATGACTGCCTGGCACTTTTCAGGCTTCTGATACACCATTGGTATTAACACAGAGCTACCATCAAGTGGTATAAGTGTAAATTATGGTCAATAACTATTGGCTCTGTAGCTTGGTCAATATTCTTTTTTAAGAAAAGCTTAATAAAAATTAATATGGTTTTCAATACAATATGAATGCAGAATAAGGCTTTCTGCATTTTTTAATACAACTGACAGATCTAAATCGCTTGCAAATGGCATATCAATTTTAAGAGGCATACGTAATGCAAACAAAATGTAAACGGTATGAATGGTAAAGAAATTCTGTGTTTTCATTTGGTCACCTACATTCCTTTCCAAGAAAGAACGAGTAAAAAGAGAAGTGGTTAATGCTCAAGTACAGCCAGCCCTGCCTCGGCACCCGTCCTTTCCAACAGCAGCAGGAATAAAACGCCACAAGCTTCTCGGCCTCAGGGAAGCTGAACCTGCTCTCAAACTTGACCAGGCCTTCACGGAACTTCTCTGGATCATCCTCTTGTTCAGCCAGCTTGCTGGTGGTCTCCTCTGCAATGAGACCCTGTAATAACACAAAGTAAACCTGGTCTAATGGTTGATTTGGAGATCACTAATCAGCAGCGATACATGAATGGGAAGAAATAATCATGCAGACCCTGAGAAAAGTCAATCAAGCTATCGTTCCCTTCATGCACACTATAGACCTATTCTCTATTAGCTTTTATTATAAAAGCTTACCTAGGCGAAAAAGTTTAGTATAAAGATGTCCAACTATTGGTCAAATGCTACTACCCATCTTGATATCTCTGATACAGGTGTAGGGTCCACAGTAAAGTACTAACTATATACTATAAGCTGATATAGTCAGCAAAAGGTTATTATTGACCATAAAATATAAATAAAAATATTTATTTGCAGTTACATATTCTGCGGGTAACGGCTGCATGGGAGAAAAACAAATAGCGGAAAATGCCAGCATTATGTTATGGAAATTTGCTATTTTGTGGAAGTGGTACTTCTCTTTTAAACCCAATTTTTGTTAACACATAGTATTAAGGCTTTTGTTTTGTGCTACTGCGTGTATTTAATTCACTGCTCAGCATATCATTCGGTTTACAGACCAATCCTACTTTTAAAATTAAGTAGGATTCTGGAAAGATGACATCATAACGAGAATACGTAGCTGTGCTTTGTCTATCCAGCGACAGGGCATTCATAGACTAATTACTAGACATTGCTTCCACCCAAGAGTCCTGCTTTAACTTGAAACAGATGTGAAAGAGATGAAGGATTGTCTAAAGATAGAAGATGATGGAGGTGAATTACATTTCTTATGCGATAAGAAATACACTAGTAGTGACATATGATTACTTGCAAATATAGCAATATTTTCTAACATGATTTTGCTTGTTTCTTAGAAGGCTTCCAACCCAGGCACTCTGTTCGTTCCGTTTTACTTAAGAGAAAATAACAATATTTTGGCATCCAAAATGTTCATTATGTAGCCTAATCCGTTCATACCTTTACTTTCCCTTTGACAAAGTTGGAAATATCTTCCTTATTATCAAAGACCGACAAGGTGTGGAGCAGGTTCTGTTCCAACCATTCCCAGTGTTGGTTGATCTCCTCCACAGTGGCCCCTGGTAAAAAGATAATGAATGAGAATGGTTACACCATGTACACCACATCAAAGTCAGAATTACAAAGAGCAAAAATCAGAATACTTCGTTCCTTAAAGAACAAGTCCTTAAAATCAAAACTGCTTTAGTCTTCCAAAATGTCTGCTTTGACAATTAGGAGAACAGGTCTTTTTTTATATAAATAACTCCATATGGTCTTTAAAATGTCAAAACTTCCCAAGTATACCCAATAACTTCCTAATTCAGAGTTAACTCCTGATTGATGGCAAGCAGCCCGAGGGGTAGCAAAGACCAGTGTAGCACGGCCTTTCCCATCATTATGCTATGTAGTTTAATGCATACGACTGCTTGGCAATGAGCATATCTGTAGTGGTGGTTAAGGCGAGTCTTCATGGCTGGAATCACTGAGAGCAGCAATGGCATTTTCTTATTTTACTTAATGCATATTAAAGTCTGCAATTAGTATGTAATCAAGGCTGGTGAGGCTGTAAAGGGACAGAAGACTGTCCCGTTAAAGGGAACTGCCAAAGTCTTACTGGTAAGCAAACATATTGCATTGTTCAATTTCTTCTTGGTAAAGCATCAGTAAATGTAAAATGTGTATTAACTTAGACAGGTTTTGGTAAATGGGATGACAAGTACACTGGTTTTGAGTCCCAATTGCATTATCCAAATTAAAAAGGATAGGCCAAAAATATGTTTATGCAAATAAAAAAATAAAAAAACACGATTAGGAAATTAAATACAGTAAAAAGCATTTAAAATCCACACAATAAACTATAAAATAATATGACTTATTAAAAATACATAGCAGCAGAAAATTGGCCAATCTAGCTTACCATTCTCCCATGATCTTTTGTACTTAAAACTTTTTTTTTTTACAGTAATGGTAATTTAAAAAAAATACAGAAACATTTACTGGTTTTGGAGATGTCTAGCTTCTACCGTGTTAAAGGGACAGTTTAATGTCCATGACACTTCCTGTAGAGAAGAATATGCATTCTTCCAACAGAAAAGAAAAAAGTAGCAAGAAAGCGCTTCCATTAAAATCAATAGGAGCGCTTTCCATCCATGTGTTTGGAGGTATGAACAGGACTCTGGCCGCTAACTGGAGGGGAGTATATCACATACAGGGAGATTTCCTGCAAGGCATTTAGCTGGGGGTGGGAGAAAAGGGGCAAATGCATAAGGGGGATTAAAACAGAATCCTCCCACGCATTTGCAAAAGGGGCAACTCAAAAAACATAATGGACCGAGCAGCTATCAGCTGCATTAAAGCCTACATGATGCATGCATGACTTGTGAATATACTGGAAAACAACTCCCATAACCATTAGCTAGAGGATGCACAACACCGCCATTCTACATGTGAAACCATCGGATCTGGCTTTGTTATTGAAGGATATATGGTAAGCCTTGAAGTGCACGCACACACACACACACAAGTTATTAGAGGTTACCTTAGGATCCTGGGTCATGCAGTCACTGAGCATGCGCACAGCATCAGCTCTGTAACTCACCAATTGCTATGGCCCAGTACACCTCCGATCCGCTCAGTAACTCACCACATGCGATGGCCGAGTAAACTTGTGATCCAGGGACCTGCAGCAGTATTCGAAATGGGGCAACACGGGCATTGGAGTCCAACACAGCATCCAGCGCCCCAACTAGGCGGCCTGTGTATTGAAGAAGAAACATCACACAGATGGGCAAAAAACATTTTTTCTTTTAAAATACATCAATACCTGTGCTACTGTAGCCCACCACCTAAATAGAGATTTTCATGCAACAACCCATGAAACAAACAACATTTCTATATGTTCTTCAACATAAAGGAAACATTACAATTAAAAGGAACTGCACCTTAACCCCTTCGCGACCTTTGCCGGTTCAGGACCGTCATGACATGAAGGTCACTAAATGACCTTTGACGGTCCTGAACCGTCAAAAAGTAAAATAAGCTTAGAAAGTGATCAACGATCACTTTCTTCGCTTAAACGGCGTTACTGTAATGCCTCGATGTCGAGGCATTCAGCAAGGCCGAGATCGGCATCGGGGGCCATGTCTGGCCCCTCCCGGAGGCGTCAACAGCCGCCATACATTGTATGGCGGCGGACGCCCGTTTTAAAAGCGTTTAGGAGGCGATCAACGATCGCCTCCTAAACTTAAATGGTGTCGCTGGAATGCCTCGATCAGGAGGCATCCAGCGACACCAAACACTTACCTCTGGGTGGGCTGTGACCGCTCCGGAGAGCGGTCACAGCCGCCGCTGCCGGTGATCTTCGCCATCAAGCAAGATGGCGGCGGCCCGGGAAATAAAACAATAAAGACGAAAAAGTTCGCTAGAGGGTCTCCAGACCCTCTAGAGAACTGGCTCCACTTGCTGGTTGAATACAGGTACTGCATTCAACCATGCAAGTCAATGGAGCCCAGCTTTCTAATCACTATGTGATTAGTAAAATATTCAAAAAAAATAAAAAAAAATAAAAAATGGAAAAAAAAATAAAAAAAAAATGTGCTAACATTTAAAAATTATTATGCAGTGATGTCACTAGATGAACCATCCAGTACCAGAAAAATGTGTAAAAAAAATATAAAAAAAGTATTAAAAAAATAAAATTAAAAAATAAAGTTTATTATTTTGAGCAAGTGCTAAAATTTCTCAAAAATCTCAACAAAGAGTTAAAAAAAAAGCACTTCAAATACCCAAGGGGTGTCTAATATATAAAAAAAAATGGCTGATGGGGTAAATTGGAGTGGCCTAGCTCAAAGATAGGGCATAGGTACAGACTGACCAAAATGGAGAAAAAAAGCGCACTTCCCAAATGTGGCATTTTAAATCTGAAACAACCCGACAAACCCATGCATGTCGGGTATCACTGCACTCAGGAGATGTTCCTGAACACACATTGGGGTGTTGTTTGACAGTGGCATATACCAGGACCTGTATATCTATAACTAAAGTACAATTTGTGTGAAAAAAAAATAAAAAATTACTATTACAAAGTTTGACAAAGTGTAGTTCTATAATTGGTGCATGGAAAGGGTTAAAATAACAGCATTTGGAATACCCTGGGGTGTCTAGTTTTCAAAAATATATGGTTTGAATGGGTTAAATTGAGTTAACCGGCTTCAAAGATATTCCAAAGAGGAGAGGGAGGCACAATGACCAAATGACCACCTGAATTACGCATGCCCCAAAAGTAGCCTTTTACCAGCCAAACAATCTGACAAACCCATGCATGTGGGGTATCGCTGTACTCAGGAGATGTTGCTGAACACATATTGGGGTGTTGTTTGACAGTGACATATACCAGCACCTGTATATCTATAACTAAAGTACAATTTGTGTGGGAAAAAAAATAAAAAAAATTACTATTACAAAGTTTGACAAAGTGTAGTTGTATAATTGGTGCATGGAAAGGGTTAAAATAACAGCATTTGGAATACCCTGGGGTGTCTAGTTTTCAAAAATATATGGTTTGAATGGGTTAAATTGAGTTAACCGGCTTCAAAGATGTTCCAAAGAGGAGATGGAGGCAGACTGACCAGATTTGTTAAAAAAGATTTGGAAATCATAAAACGCTACTTGTACTTATTGCCCTATAACTTACAAAAAAACAGCAAAAAAACATAAAAACATTGGGTATTTCTAAACTCAGGACAAGTAGTAGAATCTATTTAGCTAGTTTTTTTACTTGCTTTTTTAGGTGAGTAAAAGATTTTTCAAATAAAAGTCATAAAATGTGGTTTTTTTTCAATTTTTCACCATGTTTTTTTAATTTTTTTTATAGTAAATAAGATGATACGATCAAAATAATGGTATCTGAAGAAAGCCCATCTTGTCCTGAAAAAAACAATATATAACTTATGTGGGTACACTAAATGGGTGAGGAGAAAATTACAGCTGAACACAAGCACCACAAAAGTGTCAAAACAGCCTCGGTCCCACAGGGTACAAAACGAAAAATGAGCCCGGTCCTTAAGGGGTTAAAGTTTTTCTTTTATTTTAGTGACAGATTATCATTATCAAGGCATAATGTTCTGACTAAAGTGGCCATCTTGATGGCATTAGTATTTGTATTTTTCTTTAATTGCCAATTACTACTGGAAAAAGTCGTATGGGCCGATTGTAAACCCATGCTTACAATAAACATACATTATAATATGGTGATGAAATGAAGATATAAGAAGTAGATCTTAAAGCGTGATCAGACTTTGATATAACACAAGCGACAGAAACCCGTCTCACAGTCTCAATCCGAGATAAAGAGAATTATTTATCACACATCGAGGCAGGAACAAAGCTTGGCTCAAATGAAAGATCTGGGTAGGGAAGCAGCTATAGCTCAGGAGGCCTGTCAAAAATGTGAACGGCTTACCAAGTAATGGGAGAATTCTGGGAGGAAAAAAAACCCCATAATATATTTATTTCTATATATCATCAGATGAAGCCTTAATTTGAGCTAGATAAATTCTAAAGCATGTAGCAGGAAATACAAAACAAAAAAGTTGTCCAAATTTCACAGTTATAAAAAGAATAAGAAAGAACCTCCGAGGTCTTATGGGACTTTACAGCTTACCATACAAATGCTAATCTACTAAAAGGTGCCATAAAGATATGAGAACATCAAACTTTGGGCTATCTTGTCTGTGGCCAGTATGACAACATCCTTTCTTGTACTTTTTGGGTAGTTGGACACTTCGCCCGAGACTCTCTTACTTATCATGAAGGCCCAATTCATACGCAACCAAAGGTAACACACAGTCAATACAGTTACAGTATACCAACCTGTGTGCTTATGTTCCAGCAGACATTACCTATATGCCTTCTTAATACTCGGAAGATGGCTTTAGATTCTATTCACAATTCTATTCTAAGCAGTGTGGAAGGCTCATAATAACGGCCTTGACTGTAATGATTGTACTGTATATATTATTCTCCTTTTGCTTAAAAGTGTTCATTTTAAACAGCAACGTTTTCTGGAAATGCAGACCCTTTCCTGTATTCTGAATACAAAGAACAGAACTGACAAAGCAAATATTAAAGGCAAGAATCCGACAGGCAGCTCAGTAACACGCCAGGAAATCACATTATCCAGGCGCCGTGCATTAAACATTAAAAATATACACTAGAACAGGAACATTTGCGTTCCTACTGCTAATTCTCACATTATTGTTACGGCTTCCCCGTGTACATTTTTATTATTTGATCTGTCCTTATCTGCACGATGCCGATTATCTGTCTGCGATGAACATCTCTGCATTCAGCGCAAACGATTGCCTTATAATGCGGGCAATGAGCAAATGGCCCATAATCATCCTTCTTAACCTTTTTAACCTGTTACTCTATCCGCCCTTAACACTGACAGTACAAAGGCAAATGTATTTTTTCTGCAAATATTTAAAATGCTTAAAAATAAAGATTTCCATTGTTTTTTTTAGTCACTGTACTATTGGCATGAATCAAGCATTTCCGTTATGTCCAAGCATATTTGGTACATCTGTTTATACTTTGCTGCTCTCAGAACTGAAGAAAAAGTGGCCATATAATACCAGTAACCCCCACTAAAGAAAGATGAACGTGTGGACTGATATGATGAGATCATCTCCCTGCTTCCCTAAACGCTCTTCTACCCTCCCCTTTTTTCTTTTTGCATTACAAATAAGTAGTTCCCTTCTGGTTTTTGGATGAATTTGTGGTTCATTTGTTCTTAGGAGCCACGGAATTGCTCCCCGTGGTAGAACTACTGTCAACTTTTCCAACAGGACAGAAGAGCCATTCATTGTCTCCGTTTGAAGAAGCAGGACACCAGCATTCACTGTGCTTCGAAGCTTCAAGGAAGCGCTGCCCTCGACTTGATTTATCAACCACATTAGGTATAACGGCTTAAAGGAGGACAGCTGCTTTGGGCAACATAATACAGCAATGCATTTTTTGTCCTCTAGAATGCAAAGTATTGAAATGGGCAACTCCAATTACAAGATTTAAAAATAAATAAGGGGCTTACCCGAAGCACATATTCAGCAGTGGGCTAATCCTCAATTTGATCCTCAAAACAGGGCTAGCGATCTACTAATGGTTTTACGAAATAAAATCCCTCATTATGGCAAAAACAGTTTTTCTTCCCAGGATGTGTATATATATATATTTCACGTGTTACGGGTGAGGACATGTAAGCTGCTGCCTTCAGTATGCGAGATATATATTTGAGTAATCAATTCCAATCTGTTCATTATACATCCTATGAGGCAGCAACATGTGAAATGTAAGTGCCCTGGAAAAAAAATAATAAAAACGCATCACATCCCTGACACCCACCCAAGAAATGGCCTCTTGTTGGAGAAAACAACTGTGGTACAGTTTAAAAATTGTGTTCTTTTTTTATTTCACTAGATGTATTGAATATATAATTTATTAACTTATTTTAATTCTCAGGTCTATTTTATTTTAATTCTCAGGTCTACTAGCAGAGAGATTAACGTAAATGATAGGTTATTTATTTACATAGAGCAGGGCTTGACAAACCCCAGGCGCTAGGTTGCTAATGGCGACAAGAAACCCCTTCCTGGCACCCAGGGTTTTGAAAGGGCATGAGTGTATATGTCAGCATGTAGCGTTAGAGTGTGTGTGTTACCGTGCGGTGTTAAAATGATTGCACACAAGTGCAGAATGTTAGCGTATCTGTTACCGTGCGGTGTTAGAGGATGTACAAGTATATTAGTGCATGGCAGGGCTTGACAAACCCTAAGTGCCAAGGCAATTAAAACATGACCGAGGAGGGGGGAGCTGGCTCCTAACTTTTTTGGCTGACTCTTAGACCCAAATTTGTCGATCCCTGACAAAGACCATGTGCATCATTACGAGATAGAGAAACTACAAAGAATCAAGCTGAAAGAGAACGCACAATCCTAAAGAATGTAAACAGCTTTGGTTTAAGTTTGTGTGCCAGATGACTACGCTAAAGCAGTTCACACAACACTAGCATTACACTTGACAAGACTTCAGACACATTCCCTGAATGCAAACAATCCGAACAGAGCTATTTTCAGCTTTGCCAAATGTGCATTCTACGAGCGCTGTATTATATTTGGGGTGTAACTTAAGAAGCATGGAATCCATGTGCCACATAAATGAGCAGTGAGGTCAGTCGCTACATCGAGCCACGTGTGTTATGATCTCTACTTGCTCAATGGCAGGACATCACCCTATTCTCTAAACAGTCACTTTAGCATGTAAACGGGTGCACAACACACTTTATTTTTACATGGTTTACTGTTTAAATACACATTAACGGGGCATTTATGGCTGTAGAACACAGGGATGCACGCACACCCAGCTCATGATGCTGTCCGAACGCTTTAGTTTGCTAAGCATCGGCACAGATTTACAGCCGCCACTTATGGTACCCGATGACGTTTACAAGCAACAAAGAAAATATTGAGAATAATCAAAATTGTTTCCATGCTGTATGATTAACTACAACAGAATGATTAATTCCACATAGTGCATGCGATCCAGTCTACACTCTGCCCTACCCCCATCCTCCAGATTTTGCGCTTCGCCAGTCTGAAGGTTTCTTGGCGACAGAAATAGAATATTCGTTACGGTAGAGGTGAAAGCGTAGGCAATCCTGACCATGAGAAACAATACACTACGGCAGAGCAGGGACATGGACACTACAAAGGGGGATCAATGCACATTCCAAAGTGTCATGGTGTTGAAAACACCTGAAAACCAATGGGACAATACAGACAAAAAAAAGTCATATTATATGACCGTTTCAGCTTATTTTGGGGATTAGGTTATACTAACCTAGTATATGCTCCACCGGCTATACCGGATATTGCCCTTATACAAAGCTAGAAATAAAATGCAGTCGTTATTCAAACCTAATAAAAATCAACTGAGCCAACAAAACAAATATAGGCAACTGAACAAACAGAATAGTAGAAAGCAAATCTTTACGAGACAGAGCAGTCTTGAAGCCGTGTGCCCATGACTACAACAATGTGTGCCCAGGACTACAACAATGGCAGCTTCCAGGTCTGCAGATAAAGGAAGTTTATTTGAACAAAAGGGGATAAATCCAGGTTGTCAATGGTAACCTACATTACTGTACACATCAGTGACCCATACTGGCATAGACCGACAGGGCCCTGGGGGGTGGTAGTCCCCCTTCCAATCAGGCCCCCTGGTGTCCAGCTGCTCAATGGGCTGGTTACAGGGGGAGATCTTTTAGGGGACTGTGCCGGCTCGGCACAGCCTCCATAGACTGCATTAGAAGCGCAGCATGCCTTTAGGAAATGGACCACCAGGACATGACATCATATCCTGGTGCTCCGTGTCTTAAAGGCACAGCGCACGCTTTCAGGCAGGGAGGGGCGGAATGTAAATACATCGCTGGTATACAGCACTGTATTTTACGCTCACGTAAAAATATATTTTTCATTGCACTTCACCTTTAAATCCCTTAGTTTTTTTTATGGCAAAATAAGGGGATGTGATTAAAATGTGTTAGTTCATATTATATGTGGACTGTTCAGAAATCATTTGGGATAAAAGTATGATAATTAAGCCAACGGCACTTTCGTGCCTCTGCGGTAAAACGATAAACTCTTATTTATTCAAAGGTGGAGAGTCGGTCTAGAGGTGAATCTTAATTTTTTTGGTAAAAAGCAAGACACAAAATTGCCCAACGTAATGATACAGCGGAAAAAGATATATATATATATATATATATATATATATATATATATATGTTTATTTTTTTTTAAAAACCATGTATGACCAAATCTGGAAAAAAGGTGCTTGTTACTAGGGTTCATAGCAAAACGTGTCAGCCTCCTGCCGTTCAAAGGTTAAATGGAAAAGTAAATTGAGCCAAAAAGTAGAACATCAAGGAATGCTGTGAAGCCTCTGTATCCAAGTGCTCAGCACTGCTGACCCTGAAGGGACTGGCCGCTTCCCGTGACAGATTGCATGCCTGGATTATCCTTTTCATTGGCATGTGCTCCAGAAAGAACAAACAAAGGACTCCTTTCTAATAAAATAAGAGACGAAAGCCGCCGGGCAAATCTGTGTAACTAGTCCGATAAAACAGCTTTAACGCTTTCGGCACCAATGACACAAGTTTCACATTTATAGCTTGGGGCTAAATTAGAAATAAATTTAGAATAGGTAATTATTCCCCCAACAAGCTTGCCTAGTGATAGGGTAAATTGAACACACAGGGGCATGTTTAACAAATACCAACAGACACGGATGAACAACTTGAGGGATTTGTGGCTGAACAAAGCTGCCTGTGCTAGGGGTTAGTTTTACTTTATTTTCCTTTTTACATCGATGTAATAAATTTTTGTTTTTTGTTGCCGTTTGTTATAAAAAGGTGTAAGGTTCCTTCAGTATGGAAGCATCGGGCTTGCTACGAGTAACGGTATAGCAGAAATCACTTAATGGCACTGTAAATGGGCTGAGTGCCACAGTGGCATCGTAATTGTATTTCTTTCTTAAATTATCATGGCGCTAACCTTTTACTGTATACTATCAGGGAGCCAAATAACACCCTCTTCCAGCCACTTGCTTTGCAGTGGATTGTAACTGCCATGGTTAATCCCTACCGGAGACAACGTGAAAGGTTAATCCAGCCTGGCGTTAAGGACGGCATAGTAGGTAAACAACCAGTCCCACGGTATATGCAGGACCAATCATTTAATAAGCGCGGTCGGCCCCAGGTTTCTAGATTCCAAGGCTAAATAGGTTTTAGTGCACACAACATAGAGAAGAACCTTATGGCAGCGCTCCTTGCCACCTCGGCATCCTACTCAGGTGAATAGATTGCCTATATGGTAGGACCAACGCTGGTCATCTAATGAAATGCTTCAAAGCATTAGACAGCCGGGATGTTCCTTTAAATTTTCGCAGGGTCAGACCCCCATGTGCATGGAAGGAGCAACTATTGATTTTAGCAATAGCCAGACCACAGAGGAAGGGAGCAAATGCAGAAGCAGAGCTGCAGCTTCTGTGTCACGTAAGAGCCCCAATTGCTATTTTTTGTTTTTGAAATAATCCAATGACAATACAGGTAAAACACCTACATTTCTTTAAACAAAGTCATGAAAATACAGAGTATAACTTTAATGTCCGCTAATAGCACTGTGGGTTCTTTGTCAGGACAACTAACAATGTATTTTAACAAGAGAAACCTATTACTATCACAGGAAACACAGCAGCGAGTGTTATTTCCGCATTAGGCGCTGCTAAATAAGATCAAGACTGACGGTTCAACAGACTGTTTAGCAGCGACTGCCAAACGAGTGCACACTAGGATTCCACGTAAGAAGGAAAGGACCGAAGCACTGGTTGACTTGGGGCAGTTTGCTTTGTAAACAAGATTTAAGGATGTAGAACCAGCTCCAAAAATCACAAAGAAAATAACACAGAGTTTGACTTCAAAGCAAAGGAGAAGCTGGGCAGGAAACGTTGAACAAGCACGCCGAGGACAAAAGCACACGGCTCAGACAAAATGGAACATGTTCAAAGCTTGCGCATCACAGCTGCCACGCTGCCTCCCAGAGACACACATCATTAACCCCTTCGTGACAAATGCTGATTTTACTTTTTGTACCCTTCGTGACAATGGCCGTTTTAACATTTCTGCGCTGCTCGTGTTTAGCTGTGATTTTCTTCTTTCCCGTTTACTGAACCCACACACATTAGATATTGTTTTTTTCAGGACAAGAAGGGCTTTCTTTAGAGGACATTGTTTTGATTGTATCATATTATTTACTATTAAAAAAAGTATAAAATATGGTGAAAAATTTAGAAAAAATTACTGTTTCTAACTTTTAGTTGAAAAATCTTTTACTCATCTATAAAAGGTAATGAAAAAACCTGCTAAATAGATTCTACTATTTGTCCTGAGTTTAGAAATACCGAATGTTTTTATGTTTTTTTTGCTTTTTTCTACACATTATGGGGCAATGTACAGGTAGTGTTTTGCTATTTCAAAGCCATTTTTTCCAAATCTGGTAATTCTTCCCCCCATGTGCCATTTTGGGTATCTTTGAAGCCGGCCAATGCAATTTACCCCATCATCTAGACAGCCCAGGGTATTCCAAATGCTAGTATTTTAACCCTTTCCAAGCACTAATTCTACCATCAGCCTTTGTCAAACTTTATGGTAGTATTTTTTTTTGCATTTGTTTTTTCACACACATTTTACTTTAGGTATGAATAAACAGGTTCTGGTATATGTCACTATCATAAAACATCCCAATATGTGTTTAGCAACATCTCCTGAGTACAGCGATACCTCACATGAATGATTTTGCCTGGCTGTTTGGGGGCAAAAGGGCCACATTTGGGGCATGCGCATTTTTCAATGTTGAACTTTGGCATTTGGGGATCCACTGCCCATGCCCTATTTGGTACATCTTTGAGCCGGGCCATTTCAGTGTGCCCAACAAAACCATATATTTTTGAAAACTAGACACCCCAGGGTATTTTAACTCTTTGCATGCACACATTTTACCACCAGAATTTTTTCAAAGTTTGTAGTAGTATTCTTTTGTGTGTATTTTTCCCCCACACACCTATGTTATGTATGAATTTACAGCTCCTGGTATATGCCGCTGTCACACGACACCCCAATATGTGTTCAGCAACATCTCCCGAGTACAGTGATACCCCACATGCATGGGTTTGTCATTTTTGGGGGGAACTAAAAGGCCACATTTGGTACATGTGCATTTTTCTAATTGGAAATTAGATGTGTGGCCATCCTTCCCCCCGTGTTAATTGGGACATTGTTGAATCCGGCCAGTTCAATTTACCCCATCAAATCATACATTTTTTAAAAGTAGACACCCCATGGGCATTTAATATGCCAGTATTTTAACTCTTTCCATGCGAGAATTGTTTTAAGCTAATGTGCTAATTTTAGGACTTGCTCACAAAAATATATTTTTTATATATATATATATATATTTTACATTTTTTTGCCTTTTTTAAAACATTTTTTTTCAACTTGAAGGTTCCCCTGATAGTGACATCAGAGGGAAATTATTTTTACATTTTACTGGTTTTTTTTTACTATTTTTTTCTAATTATTATTAATTTTATTTTTTAATTTATTTTTACTAATCACACTGATTAGAAAGCTGGGCTCCATTGACTTGCATGGTTGAATGCAGTACCTATATTCAACCTGCAAGTGGAGCCAGAGTTCTCTAGAGGGTCTGGAGACCTTCTAGCGAACTTTTGCATCTTTATTGGTTTTTTTCCCGGGCCGCCGCCATCTTGCGGATGATGAAGACTGCGTACAGCTGTCACAGTCCATCCTAAGGTAAGTGTTTGGTGTCGCTGGATGCCTCCTGATCGAGGCATTCCAGCGACACCATTTAAGTTTAGGAGGTGATCGTTGATTACCAAGTGGCCCATGTGTTTACCAGCCTTGTGATCCAGTGGGTTGAAGTTGGCCGTTGAACAAGCCACCGCTCGCTCACCTACGTACCAACGTGGATTCATTTTCCTTGTGCTTTTCCCCTGCACTAAATAAGAGTGATCGGCACATCTGGTTTCTACTAAGTACGAGTTGTCTGAAAACACAATACAGGTTGAGACAATGGGGGTTTATAACGTGTGGTAATATTAATCAACCCACTGGGAGTCGTCTCATTCACGGAACAAACATTTTCCCCCAATTTAGGTATCTTACCCTTTTGAGAGAGTTTGGCCTTCCATAATGGAAACTCCCTCGTTAGTGATTAAACCACTGTATTTACTTTAAGTATTCACTTAAGTATTCTCCCACTCATGCATGCACACACGCTAATCAGGCAATGCACACACTTTGCTTTCCAAACGCGTTTAAATATAGGCATTGTTATCCGTGAGTTGGAAAGTAAGCATACATTATGTTGCGTGAGATTTGTTTCACATGCCAACCTGCTCCATAAGGTTCACATCACTACAAGCCTTTCAAGCTAGAGGGGAATTCTAGAGCAAATATTTACAGTGCCAAGAACTGAGAAAAAAAGAGGAAGACAGCGATCAGAAGCCTGATCTTCTATTAGAGGAACTGTGCACATTTATCAAGTCCTTGTGTCATAAATAATGGGAATTCCCATCAATACACAAAAAGCAACGGAGCCTCATTTCCCATAAAGGCACCATGGTGAATGTTTAACGCACTCAGTCAGGTTCCTACATATTAAAGCTGCAGATGGCGGTAAATCTATAAGGATTCTGCACGCTGTTCTTTGTATAGATGAACGCATACACAATAGCTTCCCGTTGGCTCTATAGATCAGATTTCCCGTGTCTAAAAAGCAAGTTTCTTTCTTAAACGTATTTCTAGTTGCGGTTGGTCAAAACAACCATCATGCAGCAATAATAATGCATAGTAAAGTAATCTGTTTACTTTAATAGCATTCGTAAAAAAAATATCTATCTCTCATGCAGCAGCTGTCCTGTCCATGGTCTGACATTTCTTGCTATTGCAATAATAAGCAGAATAGTAAAAGTGACACTAAAGTGTTAATGGTGCAATAGTAATACAAGAATTTAAAAACATCCTCCTGTGTGTCACAAAGAGTAAACTATTAATATCATATTCATTTATTTTTTAATAAGATAAAAAAAAGTGCAATTGCGCTTATTCCAACTCCTATAGTATGAAACCACACAAATATTGAACAAAGTACGATGTGATAAAATAGACAATATTACCATATGTGCGTATAGCAAAAAAGACGCCATTTTAATCTGTTACAGCTGAAATAAACAAAAACAGTGTAAAATGTTTTGCAGTTTGTAAAAGATAATAATACACTTACAAATGAGGTGACACTTTTAAACGGAAAAAGTACATACAAAAGTTCCTGGAGTCAGGATTAATTTACGGGGAATCCCTCCAAACCAATTTAGAGCGAGAGAGCGAGTAGTGTGTGTGAGAGAATGAGTGTAGTGTGAACAGGGGAATATCATGGATGAAGTGTCTGAGTTGGCTATTCCAGCAGGGAACGTTTTAACATTTATTTTCTGTGTAGCGGTCTGGTCAGTTTGGGAGAATAATGTAATAATTGGATAACTTTGGTTAAACATGTATCAACAAATTCACTGGTATATTAGCCTCTAGTTTGCAAAAGGAGAATGGCATTGGGAAGAATGTTTTGAAAATGCCCACCAGCTCAAACCCCCCCCCCCCATCGATTTCAAAGTAAAACATCTGAGATTTTGTAAAACCCCACAGGATGGCCACAACAAAACGCTGGTGAATTCAGAATGACTAACATAAAAAAGTATCACCGCAGAATAATGACTTCATTTAAAAATGGCACTCTCCACTGCACTTTACGAGAGGGAATCAATTTTGCGATGCCAGAGGCTTCTCAAGGATTCTCCAGTCACCTTGTTCTGCTGCCAAGAATCCGACTTACCATTAAAAAGGCATGACACGGACTTCACTACACGTGTTTCTACGAGAAGAATGTGCATTATGGGGAACAGTCACCCCCCCAAAAAACTATATAAAACTAAACGCGTCGACAGACCGCGCAAATAGAACGCAGAATTTTCTTAATTAAAATGACAGAATTTTTAACATTACACGCAGAAATGCTTCCATGTCACCTACGCCACATTACCATGTATGAGGGCACCTGTCTGTAAAAAATATATCATGGCCATCAATATGGTGCCCCCCTCTTTCAGATAAATTCTGTATCACGTAGAGAAAAATTAAAAGAAAGCTGTCATTTGGTTGTTCTCTAACAGTGATGGTGATTGAGGGAGGTGTTCTGTGCGATAGGTGTGATGAGAGTTGTTAGAAGAGCTTAAAGCTAACACCCCTTCTGTGATATCAGAGATGGGCAGGCTGAGCAGACAGAGAGGACTAAGAGGCCCGCTGACATGTTTTCAACATGAAAATACATCAAAATGGTATATTATTTTAAAGAAAGGAATGTTTATTTAAGATGCATTCCATATTAGTACATTACGTAAAAAAAAAAAAAAAAGGAGGGGGAGTTTGTTTCTTCCCCTTTCAAATGCATGGAGGGATTCAGCACCTATACATTTACCCGTTTCCCTGGCCCCCAGCACGTGTGGGATTTTCACCGCCAGCAAGACGGCTCGAGGGTATAAAAGTAGAAAATACTCCCATTGATTTCTACGATGCCACATTGGAAGTCAGAGAGTGAGCAGTACGGGGTCATTCTACTGCCAGTGCTTGTCTGTAGAGATCACATGATTTAATTTTTACAGCAACAGCCTAAATAGCGAAATGAATTTGTTACAAGCGGTGTCCGCATACATTCGGCCATGTAGTATATGATATCGATGTCAGCAATGCCATTTCCATCAGGCCAATGCAAACAAAACGTTCCCCAACAAATGGCACCTGCGACGTGTGACAGGGAGGCAACATGTACTTTCGGGGAAAGTGCTTCCACCACAGCTCATTCAGCCGACAAGCACGCGCTCATCTCAAACAAACCATGTTTTCTTTTAGCTATTGATTCCTCTAAATAAATATCTCGGTAAGTACCTTGCAACCAAATTCCAAATTGTGCTTTTTTGGATTAAAAAAAAAACAAACAAACAAAAAAACCCCTGATGATTTCTTATAACGACCAGTAATGTGAACACTTCCAAACAGATGTGTTAAGCCACTGACCCATCTCATTTAACCTCTTGCTGCCCCTCAACCTGCTTTCAGTGCAGAAAGCATACCGCAATATGCCTTAACTCCTTCCTGGTTTCAGTAGAGGGCACAAAGAATGTATGTAAACAAAAACTGACTCCTGTCATGATAAAGGGATCCTACTCACTGAGGGTGATACAGCATTACTCCTATCATTATAAAGCGATCTAGACATTCTCTTATTATATAGTAACTCAGACACAGAAAGTGGTACAGCATAACTCCCATTACTACATACTAAGCAAGGCACTGATGGTGGTCCAACAACCGCAACTGATCCCCTAGGACATGTCTCAGGACACTGAAAGTACTGGGACTGTCTCGGGAACAAACAAAAAAACCAGTACAGTTGGCAAATGTGTGATGTCTTAACATACTCACGTACAGTCATTAAAATGCCTCCATTATAAAGTAATTAAGGTCTATTGCACTGGTAATAGGCCTGAGATTCATGGCAGAATGATCATCAAATTGTAGGGCATTAAATACATCAATTATACAAAAGATTTCCAAAAACACCAGACATAAGCAGGAGTCACACAGAAGCCAAACAAGAACTATGGATTACTTAAAGGCGTCCGGATGAGATTGAGCATTCACAGGGTATACAAAGGTACCACATGCGCATGATACCAAAAACCCCCAAGCATATACACACACATATTATATATATATATATATATATATATATATATATATATATATATATATAGATATATATACACACATACACACATATATATGTGCGTCAGTGGTGGTGAATTTGTGGGGGGAGGGGTTGGTGCAAGCACCCAACACATTATGTACATATAACATACATATATATGTATATATTCTAGAAAGGACAACACTTTTTTCCCCCATCACATTAAGTGCGCATTTTCCTTCACAGATATACTTTTTGCTGAAAATTGTGGTCAAATATCGAAACAATGGCGCAAAACTTGCACTTGTTCACCGTTCCCCTCCCCCAGCACGGTTACTGTGTTGTGTATTTTCGCTGCCTGAACCAAGGCCTGACCGGCCAACTGACTGCCATATTCCAACTACATTTATAGAATGTGTCTGCATGCCACACATAGTAGTGTATCCATAATACACACACACACTATCACTGTCATTTCATAAAATATCACTGCTCTAGCACGTGCAACACCTAAAGCCAAGCAGGTGAAGGGTGCAACACCTGAGGCCAAGTAGGGGAAGGGGTTATAGCGGGCATGCCTCAGCCCTGACTCACCAGTGAACCTGGCCGCGCTGTCTCCATGGCCCCGGCGCCGCTGCAGGATGAAGTACTGGTTGGACTTTTGAGTCATCCAGAGCCGCAGCGCGTTCTTCAGCAGCACCTCCTCGGGCTTAAGCCACATCCTGCAGGAATCTGGCCGCTGTCACACCCGCATGTCAGGCTGTCCGGCACGGCACGGGGGAGAGCGGTGCTGCCGGGGGGAGAGAGAGAAGAGCCCCGGGTCACACGAGCGAACACCCCACTAACGCCAACCTCACTCAGCGCCTCTTATCGCAGCGCCTATCGCCATCACCGTATCGCGGTTACTCAAGCCTGACCCTATCGCGAGCAGCCAGCCCGGGCTCACACCCGCACTTCGCGTACATCTGTGACACCTGCCGTGAGCTTCCCCTGCGATCCCCTCTGCCTGCCCCGCACTCCCGCCGAGCTGGGGCACTCACCCCGTCCCGCGATCACCGCCGGGATACCCCCTCTCCACAGCACCCTACTCTCTGACCCCCAGTCGTGATTTCCTGCACCATTCCCACGCACACACATCCAAATATATCTAAACCCCCCTGGGCTTTCCTCACGATAAACACAATGCCCGGCGTTTGTATTTCTATAGTCTTGGCCCATCGCGGCCCCCTTACTATAACCCCGCTGCCCTCGGAGCCCCTGCGCCTTACCTGCCCCTCCAGATCTAACCCTGGGCGTCCATACTCCCGCTCCCTCTCCGGGTTGTTGTTTCTCCCTCACTCTGCGCGCACAGTTCCGGGATCCAGAGAGGAAGTTCATCCCCAGCCGGCAGCGCCGGGCCCCTTCCCTGTGTGCTGCTCGTATGTCACAGACACAGTGCGGCGTGTGCCGTACCCCGGGGGCCACATCACTCACATTAAAGGAGCTGCGTCCGCTAATTGCGTTTCTAACAGCTTTGGCCCAACGTATACCGTCCGCAGTGATTGGAGGAGAGGTCATTGCCGTTCGAAAATCCGGAAAGCCACAAACACACCGAATCCCCCCCCCCCGAGTGTGTTTAGTGCCATTCTAGGAAATCTAACAAGGAGGCTCTCAAGTTCATTGCCAAGGGCCACCAAGACCCGTTCTAAACACGCCTGGGAACTTTCCAACAGAGCTGACCATGAAATATTAACCTTTTAATAGCCCATTGAGAAGGTCCTATGTAGTGACTTGCCACCTAACCAACAAGCTCTAATAAAGCTTGGAAACCTGCATTCAAGCAGGGTTAGCAACCCTAACATTCCATTTGGGAGTGCCAGGTGTGATCTGGACAATCTGCCCCCTCAAACGGAGGCCTGTCTCCGGGGTACGTTATGTGAACGCGGTAGCATGCTTTGGAAAAAAGCGCCTCACTTATTATTTTTAGATTATGGTATTTATGGCACGGAGCTGCAATAATAGCCTTATGATCTGCAAATGAAGACCTGATTTGTGAGCGGCCCTCCATAATACGTTTATAGGAAACAAGTGACATCTAGGGACAGATCCAAAGTCCTACCTACACTATATAGAACACTATGCTTTGTGCTTAACGGTGCTGTTCTACCTACTCTGTACGTAACGGAACGCAGAATTACAAACATGTCCCAGGAATACACGCGTGTGATTCTAATGCCCGTGAATGCAGCAGATGGTGCTGGGTAGCATGATGAGAGGGAGCGGGAAGCAGGGCCAGACTGGGGATGATTTTATGGAGGCCTGGCTCTTTAAGGCCAGCGGGTGCCAGGTGATGCACATGCAGCTGCCGGCTGGATGCACGCGGCCGATTGGTGCCCGGTGCAGGATGCAGCCTATCGCTGAAGCAGCAGTTAGGGCAAGTACCCATTGCTATTGGCCCCCAGCCCACTGGCATACCTGAGAACTCTCTTGGATTTTGCCCGGAGACTCCGAGTGAAGCAAATCTTCTCCGTGTTGGTTGGGGGACTTCCTCTCCAAAAATTTTGTGTGTCCCGCAATATCGACATCGCTTTGTCATATTTTATTAGAGGTTAAATCCACTCACATTCCCTTTTGATGACCAAGCATGGAGGAATATGTGGTTCCTTACCTGTGTGGGGCCCTAATTGATAATAAATCAGCTCTGTACGTTATTTTGTTTCAAGGTGCTGTTCTGCTCTGCTGAACTTCATTTTCTATCTTCATTCAGCGATAGAAACTGCATTCCTACAGTTGAATGCCCGTTCCAGAAATAAGTCTTTAAGCGTGTAAAACGTTGCCTAATTTTCATGGAATGCATGGCATGTGAGATTAAAAGATTGTGGCCAAACTGGGGAGATCAATGATCATCCTTTTAACCGGCCCCCTGGCCCATATGTGGCAGAAAGGCTGCCAACCTAGGCCAGAATAAATGACTTGATAAATATAACCCCCAGATAGAGACTTCTTTAGCTTATGTGGCAGAAGCACCACTGACTTTGTGTGAGCTCCACCGATCCTGGACTAAGGAGACAAGTTACTTTAGTGGGCATCAGTTAATGGTGGATTTAGGTTACATTTTAAAAATTCACACACTGTTTTTAGCTCATTATGTATCTGCTTCTAAATGGAAAAGTTCACAAATAGTTGACGTGGTCAACAAAAGCATGTTTGGATGATGGGAGTGGGATTTGTTAAGGATGTCATCAGACTCTGCCTTACACAGCCCTTCTTCACCTATCGGTGTCTCTCAAAACTCATCCCTTAGCAAACGGGGAATGTATAATTATGTACCAGCCCTTCCTGTAGAATTTTATGTTGGTCATGTTACGTTAGAAGACACCTAAATAAGGTTGCAAGTTCTACAATTCTGAAGATAATTGCATTGATTATTCAGCACTAATGAAAATGAAGAAACTTGGTGGTTGTACTGTGGAAAAAAAACACCACATAAGTGTTTTTAAGAAGCTCATTTTGTTGGTATAGCAATATTTCTCTGAGATAAGATAACGATTTCCATGAGAAGATATGAATGAGGTAGTGTTTGATTTTAACATGATTAACAAGCATATGTTCCCATAACTAAAGTTCATTTTTCACTTTCTCCTCTTTTGCTTTCTATCTCTTTCACTTCTTCTCTTCTTTCCCTCAATCTTTCCTCTCTATTTTTCTCTTTGTTCCTTTTATTCTTTCTTTGCTCTCTCCCCCCCCTTGCTCTCCATGTTCCTACCCCAGCTTATCACAACTACTGACAAAGTCATGTCTGGAGATTTTGCTATAACGACTATGACCTGGTTCTAGAGAAGAACATAAATACCATTATTTCAATACATTGGGGAACTGTGGCAGATTGCCAGAAAGTGCTGTGGGATAGACACTGTACAAAACATGACGTCTAACAAGCACATTCAGACTTTACAACAGGGGTGTTTGGATAATGGAACATAATTTGAATTTCCTGAACCATTTCTTTATATAATCAGGAAACTGAAGAGCAGAGGAAGCTCATGAAATATGCTAGTCCCATTGTTGCTACAGATTTTTATTTTTGATGACTATCGTCATAGTAGCTAATGCAATTAGCAAACCTGGAAAATGTGTGCATACATCTACTACTAAAATTAATATATACCAGTTGCATATTTTGCAGTTTAAGTTAGGCAGGGTAAGCCTGGATTTCATTCTTGCCACGTGGTATAGTCAACTCAGTCACTAGAATAGTGAGTGTTGCCTAAAGAGACTTTGCTTTCCTGCTTCAACCCCTTTGTGACTGTGATACCTGCCGTGTCCGCCGCGGTCCCTCGCCGGTCTGCCGCTGGTGGGCGGCGCTTGCGCGCTGACGCGCTCCCGTCCCCTCAGTGTGACGTGCCCGCGGCACGTACACTGAGAGGACGTGCTGCGGGCACGTCTTCTCGGTGTACTGTGCGCGCGGCACAGACGGAGGGGCGCGTCGAGGTGGCGCGCCCACGACGGACGCATGATAACATGCGAGCCGCCGTGGCGCGCCCACGACGCGCCAGTGGTCATGAGCGAGCCGCCGCGACGAGTCGGCGGCACTCGCAGGGTTATGAGCGGGTTGCCGCGACTCGTTCGCGGGGCTCGACTTCGGCGGCATCTGCCGATGTGGCACACCCGCGGCGCTCGCGGGTGTAGCACACGCAGATGCCGGTTTGTTTATTTATTTTTCGCGCCGACGCCATTAGTGTGCGCCGGTCGCGATGACGTCTTCCTATGTTGTTTCTTTTTGGTTGCTATGGTGTTTCCCGCCATTCTTCCTATTTAAACCCCCTGTCCCATTAGTTCATTGCCCGTTCAAAGAGTCACTGTTGTGTATCTCTGGGTTATCGTGAGTTATTCTGATTGATCTACGTGTTCCTGACCTTGGCTTTGTTTTCTGACTTCGATTCTGTGCTGCCTGCCCCGACTTTGGCTTGTATATTAACCTTGATCCTGTGCTGCCTGTCCCGACTTTGGCTTGTATATTGACCTTGCTCCTGTGCTGCCTGCCTCGACTGTGGAACTTCCAATACCCGTTGTGCTGTGCTACGCTACCGTCTCTGCATTGTGGGTGCATAATCCGTGTTGTCCTAGGTCCCGCATAACAGTGACGCAGGACGTACTAATGCATCCTATAAAACATGCTCTAGCTGAAAGAGGACGTAATAGCATGTCTGGCAGTCACGCTTCCTCACATGTACATGGAAGATCAATATAAGCGCCGGTTATATTGTAATGATGGACAATATTAAAAAAAATAACATTAAAGAATAACAAATATTTTAAAAAAACTCCAGTGATGTCACCATGACATCATAAAGGGTAGCGTCCAGTTCCAAGTGAGATCCCTGACTTTAAAGACCTCAAAAGGATCTCCATTAAAAAATGTGTGTAATGTAAAATAATAAGAAAAAAACAATTTAAGAAAATGTAAATAAAAAATAGGTGACCAAACACCTTGAGAGTGATGTCTTGTTTTTCCCCAAAAGATATGCTAAAAACGGCACGTGAAGTCTTATTTCCGCTTACTATCAAAGTTCTGCATAATATAGTTGCTACAAAAATCATATTAAAGCCCTTACGAAATACTATTTTTTTGAGCCCACATAGGATAAGAATATCAGAGAAACCAAAGTTATCTAAAAACATGTCTTTCTAACATTTAATTCATTTCTTAATCTCCCTTCCCCAGGAGTACGGAGCTCTATCCGATCTACCTGTCTGTGCTCTTCTACTGGAACCTCAGCAATAATGGTCCTTGGAACGTCCCATCACACACTGCTTAATGGAAAACAGGGTTGGGGGTTGGTAGACACTGTAACACAATGCCGCTGTCATGCACTAAGCCAATAGAAATATTGATTAATTGGTCCAGAGGGACTGTATTTTACAGCCAGCTAAGAACTACCTCTAGTTTATTATCATTAACTGCATTTTCATTTTAGTGCCTGTGATTTCAATTCCAACTGCATTTCGTTTACATAAAAACATCAGGTAGCCAATATGAATGAGTGCTGTCTCAGGGAACTCCAGTTTTTCTTCTTCTTCAACTTCTTCTTTTTAATGTTTTTGTGGCTGTACAGTTAGTTACCTTCTCTAAAATGCAATGGTGAAAATCAAATTGTACAAGTCCTATTTAGAATTAATGTACTTATCTACATAAAAGAATGGAAAGGGGTGGAAATATCCAGGTATTAGCACGATGAACAGGCATGGTGTGAAGCTAGTTATGGTTCACTTAGAATCACAGTAAATGCTGGCTGCCTCCTTGCACCGCCAGGTGTACTGTATGGGTGTTTGAAGACGTCTTGGGGGATAGCTGCAATAGTCATTCCCCTACCAGAAGGGTTCAGGAACCTTGCCGTCTCCCATTTGGTTTTTCAGCCAATTCCAATGTTGGGCATTCCTCCCTCTCTGTCTGGATGTATGGAGAGGAGGACGCGGCGCGGGAAGGAGGTGAGTGCGGTGGGGGGAGATGTGACACATTCTCACAAATTCATTAATTCTCACTCATTCAGACAATTCATCCACACATTAATTCATTCTCTCACTCATTCACACAATTCATCCACACACTAATTCATTCTCTCACTCTTTATTTCAATATTCTTACTACCCTTTCTCACTATCTACCCCCTCTTCCTCCTTTCTCACTATTTACCCCCTCTCCCTTCTCACTATCCCCCCCCCCCCTTACCTTGCCGAAGTCCTGCAGTAGGAGTGTGTTTCAGTTCCGGGACAATGCATCGTCCCGGATTGAGGCTGCCCAGGACTTTAAGTCCCACTGGAGAGTTTGCAGCAGACATGTCGTTTCAACTGTCCATTATAAAGGACCAACACTTGCAAGTTTCTCCAGTGTGAAGGGCCGAGCTGGCCCTGTAAAATGCATAATTCATTGCGTAAAGAGCCTTTCAAAAGCTTTCATTGATTTAACTACGTTATTCTGGGCCAGCCATGTTCTTCCTGCAGCAGAAGCTCACTGGGAATGGGCCTTCATAATGAAAAGTAACGTCAGGGAGCTGTGACTTCACCACAAATTCTCCTGTCAAGTAGTGATGTCCGGATCATGAACGAATCGTTCATTTGATCCGGTTCTTTTTAGTGATCCGGATGAATCGGTTCACTAGACTGAACGATTCATTTGTAGCGGTTCAGTCTGTGAATCATGCAGCTGTAACCTGTTCCTAGAGCTGTGAGTCATCTGCAGAGCACTCAGACACAGACTCTGGGGTCAGGTTACAGCTCATTAATTCACACAGGAACGATGACTCATAGAGTCAGAGAGTCGTTCAAAGAGTCGAATGATCCGAAGAGTCGAATGATCCGAAGAGTCGAATGATCCGAAGAGTCGAATGATTCGAATCTTACAGGGATCCGAATCTTACAGAGATTCGAATCATTCAGAGAATATTACTGATACCATACTTTTATAAATAAATACATTAATAATGTTCACACTGCCCCCAGGATTTAGATTCCCCTGACTTGGCCCCCCTTTACCTATAACTGCACCTACAGTTAACTTTATTAACCCCTTAAGGACCGGGCTCATTTTTCGTTTTGTACCCTGTGGGACCGAGGCTGTTTTAATACTTTTGTGGTGCTTGTGTTCAGCTGTAATTTTCTCCTCACCCATTTAGTGTACCCACATAAGTTATATATTGTTTTTTTCAGGACAAGATGGGCTTTCTTCAGATACCATTGATCGTATCATCTTATTTACTATAAAAAAAATAAAAAAAACATGGTGAAAAATTGAAAAAAAACACATTTTATGACTTTTATTTGAAAAATCTTTTACTCACCTAAAAAAGCAAGTAAAAAACTAGCTAAATAGATTCTACTACTTGTCCTGAGTTTAGAAATACCCAATGTTTTTATGTTTTTTTGCTGTTTTTTGTAAGTTATAGGGCAATAAGTACAAGCAGCGTTTTATGATTTCCAAATCTTTTTTTAACAAATCTGGTCATTCTGCCTCCATCTCCTCTTTGGAACATCTTTGAAGCCGGTTAACTCAATTTAACCCATTCAAACCATATATTTTTGAAAACTAGACACCCCAGGGTATTCCAAATGCTGTTATTTTAACCCTTTCCATGCACCAATTATACAACTACACTTTGTCAAACTTTGTAATAGTAATTTTTTTTCACACAAATTGTACTTTAGTTATAGATATACAGGTTCTGGTATATGTCACTGTCAAACAACACCCCAATGTGTGTTCAGGAACATCTCCTGAGTGCAGTGATACCCGACATGCATGGATTTGTCGTGTTGTTTGAGATTTAAAATGCCACATTTGGGAACTGCGCTTTTTTTGTCCATTTTGGAAAGTCTGTACCTATGCCCTATCTTTGAGCTCAGCCACTCCAATTTACCCCATCAGCCATTTTTTTTTATATTAGACACCCCTTGGGTATTTGAAGTGCTTTCATTTTAACTCTTTGTTGAGATTTTTGAGAAATGTTAGCACTTGCTCAAAATAATAAACTTTATTTTTTTATTTTATTTTTTTAATACTTTTTTTTTTATATTTTTTTTTTTACACATTTTGCTGGATGGTTCATCTAGTGACATCACTGCATAATTATTTTTAAATGTTAGCACTTTTAATTTTTTCCATATTTTTTTTTCCATATTTTTTTTATATTTTACTAATCACATTGTGATTAGAAAGCTGGGCTCCATTGACTTGCATGGTTGAATGCAGTACCTGTATTCAACCTGCAAGTGGAGCCAGAGTTCTCTAGACCATCTAGCGAACTTTAAAAACTTGTTTGTTTCTTTTACAGGGCGGCCGCCATCTTGTTGATGGCGAAGAACACCGGCAGCTGCGGCTGTGACCGCTCTCCGGAGCGGTCACAGCCCACCCAGAGGTAAGTGTTTGGTGTCGCTGGATGCCTCCTGATCGAGGCATTCCAGCGACACCATTTAAGTTTAGCAGGCGATCGTTAATCGCCTCCTAAACGCTTTTTAAAACGGGACATGGCCCCCGATGCCGATCTCGGCGTTACTGAATGCCTCGACATCGAGGCATTACAGTAACGCCGTTTAAGCGAAGAAAGTGATCGTTGATCACTTTCTAAGCTTATTTTACTTTTTGACGGTTCAGGACCGTCAAAGGTCATTTAGTGACCTTCATGTCATGACGGTCCTGAACCGGCAAAGGTCGCGAAGGGGTTAAATTAATTAAATTAACCCTCAGTCATGAGCATAAAATTAACCCTTATACCCCATCAACCATAACTGCCCCTGAAATTAACCGTAAAGATCCCATTAACCATAACGGCCCCTGAAATTAACCCTAAAGACCCCATTAACCATAACGGCCCCTGAAATTAACCCTAAATACTCCATTAACCATAACTACCCCTAAATTAATTGCATGTACTCCAGATAAATTACCTAATAAATTGGTATGGTTGATGGGGTCTTTAGTGTTAATTTAGGGGCAGTTATGCTTAATGGGGTGTTTAGGGATAATTTAGGGGCAGTTATGCTTAATGGGGTGTTTAGGGTTAATTTGGGGGCAGTTATGCTTAATGGGGTGTTTAGGGTTAATTTTGGGGCAGTTATGGTTAATGGGGTGTTAAGGGTTAATTTTAGGGGCAGTCATGGTTGATGGGGTGTTAAGGGTTAATTTTAGGGGCAGTCATGGTTGATGGGGTGTTTAGGGTTAATTTAATGGTGAGGGTTAATTTAATTAATTTAATAAAGTTAGCTTAAGGTGCAGTTGCAGGTAAAGGGGAATGTAAATCCTGGGGGCAGTGATTATTAATGTATTATTTATAACAGTATGGTGACAATCTCTGAATGATTAGAATGCCAATGAAGGCAGAGAGTCGTTCAAAGATCCGGATCTTACAATGATCCGGATCTTACAATGATCCGGATCACTGTAAGATTCGGATCCCTGTAAGATCCGTATCTTTGAACGACTCTCTGCCTTCGTTGACATCACTGGAGGCAGGGGGGAGGATTCATAATGAAAGGGGCGGGGCCAATCGTTAGTGTGTCTGCACGGAGTTACTGGAAAACAGTAACTCCGTGCAGGCACACTGAGTGATCCGAAGATTCGGATCATGAATCGGATCATTTCAGTGAACGAATGGAAATGATCCGATTCACTTTAATGATCCGAACTTCCCATCACTACTGTCAAGTCTCCCTTTAGTGAATAAACCCCATTGTTTCAGTAGTTAAGGTAGACCTTTCCTCCAAACTAAAGCGCAGATTTAGTTTACACCAACATTTTCCACCACTAGGGGGAGAAAACGTGCCCAAGTTACGTAGCCAAACGTCATCACGCCTGGGAAACCGTGCGGATCTACTTTATTGTAAAAGCTTTATTGAAACGCGTAACAGATAAACAAACGGTTATCCGCGTTTGCTGCTGGCTGCTACCCTGTAACATATGTGACTGTAGGCGGGACGGCTCCAGGAGGCACGGGATTAATCGCCACTAACGCACGGTGACGGCCGCCGCTTTTGCGGCCTGGGACCGGCAGCAGAATGAGCCTGTGCGGGAAGGAGCTTTCGAACTTGCTGGGCATTATGACAGAGGAGGCCTGTGGGAATACTTTCGAGGGCCTCTCTACGGCCTTTCACCACTATTTCTCCAAGGCCGACCATTTCCGTGTAGGCTCGGTGCTGGTCATGCTTCTGCAGCAGCCGGACCTCCTGCCCAGCTCCCCGCAGAGGCTCACCGCTCTCTACCTGCTCTGGGAAATGTACCGCACCGAGCCCCTCGCTGCCAACCCCTTCGCCGCCATATTCGCTCATCTTCTCAACCCGCCCGCCGGTGAGGAGGCCGAGAGGCTGCTGTCAGGTGAGGCTGTGGGGAGGCTTTGCACACGGTGACCGGCCAGTGGAGTATTCGGGTATCGCCACCTGCACGAAGCCGCTCCATGCTGGCTGTCATTGTTTATCTAGTACTACAGTCTCCCGGCATTCACCTCACAACTTTATTAACCCGTTCCAGCCTGGAGACTGTGTGTTTTGTATGTATGACCTGTGTGTGTTTATGTACTAAAGAGTGATCTATGTGCGCTATTAATCGCTGTTTGTAAATGTAGAGTATGCAGTTGTATCAATGAATATTAAAGTCAGTGACCAGGACATAGTCTGTGTCTCGGTGACAGTATATCGTCTGCCAAACTTTAAGTGTACTTTTATATCTAAATCTAACATTGGAAAGTATCGAATGCCCAAATCCTTCCCAGAAATTAATCGTGTAAAAAGTTATTGTGTTAATAATGAGTTTTCACGGGGAACACATGTCGTTTGACGCAAGCAGGCACTCATAGGTGGTTGTCATAGAAACTGAAAAAGCTTCTTTAATGTTTCTTTTTCTGTGATTAAAACACGAAGAAGTAATGCGTTAAGTTCTTTCTGAACGTGCTAGGGTTCAGGAAAAGTGGATCAGCACCTTCAGCTTGGGGGGGGGGATTTTTTGTGCCATCTCGGTGATTAACTCTGGGTCTGACAAATGCTGGGCGCGATCGCCATGGAGACCAGTCTCTAGCACCTTACCAGATGAGGCTCCTGCATCACTAGGGGCCCTGAGCATCGCCGCCACCAAACCCTTCAACATGGGCCGCTCACCGGTAGACCGTGCTGTCTGAGTCTGAGCGTGGGGATATGACGTTGTTTCCTGGCACTCAGACCCGACCAGCCAGTATATCTGAGCCACGAGGGAGCAAGTAGCTGTCCTGAGTAAAGATCTAGGTTAGAATCTTACTGTGTGTGTAAGTGTTAGTCTGTGTGTTAGTGTGTGTGTTAGCCTTGTTGGAAAAACATTGCCAACCCCTGGATTATGCAGAAATAAAAAAAAAGTTAGGTAAAGATTATAATTCTATTGGCTAACTGACATATAATGGATTGCAAGCTTTCAGGACTATCTAGGTCTCTCTTTTCAGGCATATGATCATAGATTGTAAAATAGATGACTGTAAAATCGTTTGAGCAGGGCCCTCCTGACCTGTTTCTGTAAACCAGATTGTTATGTTATACACTACTTGTTATGTCCTGTCTACTTGTTGTACAGCACTACAGAATATGATGGCGCTATATAAAACAATAATACCTTGCCCGAAAAAGAGACCTAGATAGTCTTGAAAGCTTGCAATCCATTATACGTCAGTTAGCCAATAAAGGCATTATCTTTCCCAAACTTGCTTTCTCCCTCGCTGTGACTAACACCGTACAATAGTATCGAGGAGTTGGAGGAATGTCCGACTCGCCTGTAAGCCCCAGGTTTAATTAATACTTTTGGGTGTGTAGGCATCTCTGTGTATAAACAGACCTATTGATATGTATATTAGTCTGTACATCCATGTGCTCCCTGTAGGTGATTTTAGTGGTTTCAATTATTGTGTTATCTTAGCTGTGATGTTTATGTGTCGGGCACCTTACGGTGTGGATTGTAAGACAGCAAAATTGGTTTGGGAAAAAAAATAAATAAATCAATATGTACGTGATTTTAAAATATGCAGTGCAGGGAATTTCATGGCACGACTTCTTAATAAATAAATAAAGTTTTATTTCCGGGCTGTCACCTGTATCATCCATTTGCAAAGTTTTTTTATTTTGTGCTCCTATCATTTAGAAAGGCAGCGGGCCTCATGGACACCACCTGTAATCCATATGATTTGCAGTTATATATAATAAGTTATTTAAACATGAAACACACTTTCAGATTTGCCTTCCCTTTTATTTTTTAAATATTTTTTGGGGTTCAGAACTCCCCCCTATTTGTAGAGAGAACACAGAAAACTTGTTCTAGGTACCAGCTACACAATTTAAGGAGCCACCCCGTTCCAGAGATTATTCCAGTGTTATATAAGAATATTTATGGGCACTTTATACCCCCTTTTATTCCATGTATTTGTGAAATCTCTGCTGGTTCGCTTACCATCTAGTAGCCTCTGTCATGATCACATGTTGTCATAATCGCTTATTGTCTGCATATGGGGACTCCCAGTCATATCCCCCACATTTTGATTAAGCACATACACTGCTGTGCCCCCCTCTTCCCATGGCCCTGAAGTGTGGTAAGAAAATGTGAGCGAAGTGGTAATAACATAGGTATATATGGCATATGTCTCAATGTATAATATTATATATATATATATATATATATATATATATATATATATATATATATATATATATAATCTCAGTGTGATATTATCTCGTCTAATTTGTGTTTGGTTAGGTCGGTGGGTCATTTTTTTTTCGTTAACCAGTAGCCTCCAGTTTAACATAATTCTGTTTATCATTTTTAAAGTGTTTGTATGCGTAATGGGATTTAAGAAAAAAGAAAAAAAAAAACCCCAAACAACTTTCTTTTGCTAGGCTTTCTACCGCCAATCACACCCCCGGAAAAATTCTTTCTGTCCCAGCTGATGTTGGCCCCACCGAGAGAGCTGTTCAAGAAAACCCCCCGGCAGATTGCTGTGATGGATGTTACTAATTTGGCCCAACCTGTGGATATCAGTGGGCTTCAGTTAGCACTTGCAGGTAGGAGAGAACAAGTGGGTATTTTACTTGAAAACTTAGGGAACAAGTAAAAATGATTCACCGTTTTATAGTACAGAGCATGCAGCATGTATCCATCATTAGATGCCTGTACCTTCCATCTTTATATTCATGTTAAAGACACCCCTGGTCACTTCTGTATAAGCGACACAAATAGTCTTGGGCGCAGGTTTATCTTTTTATATTTTGTTCTGTATCTCTCTGTTTCCAGAACGCCAGTCTGAGCTCCCCACACAGAGCAAGGCCAGCTTTCCCAGCATCCTAAGTGATCCCGACCCAGACTCCTCTAATTCTGGCTTTGACAGCTCAGTTGCTTCGCAGATCACGGAATCGTTGGTCAGTGGACCGAAGCCACCCATCGAAAGTATGTTCCAGACCCTAATTGCAATGGGGCTTTGTGTGTGTTTCACTTGTTATTCAGGCTGCAGGAATATCCATGGGATACAAGTTTGCCAATTTTAATTGTTTGTTTTTTTTAATTTGTTTTTAAAGGCCATTTCCGGCCAGAGTTTATTCGCCCCCCTCCACCGCTTCACATCTGTGAGGATGAACTCGCTTGGATAAATCCTATTGAACCAGACCATGCAGTCAAATGGGATCGGTCCATGTGTGTGAAGAACAGTACTGGAGTTGAAATAAAGCGCATCATGGCTAAAGCATTCAAAAGCCCGCTGACCTCTCCTCAGCAGACACAGGTGTAGTATCTCTGCAAGTGTTTACCTTTCAGTGCAGCCATCCCCATTGGGATTATTTACTGGTATAGAGACTTCAATTGCAAGAGTGCTATGCTTCCCCATGAACTAAATTTTAATGGATAATGAGCTAGAAAAATCTTTCATTTATCCAGCAGGAAAAAAAAACTATGGTAATATGAAAATCGGGTAAAACAAACCCCTATTTTTTTTAATGGCTAAGAGCGGAACAGACTATCCATTTAATTAATACAGAGTCTTAGATCTTTAACTTTTAATATTTTTTCCTAACCCCATCTGAGAAATATGCGTCATTTTGATGCTGCACTGTGGTTTGAAATATTGTTTTTTGGTTTGCAACCGGTAGTGGTCAAACTGTGTGACAAGATTTTATAGCGCCACCTCTTGGTCTTCCTAAACATTAGTTATACCATTACATAAGTTATGGTTGGTAAAGGTGATGGAAAACCCTTCCGCTTAAAATTAAGGGGGTAGTAGAAGGCTTGTTTCCTCTCAGAAATCTCATGGTGCTGCCACAACCACAAGGGATTCTGGGTAGGTGCATGCAATAATCACCTTTTGCCTCTATATCCACTTTATGGATCCCTTGAATCCATAAAGTGAAATATCCCTGACATGGGTGTTTCACCATACTGTGCGACTGGTTACTTTCTAGTTGGAAGTTCGTTTATATTATAATTTCTAATGTTCTTTATCCCCCAGCTCCTGGGAGAATTGGAGAAAGACCCTAAACTAGTCTATCACATAGGCCTCACTCCAGCCAAGCTTCCAGACCTGGTAGAAAACAACCCTCTGGTGGCAATTGAAATGCTTCTCAAGTTAATGCAGTCGAGCCAAATCACAGAGTACTTTTCAGTACTGGTCAACATGGACATGTCTTTACACTCCATGGAAGTTGTAAATCGGTAAGTTGTAAAGAATGTTTTGTTTTGTGTTAGGAACTAATATGTGCTACTATTTCTATTGACTTATTATCAATCTTTTAATAGATCGTAAGCTTGCCAGAGCAGGATGTTTGTCAATGTTTTTGTCCGTTTTAATGTTGCCCAATTGTACTCTCCCCAAAACATGATGGCAGTATGGAATCTGCTGCCACTATATAAAGACAAAGTCATGTTATACTGCTCTCTGATGAGGTACAGCAAAAAAGGTTGAAAAAATAAGTGTAAACAATTTCAAAACACCTCCTACCTTCCGATAATAAAGTAAAATTAAAAATGAACTGCCCACAGACGCAAAAGTAATAAAAACAAATAATAAAGGAATAGCCCCCGAAATATAGAAAAACTGTGTATAAGGCGTTACAGCACACTTAAGTCATGCTGCTTTACTTGGTTTGTTTTGGCAGCGGCGCCTATCCTGTGAATGAAATCCTAAGCACCATGGATACTGTATATACATAAAAGGAGTTGAAATAAATCATTAATCGTGACATCCAAAAAGTGGAGGTTAACGTTTTGGCTGCATTGTTTCGAATGAAAAACCCTACTTGCCCTGGAAATTAATAAATATTGCACATTGTGTGCAGGTACATAAAATGAGAAAGGAATATTAGTTTAGTTTAAAAAAGAATTTTGACTCCATTGTGGGAACCGCTTATGGCCTGTGGATTACAGGTTTCATATAGTAATAATTATATATATATATTTTGCTTTAAGTGTTATATCTTACATTTCATCTTCCTCATCTGCTGTTTTGCTTCTAGGATCTTTTAACATGTCTATACGTTTTTACTTGGTATTTAGAACTTATTTACTTTATTATAATATAGGCTGACTACAGCAGTGGACCTCCCTCCAGAATTCATTCATCTTTACATATCTAATTGTATATCCACATGTGAGCAGATCAAGGATAAGTATATGCAGGTAAGCATTACATATCACACAACTCACTGCTTGGTTACCTAGTGAGTGTGAGGCAGGAATGTGGGTACGATAAATATACTTCATGCCTATACATAGCTGCACCTTTTCCCTACCAAAAGCACAGACTGGACAGGCTAGTGTGACTACACCAGGGAGTAGTTAAAACGTTACACATTATTATAGGGAAAAGTACGTTCAGCCTTTAAAGTTATAGGCATCTTCAGAATGTTCTCTTTTTTTAAGACATTTCTGACACAAACCATTGGTTCCCATGGTTGCATTTACTTTCCTGATGGTTGCATCTAGTGTGTTATTCAGGTAGCGGTACAATTTGTTTTATTCTTTGACCAGTCGTCACCAAAGGCAGACTCGTCGTCAAAAAGGAGCAGGGTTTACGGTGGAAATGAACATCCATGAATAAAGAAAGAAAGAAAATACCCTGACTATTTCTTAAAAAACAAAACAAAAAAACCAAGGTCAAATAAAAATAAAAAGGAGAAAATGGATGCTTACTATAGTGAGCTTCTAGAATAAAAATTATCGCCAGTCTTGAAAAATAGCAGTGAATATGAAGGTGGGATATGCTGTCTACTTTTGTATAGAAGAGGCACTCCAATCCATCAATATAGCTGAGAGTCGCCTTTAAGTGTCAGGTGTCAGCATTGCAACTTCATGTGTGACGTCTGCAGAATCCCCACAGTGTGCTTTTACCTCTTTCCCGGGTGTTTTTTGCGCATGAATTGTGTTTATCTGTATGCATACCGACTCTGCAAATGCTGCCGGCAAGGGTCCCTGACTGTAGTGGGAGTGGCTTTCTGCCTCAAGCAACCAATCGGTCGTGAGAATTGTTGAGGGGGCTGCAGTACCTTACTTTTTTATTCTCCCCTATTTTTAAAGAAAACATTAAAGTACTTGTAGTTTTTTTAGTATGCTTTCTCCTTTAGTGAGGCGGTCAGGGAAAGTCAATTGTCAGCTGATACGTAATAATACCTTAAACGTGAAGGAGCTGCTGAAATAATACAAAGGGTGCACGGATTGATTCATAATATCATGTTTGAGGCCTGTGTCAAATACTTGAAATTAAACGCTTGCTTATATTCTGATTATTTACAGAACCGCTTGGTGCGACTGGTTTGTGTCTTCCTCCAATCTTTGATTAGAAACAAAATTATCAATGTCCAGGACTTGTTTATAGAGGTCCAGGCTTTCTGTATAGAGTTCAGCAGGATCCGGGAAGCAGCCGGCTTGTTCAGATTGCTCAAGACCTTGGATACAGGAGAGAACCCAGCAGAGGCAAAGCCTGCAAAATAGGACACGCGTCCGTCTCTAATTTATGAGAGGAACTGCTTTACCCCTTTGTGGCATCTTGTGAATTTCCTGCCTTCTTTCTTTTCCTCTTCTGGAGATGTTGAACGATACTGGCTAGAAACGTTTACTGCTAATTGGATTGCTGAAGAGGCAAGACGTTGACGTTTTGGGAACTCGTGTTCTCTTTACCAATATTGGGAAAGCTCTGCGAGAGGACGGAATAGTTGTATATATCTTATATGGTTTTCAATACAAACAAATCTGCATGCATTATATAGCAAACAATGTACAAATTCAATTCAACACGCTTTGACTTTACCATTTGTTAAAATTGTTAGGGAGTTCTCAGTTACAGCTAACCTAAAATGCACATTTTAAATTAAAATGTTATTTTACTTCCCTGAAATATATTTTCACCTCTATTCATTGAAGTTTAAAATACTGCAGCATTGGGAGAATTGTTATATTAACTATGGTGCTGTTACTAATGACATTGTATATGTGTGGCTAAAAGGTATTATCGCTTAACTGCCCAGTGTACAACCTCTCCAAGAAAGTCTGAGCCGGTGGAGGCATAAAGCATAATAAACACGCAGATTACTTGCGAGTCTTCTCGCGTTAAGCTCTTCATGAGAGAAGAGAAGCTTATGGGACTTGGCCCTTCCTAAATACACCCTTAAGTCATGTTCAAGAAACCAGTTTGAGATGTGAGCTTTGTGACATGATGCATTATCTTGCTGGAAGTAGCCATCAGAAGATGGGTACGCTGTGGTCATAAAAGGATGGACATGGTCAGTAACAATATTGGGGTAGGCTCTCTCGTTTAAACAATGCTATATTGGTACTAAGGGGCCCAAAGTGTGCCAAGAAAATGTCCCCCACAGCATTGCACCACCATCACCACAAGGCAGGATGGATCAATGCCATCTGAATGCTGCAGCTGGAATCCAGACTCATCCGACCAGACAACGTTCTTCCAGTCTTCCATTGTCCAATTTTGGTGAGCCTGTGCACATTATAGCCTCAGTTTCCTGTTCTTAGTTGACAGGAGCTGTTGTATCCCATCTCCTTCAAGGTTCGACGTGTTGTGCGTTCAGAGATGATATTCTGCATACATTGGTTGTAACGAGTGGTTATTTGAGTTACTGTCACCTTTCTGGTATCTCGAACCAGTCTGCCCATTTTCCTCTGACATCAACATGGCATTTTGGTCCACGCAACTGCTGCTCACTGGATATTTTCTCTTTTTTTGGACCATTCTCTGTAAACCCTAGAGATGGTTGTGCGTGAAAATCCCAGTAGATCAGCAGTTTCTGAAATACTCAGACCAGCCTATCTGGCACCAACAACCATGCCACGTTAAATCCCCTTTCTTCCCCATTCTTATGCTTGGTTTGAACTTCAGCAAGTTGTCTTGACCTCATCCACATGCCTTAATGCATTGAGTTGCTGCCATGTGATTGGCTGATTAGCTATTTGTGTTAACAAGCAATTGAACAGGTGTATCTAATAAAGTTGCCAGTGAGTGTGTGTCACGTGTAATTTATATACACATACATACAAACCCAAGGTTCAGGTAACGGCTTGATGAGGTGCATGGTAAACAGACACGGAGGGCTAGCTGCAACCCAATGTTTAGAGAACTATAATTATGCACAATGTCTGCGATTTTGTTTTACAGAAAGATACTTTGCATCTTAAAGTATACATTCAGATGGATGTAGGGTAAGGCTGACAGTTGTTTTTGATTTATATGTTTGCCGCTTAATACAACTGGCTTCAAACAAATTAAATTGTCAAAGCGCAACTGTCATCAAACAGTTGGCATGGTGTCACTTTGCCATTAAAAGTTTATCTCTATGCCAACTGAAACGAAACAGACTGCAAATATGTGAAGCATGCACAACATAAGTTATGGGGGGGAGAAGGTGATGGAAACCCCCTCCACTTAAAATTAAGTGGGTAACAGAAGCATTATTAAACACAATTGTAGCATTTGTTTGTTTAATTATGCCTTTGCTAGTACCTTAATTTTAAGTGAAGGGATTTTCCATCACCTTTACACCACTATAACTTATGGTGTGTGTGCTTCTCGGACTGATCCAAGCCTCAAGCTTCATGCTAATGAGTCCCATTAGGGATGAAACAGCTGTCCATGACTCTTATAGACTCAAAAAATGAGAAACATTTAACCCCTTAATGACAATTGCCGGTCCCAGCATGAGCGGCTATGTGGCTTCTGCTCCTCTGTCCCGGGCTTTGTTTAAACGCCATCTAGTACAACATACATTTGCTTCAGAATGTCCACGTATAAAGTAGACAAAAAGGTGATTGTTGTTAACCTTATTTGCATCTACATACCCAGAATCCCTTGCAGTGGTGTGTGCAAACGTGCGTCTCTTGCTTGTTAACCCCCACATGTTTAACCTTCCAATTACTTACATTCACAGCTAGTCAAAGCATAATTGGGACAGCCCCGAGTGGTTGGGACACTTTATTTTCCTTTCACTCAGCTTTTCCTTTTTTTAAAGTATGACAATTTGTAAACTATATTATCAAGTTTATGGTAATTGTAAAGTAAAAGCCATGATAATATGCCATATGTATGCCTTTTTAAATTCATGTCATTATTATGAATATTGTGTGTGCATTTCCTTTAAAGACAGCTCTTGACAGAATCCCACTAAAGAAATGTTTTATGGGTAGTTGTACTGATAGCAACACCATTTTTCTTGGCCTAAACCAAAACTTCTCTGTGCACACAGCCTTGGTATTTGTTTTTTTTTTTTATTATAACAGACTGGGGAGCAACAGAACCCTTATCAGCAGTGCAGGGTTGGATATAATGATTCCTAATGCGTGGGCAGGGCAGACTATTTTTCACATAGTATGACAATCCAAAACTGGAACCTGTGCAGAGGCCTGACATTGCTGCTCGACTGAAGTTAAAGTACACAACTGCAATATATCTCAACAACATGTCTATCCAAATCATTCCCAGTAGCAAAAAGAGAGTTTTCGAGCGGGGCAGGATACCATAGTCTATACATTTTTCAAATCTCTCCATTTTTTTAGTCAGAAGCCGTTTCCTTCCACATGCCTGTGGTTTCTCAGGTCAATGGCATGCTACTTCTCCACTCTTCGAAGGCGGGAAGAGTTATGTTGACTCCACACCTTCAGCATCTGTGCGATGTGTAACAATTTTTATTTTTTTTATTTTTTTTCCCCCCCTCTCTCTCTTAGTTGCATGGTGTGGTATTGATGCTTTTTGCTCCCATCTTAATTTTTTTGGCAACAAACTGTCCTGTAGCATACTACTGGGGAAAAAGCATTCTCTTCCCTAGAGGAAACCAATGCCAAGATTCTAGAAGTAATGCTTTTTGTGTTGAAAAGAGCTAGAAATCATCTAGATTTTCTTAAATTTTCCATCCCGGCTTGGAGTTGGCTCATCATGGACTCTTAGGGAGAGTACACTCTCCTGGTGGCTGCAAGCTGGAGTTGACAGCAGTCACAGCACATTCAATTGGGCATTTTCTGCTTTCCCCCATTCCAAGTCTCCCCAAAAGATCTCTATAGAGTCTTGTCAACTTTGTATGTAAGAGTGTCATACTGTTGGTTCCAGCTAAGATGCGTGGTTCAGTAATGTATTCTTCAATCTTTGAGGAAGATCAGGTTTATTGTGGATGTTTGGTCAACAGATCATACAAGTCAAGTCGCTTTCCAGGTATGACTTTATGGTCACTATAAACCATACGGATGGTTATCTGCACATCCCTATAGTGGGGCATTCTCAGGTGTTTCTTAGGATTGCTGTTCCGTCAACAGGAAGGAATAAGACAGTTCCAGTCACCACCCTTTGTGAAAACCCCAAGGGGTAGGTGACAGGCCAACAGATCATCCTTAGCACTTACACTGGCTTCTTGCCGTTGACAACCCTGAACCTTTTTCAAAAACTGGAATTATTAGCTTGGAGACACCCCTCTATCCTCAGCACCTATAGGATCTTTTTCTTATACAATTCTGAACGCCACAAAGCAGATGGTGACTCTACTCACGAGGCACATATGGTGAAGATTTTGGAACTACATTTTTTCCATACGCTTCTGTTGGGTAGACTGGACAGACAGTTTACTACAACGACCTTAATGATTGTAGTAAACGAGCAGGCTGCAAGGTTGCCTTTTAGGCATATAGTCTATTTTCTAGCTTTTAAGGCTACCTTAAATATACATGCAATTCCTTGCACTTTCATGGGTTTTGAGAGCTTGGCAAGCTAGATTCTGGCCATATACTCTGACCTTGGACTTTCTTACAAAACCTTGTTGGGATATGGAGCCTGTGTCTGGGACACCTCATTGCAGTTGAGGCAGACCTCCTCACCACAGTACTCCCTGGCAACAGAACCTCTCCAACTGCGTGGCTTTTGTAGAAAGAGGCAGTTGTAGTGTTTCTAACCCTACCATTGGAAGATGGGTTGTAGAAGATGAAAGACACGGCCCTATTTTTCTGCTGCCATGAAACCTCCAGCTGAACTTGGCGCACATTCTACCAGAATGTTCATTGGAGGAAGCAGCTGCTGTTCTTAAGTTAGCGATTTGCAGACATTACCCATTGGATGAGGCCTCTAATTTTCAGCAGAAGGGTTGGTGCATCTCCTAAATTTCCTGTTGGCTTATAATTGACCTGCCAATTTAGTTTCATTTCCCTAGTGTTTGTTTTGCTGTCAACTTCACTTATTACAAAGGAAGAATTCATAGGCTCACGGTACTGGGATAGGCCAAGCTCTCACGCTTGGAAAATGACAAGGAAAATAAATTATCCGATAGATAGAGGGATAGTTATACCTTTTAACATATCAGTTTCTTGTTCTTGCCTCGTCTTACAGAGTAGACAAGAGATCTTTATGTTGCTTATAGATAAGGACTTTTGAAATACAAATATATAAATTGGGAAAACTGTAGGTCCAAGTATTACCAAATATTAAATACTACCTTTTCTAGGGAGGTATGTTTTTATTTTACTCTTATGTATTATAGAAACTAGAAAGATAAATAATCAGCAGCACTTTTTGGCTCGGAGTTGCACCTAAAGAAAAGGCTTTAATTCCTCTATTGAACATGGTATGTTCAGAGCAGTACGTTGTATGAATATGTGCTATATGTAAACATAACAAAAACAGCCCTTGTTCAAACTAACAAGTAAACCTTTAGTAACGGGTTAACAAAATCTCCCACACATTCTGACATTTGCAGCAGGGTCTTTCCAGCAGGAACGGATGTGTTCATTGCCGCCGTCACAGGATCCTGAAAAGGATCCAAGACAGCAGACCTCGATTCAATGTGCAGATTCCTGGGCAGATCTTACAAAGTCCTAAAATATATCTGCTATAGATGAAAATCATATTTTCAGCAGATTAATAGATGGCATCCAAGACTTCTGCACGCACGTTCCTCACTCTCGAATAGAAGTGCTTTGTTACTTGTCCTTTTTAAAAGCAAGACTATATTGATAGGAAAGTTAAAAGTTAGTTAGTACTTTAAAACCACAAATAGCCTTTGGTTACTCCCAGTCCCTGATAAATTGAAACATTGTAGTAATTATTATTTTTTTTTTTAAACCGACAACCAAAATGTCGCTCACATATACACACACACACACAAAAAAAAAAACAACGTGTACAGATACACACATTCTAACAGAGTTTGATCCAGCCTCATCATAGTCAACCTCCAGTCAGATACGACTTGGTCTCCAACGGTGCAGGTCAACATGGACTTCGAGCTTTGCTGCCAGACCACTCCAAAAGAAGAGGCTTATAAGTAGTTAATAAAAAATATAATACAAAAATGTCAGTCTTTTTTTTTTCTTTAAATCAGAACTTATGTTCATGGCCAGTAATATAATTAAAAACAAAAGTCCACAAGGAGTAAAATAGTTCTATGCTCAGTCCAAAAGGTCCACAGTAGAGAAAGCTAGTGGGGCGTATGGCTTCCAGAGGGCCGTAGCTGTTCTTCTGGGGCGTCCTCAACACAAGGGTCGTCTGCAAAAGGAAAAAAACGCTGTACTGTTGAAAAGGACACAAGCACATAGCAGGCCAAAACAAAATCGGAACAGCTTGAATTCACCAAGAATGTGGTGCAAAATAGTGAAATATGAGAGGGAGAACTGAAATACTCAACTTCTCACCTGCAAAATGAAGCTGCACTCAATATCATATTCAAATTGTTTACATAATCCTTTGCTAAGTAAATGGATGACTGTGGATCTTTGCGAGTTTAAAGTATAGATAAGCGACTAACGTAGAAATAATTCAGGAGAAAAAAAACAAAAAAAAAACATGGTCACCCCTAACCAGTGACTAAACTACCTAGGGTTCTTTTACAAAAGTGTCAAACCATAGATTTGTGTACTGAAAACAAAAAAACCCAGATATTTATACTTGATGAGAAGAGCGCCACTGTGTACCGACCTAGTAACGCCGTGGTCTCCCCTGCGTCGTCCTTGGCACTGTTACAATGCGGCAAGGAATCCTCTGTGGAGTAACTTGGCAGGTTGTTTACCTCACTCCTGTTGTCATCCTGAGCAATACTTAAAGTCCCAACAGAAAGGCTGCTGCCTGCCATGGATTCAGGTGCAGGGACCTCGAGCGTTTCTTCAGGATCAACCTGCAACATTAGCAAGTGGCAGAAGATATAAAACAAAAAAAAAAACTACTTAATAAATCAGATCCAAGGAAAGTTGGAAAAAACAGCATGTATTTAACCGCATGTCAAATGGTTCACTCGCAAGCCCGATGCACAATAACGGGAGTGGATTTCTCATTTACTGAAATAAGAGATGGTTCCACAATATAACAAGAAAATGGTTTAACCATGGTTTAAACTGAGATTAGAGTAATTTGGGCATAAAGAGTAAGAGAAGGGCACGTTTTAAATGCAAAATCCTCAGCAATCGTGTCACCATAGAGGAGTACATGCAGATAAATGATCACAAGAATTCATTTGCATACGTAGCAACTCGATATCCTAAAGAAGAGCAATTCCTCTCTCTACCTACACCTTTGCGTTAAATTCTGCCAGCACGAGGCATGTTGTATTAGACGTACACATAGTACACACTGTTCAGATGAGCCCTGGGTGATGAGGAACGGCCTCCAAAGCCCGGGGGATTAAACTAAAAGCATTCAGTACTGTCTTCCCGTATTTGTCCACTTTCATTGCTCCAGACCAGTGTTTTCTCAGTTATTATTCTCTTGGCCCAGCACACTATTACAGCTAAGCGGCCAAGTTATTGGCGGCTCCTCACGCAGCTCTCCTGTACGGTGGGGCCACAGCTTGAGCCTCGGTGCCACCCAATGGGAATGGCGAGTATGAAAAGAAGCCCGATATTCATAGCGTTGTATATTAATATCACTAGGGGCAGGCAGGTGAGCCTATACTGGGTATCATAGCCAAAAACTATAGAATCCGGACACGCTTAGCGGTCTGTTGCGTAACTGAACCTCCTATGCTGATTGACCCTGTGCACATATGGCTGACATCATGGGAGTTGTAGGCCCACAACAACTAGAAAGCTACTTATTGGTTACACTGGATATAGAAAGCTTGACAGCGTCAGAGTATAGACCCTTTTTCCACAGTGGCTTCAGCAGCCTCTACAACAGGGAATTTACAAAAGTTGCTGCTCAAACTACTCTACTAAATCTAGCACTTTTATAACTACCTTGGAGCATTAGAAGTGTCATTCTAAATAAAGTTCAATGCAAAAACCCTGCGCAGCAAAAAAAAAAATATTCGGAATTATTCCTCCCCAGTTCACGTATAGTAAATACACAAGGTTATCTACATACCCAAAATCCAAGTGCTTTCATAAAATCCAGTTTGCACATAGGACACGTTCTGTGTTCAAGCAGCCACGGCTCTATGCATTGTCGGTGGAAGATATGGCTGTTAGAAACAAAGATTATCCGATTTCAGTTTTTGTATACAAAAAAACAAAAAAAAAACAAAAACATGAAGGAGAGATCCAATTAAAATAAGACATGTAAAACAAAACTGGTGGTGGATTACAACTCCCATCCTCCCAAGGCAAACACTGGATTTGTAGTTCAAAAACAGACAATGAAATATGCCATCCATGTCAGGGGATGTATGCCAAGTATGTTGGGGGGGAGGGGGTCCTATATTATCAATGATACTATAAAGAAGCAGAAAGCAGCACCTTAACCCATTGTATGCCATTGTAAATGAAGCATGCCATTCTTATAGAATTTGCATTCTACAATCCCTGCATACAACGTCTTCACAATAGAGCCCTTTCTGTGGAGTACACAAGAAGGACAGAAAAATTAATTATCCTCATTAGTATCGATAATCGTTTATTCGTTACGCCTCAGAATTATTATAATAGGTTCTAGTCATATATGGCAAATAAGTGAATATAAGATTTTAATAATTTTTTAGATACAAAAAGGTATTTCTTTAATAAGGTCCTAATTATTAAGGTGGAACACAGATGTAAATTGGGTGCAGTCACAATAGCAATTAACCGTGTCTGCTGATTACTCTCATTAAGCAATGTACCTGAAAATGGGCACGGGTGTCAATGTGTGCACAGCTACCACTTGGGACTTCCTCCCCACTCCTCCTCCTCCACCGAGATACAAAAACAAGCCCCTGAACAGGCATATTTTATAATAGATTATCTACATGGCTAAAGTCTTGTTGGGAGGTCCCATTTAGCGGTCTTCTCATCGGGTGAAAATCAAACTAAGTTTTGTTTAACGTCAAGTTTTTTTTATTTTGTATTCAGCAACGGCATCCAATACACGCAATAACGTCTTTCAGCGTGCAGCTTTAGGCAATATGCTTCTAGAATTATTTTAATCACCGTATGGTCTAGAGTAGCATGGAGGGCATTTTTCCATCTGCATTTAGTAATAATGCCCCTCTGGAACAAACATTCAGCAGGTTTAGTTTTCAGATTGATAACGACTGACGTTTTATCTATCAGACTAAAATAAGTTGTATGAGAAATTACACCGGCCAAGAATACCAAAAAAAATAAGTAAGATTTGTGAGTGTTGGGAGAAGACGTACTTGCACGGCAGGATGCGGACGACATCTTTGGGCTTGTAATTTTCTATGCACACGGCGCAGTTCTCAGCATCTATGTCTATTCCCTGAAATAGAAAGAAGGGAAGAGAAATAAGTACTTGGGTGTTGACGAATCTGTCAAAGGACATCACAACCCGATGATGAAATACAACTAAATATGAGTCACATCCTGTGCGGTTCACCCTGTGCGATTGGACATGTAGATCGCTGCCGACCGAATCCGACGGCTCACTCACAACTTCATTCACACTGCAAACGTAAACTATTACATATTTATTTATATTACAGACATATACACGCACGCTGCCATTCAAAAGTTTGGGGTCACTTAGCTGTTTTCATGGATAACAAAGATATTTCCAGCTGTGTAACATAATTGGAAAAGGGCTTTCCAACGATCAATTAGCCTTTTAAACAAACTTGTATTAGAGAACACAACGTGCCATTGGGCACACAGGGCTGAAGGGAGTGATAAAGGACCTCTGTACGCCTAGGAAAATATTCCATTAAAAATCAGCCATTTCCAGCTACAATAGTCATTTACAACGTTAACAACGTCCGCACTGCATTTCATGTTAACAAGGATATTTCTAAGGGACTCCAAACCTTTGAGCTGTAGTGCATTTGTCTTACTTTAGATATGATCATAAAAAAGGCATTATTCCATGGCCGTTTTAACTCAATCTAGTACTGCCCATCTTAAAAGTGAATTATCCCAAATTCAACGATCACAAGGCCATGGCCTATACATCAAACCACCATTCCTTTCCTGTAACAAGAACCGCCATACGCCTGGGTTTACTTACGTACATCTAGATGATCCCATCAGTACTCATTATTTTGGTACTAAAGAATGTGCGATTAGCACTACAAACGCTGCGTGATACGCGAGTACAATGCAACAACGTGCCCTAATCTCTTAAGTGCTTTATGGCAAGCGCCAAGATGGTTTCATCGTATCTGCAAGGCCAAACTTGTTCAGATATCTTTCGTACAATCACTCAGCCTGAACTGTGAAGGAGCCAAAATGTTAAATACTGACGTCCTGACTTTTCAGTTCCAGATCACAGGAATGCCCTCGACGTTAGTAGCGATGAGCTCCATACTTTACTATGCCCTTTAATTAGAAGACGGCAGTATTCATTCTCTGCCTCAGTCAGAAGACTTTTCATGATGAGGCTTGCAGGTCACTGGCAACTACAGACTTGTTACTTTGCTATACTTCCATGCTACACCATAATTTCATATCAGTAATGGGTATATAGGAGGGTGAGTAAAGCAAAAATAAAACGGATCAACAAAAAAAAAAAAATTCAATAAACCAGAGGCTACCCTCATCGCTGTGGAACCTTCTGGTTAAAGGACATCCATGGAGCGGCACCTAAACCCTAAGCAAAATTGCAATGGACGTGCAAAAAAGGTTTTCTTTTTTGACAACAGCTGCAAAAGTGGTAGAATGTCCATTTATGTGGTTAAACTACTACACACCAAACAAAGGAATCTGTTGAAAGATTAATCATTTTTTATTTATGTCTTTCATTGTGACAAAAATTTCAAATTCAAAATGTAATTTTAAATTACATCACCATTCTTAAGCCTCGGAAGTCAAATGGCAACTGGTAAGTCACTGTAATTAAAGACATCAGGATCTTCGCCCAACAATTACCTAGGAGTCATAGGTAAATTAGGCAGATGTGGGGCATGCTACCTTACCCATTTCAACAGACTGCCCCAAAAAAGATGACTCATTTAATGCCTGTTCTTCCACATCCGGCAAGCATGAACACACACTGTTCTATCAGGGCAATGTACACCGTATAACAACTTAAAAGGACATTTACCTTTTCCACTTTCTTTACGCGGTGAAGCTGGAGTTGGCCAATGGCTTTTTTTGTTTCCTTACGGTTAGCCTACAAAAGAAAAAAAAAAAAAAATGTAGTTATATATATAATTTATTTCACAGCAAAAAAAATAAATAATAATAAAAAAAATACAAAAAAATCACTACTGGCCCTGTCGTGCACACACCAAGCCGGCATGATTCTGGCAATTAAATCTCGAATGCCCAGCTACAACCTGCTGTGGTCCTTTGAAGTACAGCTGATAAGGACAGCTCTGAGTTCCCCCATGAGCTAGGGGTATGTCGTGGAGGTTTAAGAGTAAGAACCACCGATTGCCAACATGGTCATTTGAACACATGCGACTGCAGGACACATTCACGTCACACAACAGGTAGAGTTATAATCGAAACCTGTGCGGTAAGCAGATTCCAGGGGTAGGCATGTAGGTGTCACTACTGGAATACAACACAGTACCCAAGGGACCAAATTCATTGTAATTTTAGTATTGCCTCTAAGATTACATAGTGCATATCCAAGCAATAAAATCTCTGTAAAAGTCTGTAAAAGGATGAAATGGGTTGCCTCCATAATGATAATATGAACGTCCTTATGAGGACAAGCATTAAACCATGTCCAAAATGACATTGTCGTTATACCAAGAATATTTTGTGCAATTTTAATCTTAACTAAAGGTTAATCTTAACTAAAGGTTAATCTTAACTAAAGGTTAATCTTAACTAAAGGTTAATCTTAACTAAAGGTTAATCTTAACTAAAGGTTAATCTTAACCAAATGAAGCTAAATAGAGAACATTTTGAAGCTTAAAAAGAAATAAAAAAAATTTCAGCATAATCAATACGAACATTTTGGGATCAAGTAACTTACAAAAAATGTTTAAAAAAAAAATAATCAGCCACTTCCAAAAACTTTTGTGTTGAAGAAGTTTGCCAGGTTAGCAATGTTTGCTAGCATCAACCAGGTTCTAAGTCCACCACATCCAGCAAACATTATAAGCTGTCATTAGTTACCTGATTTCCAAACTGTGCTCCTGTGTACAGAAAACGCTGAACGTAGTAGAATATTAGCCAGGCCAGCGAGATGATCATCATGGTAATGAACGCAATAGCCACAAACACTACAGACTGCCCACTGATTTCTTGGACATGGCGGGTACCCACGCTGATGGACATCTTTACAGGAATCTGTCTTCTAAGGGGCTCCAAAATCTCCAATCCCTTTGCATACCAAACCATAATCACCACCGTGTTTCCAGTACCTGCAGACAGAAACCATAGAGAACTGGTCAGATGGCACACTCGCTTACGTCTCCCCATCACGCCACCCAACGCTCATTGAGTACATACTTGGAAAGTGCAGTAGCAATAATTTAAAACCCATCTGTGTCATAAATTCAGAAGTTTAGCTCAACAGCACAAAAAAAAAAAAAAAAGGCATTTCCTAGTACGCTGACAAACACCGGCCATCAAAGCTACAACCGCACTTTGAAGAATACCTACATTGTACGAACGCTCAATATGCTTTGTTCAAAAAAAAAAAAAAAAAAAAAAAGCAGGTATATAATATTTTACACATAGTCTGCCGCCCAAATGTGTAAAAAATATTTTCAGAAGTGTGCCCAAGACATTTCTATAGAATTTGATGCACCCTATGGATTTTAAGTAGCGGATAGTAAAGTTCTACACCGTAGACATAATGGAAAATATTCAATTTACATATATTTTGCTTTATATATTCTATTAATCATGGGAAAGTCGGCAACATTACTGCCAGCGATTCCCGCCCTGGAGCTTGACACTCTACTCTAGAGATGCAAATATTCTAAAATAAGGAAACTCGCAGGATGCACATTTTCCAACTTAAAAAGCGTATCCAGGTGCAGAATGACCGCTCCTGCCGCGTGTGAAGTAACCGTATGCGGTGACAGGTGCTAAGAGACCAGCCTACATAGAGAAACAGCTTGACTATAAATCCCGCTCACTGCCAAACGGTCACCAAAACTCTTGGGAAACAAAACAGACGTAGAAACCGGCAGATAGTTCCATTCCACTGCCCAGCAGATACAGACCGAGTTTATGTAAATATTTATTTCCTAATCAGGCATCTACATAATGCCAAGAGAGCCTTTAACTCTTCCGATTCTTTAATCCGGGCGTCTAACACTTCACCGTTTTAAATCAATATTGTTTAATAGCTCCCTTTGTCTGGAAAAAGAGGTCTAGAATCTGACATTACGTTTTGCCACTTTATCCCAAAAATCAGGGATTACATAAAGTAAAATAATCCCGTACCTTTAAACCAAAAGATCTAGGTACTTTTTGTAGATTTATTTAGCTATGCTCAATGCCGGAACATGACAGGCTTTTTACTTTCGCGGAGAACCTTGTAAGAGGATGCTTTTGAGATAACGCCATGTAAATCCATTGTCCCATGGATTTACATGGGGACAATGGACATATAGGACTTGCGTAAGAGGAAGCCAAAATATTTTAGACTCTTCAGCTTTAGAATTGAAGTTGTCGCGTGAACAGAAGATAGGGGACTTAAACTTACTGTGGCCCATGACTAGGTGCAAGACATCGCCTTGTAAAGTTTCATAAGAAATAAAGCTGGACAATTATTTTAAACCTCTTCAGTTTCATTATTGACGGGCAGGAGCGGATTAAGAGATATGAAAAATTGCCCCAGGTGTCTAGGGGCCGCCGCTTGCTGCAGCACAGTTTGTGTACCAACCTTCACAACATGTGTATAGTACTTAGTGTGCTGGGTGATGTGGGAGGTCAGGTGGGGGAAGGGGACGTTATATTTTATACATACGTACACACACACACACACACACACACACACGCTTTTATTTTATCCTCAGGTCGCAAAAATATTTCCCCCCACGGCGTCACCGATACTGTTTAACGCATTCCAGTTACCAAGCAAAGAGGAATAAATAAAATGCCTCCAAAGTTAAAAATAAGAAAAAATAAAATAAAAATCATTGTGGACGTACACCGCCAATATTGTTCAGCCAGCTAGCAGTCAACTTCCTGGAGTGCAAAACAATAGCTATTATTTGCCTGATCACACATGAGGTCATACGCATCTTACACCTTTCGTAAACACCAAAATTATTTCAGCCTCCATCGAGATATATAATTGACCCCATTATACCTTTTAGTCATGAAAAAAGTAGCTTCTTAACCTGTCGCTAACCTAGCTGTAGTGTATTTCTTGCTGAAAATATCACTTAAACAGGCAGTCATTGTCCCTTTCGGCAAATTAAGCAGCATTTCTGCATGAATCGTTGCACGTTCACTTAACAGGTAGCTGCCTCTTGAGTCACATCACTGGTTCATTTCACCAAAGAACCCTGTGGCACAATCTGTGCCCGCCGTAGCGCCCACGTCAGAAAAGCAGTGGGGTTAAGCCAGAAAGGACCTAGAAGAAAAACTAGAACATCAATACAGGAAAAGGATAGAGATTATATATATATATATTTTACACACACTTTATATAAAAAAAGAAATGACAGATTCTATCTAGAAAATATCAGTATTTTGTTTCTAAGTTTATCAATTAAAAAGTACCAGAGGTAAATCTTCGAAAGTGTTCCAGCATTTTGGGATCCTGTCATATGTAGTTAATCTCTCTGGAATGACATGGCTTGAAACGTTCTTAAAACAAAGGCTCTTGTGTAACAATTCTGAAGCTGGCCCAACAACTAAGCCTTTTCCATGTGATACTGCTCTACCACTTGGCTTCAGGTCCCTGCCACAACATCAAACAAGCACATTCACCCTGCAGCCCTGAGGAGACGCCAGAGGTGGAACATCTAGCTACGTCTTAAACTGAAGACAAAAATCCAAAAACCATCCACAATACATACATAGCAATAGTTTGGCACTTTATGGTCGGAATTGCCAAACTATAATGTTGTAGAAATTGGCTTTGAATGATCTGGCAGCTTGTCAGGATATTGTGAGGGAAGCCAAACTGTTCGTCAAATTGGAAAAGTTAACATGACTAAGTCATTTTAGGAGATTCCCTAGGGCCTAAGTCTGTAAGCCTGTTGGGGTTACCTCAAGCCAACCATGGTACATAATGAGATGGAACATGAGTTCTGTGCAACTGGGCAGGTATGGAGACCGTGTGGTCCATCTACCAGAAGACTGGGGGGGGGGGGGGGGATACAGAAGAGTCTTAGGAACATGCATTTATTTGGAGGTGCTCATAATAGACTGTAAGCTCACAAGAACAGGACCATCTTCCCCTTCTCTACAGTATCTGTGTTAATGTGTGTTCATGAACTTGTTAATTTGTATGTTGTCCAGTTTAAACAAGGCAACACCTCTGCTGACACCCTATAAATGTGTTTACAAAGGCGATGAGACGATATATGGCATCCCCATCCTATCGTGTCTTAAGCCTTCTCTGCACAGAATACGCCCGGTTGTTTAAACCAACAGATCACATTGAAGGGAATGGCATTAGAATTTGAAATATGTCTAAAGCTTCGCTCAAGATCTGGAAATGAGCGACCTTGACAAGAGAGATCATTATGTGTTTTCATTTTAGTATGGCTTAAAAGTATTAAACGCAACAATATTTGCCATCCTGACCAAATCTATTTAAAGAAATCTAGCAAAGGAGCTTTAAATTGCTTTTAACCACATAGAACCTTGTGATCAATCAGAAGCCGAAAATAACACCCTTCATGATGTATTAAAAAGTTTCAGTAACCTTGAGATCAGTGGAGCCAAGTATAATGGAATTGAAGGAAACCGAAAACACATACAGAAGGTTCAGAACGGAACACGGCTTAAAAGGGGAAATTTCATTAGCAATTTTCATTGTAATCTTAATACAACGTTAACGTGCCACACACCCATTCTATCACCAATTTCTAGGATTTTACTTAGTTTCCGGTATACTTTCATTTATTAAGCCCTTCTCCACACTTTGCCAGTGCAGAAAGACCTCGGGTTTATTTTCTGTCCACCAAAAAGATGGAGAATTTACATGTTATCAATAGGAGAAATGAATGCCTGTTTATTCACAAACAACAACTAGCTGTTTGTTAAACTGGGAACAATAACCGCTGCAATGAAATTAGACGAGTGGTTCCCAGCAGTCCAGGTTCCCTTTTGGGGTAAGCGCTAAACAATGCCCAGTCTGTGTGCCTTGAGAGCCATTGAATTAGACTAATGCCTCCAGAGGGGTTTATGCATGGATAAATGACATTACCTTTTGCAGCTGCATGTGTGTATATATATATATATATATATATATATATATATATATATATGAATTATATACCCCATTATAGAAGCCCCCCCCCCCCCCGGCAATGTCTTACACATTAAGCATACAGCGAGTTAGAGCTTTACGTGACTCTGCTGCAATCCACCCCTGGTGTGTGCCAATTGCTTACTGTATTTATATAATATATATATATATATATATATATATATATATATATATATATATATATATAAACAATTTCACCCACAAAATCTGAATTTATAAGATATTCAGATTTAAAAATAATCCAGCGCTATGTTAACATACAGCTTTTGGTATAAATATTTGATGGTGGTCAATGGTGGCCGGGGCAGTAAGTATGCCATAGGTTATTTCACGCATCCAGCTGACCGTTGTAGGTAAACGAATCCATGTCAGCTGGTACATTGGACAGGCTCCGCCAGTCTTAATGATCTCCGTTTAGTTATTCAAACTGCTATTTAATACTATGTTGAAGCACCTGTGCTGGCTCCGACATGGCTATCATATTCATGTATTTCCACAGCACATCCAACAGCTGATAAGCAAGATAACCGATACAGGCATATGGAACAAGAGCTCAGTTCTACCCCCCCCCCCGACAGAAAATGGCTTCCTACTGCCTTTTCCATTTTAGTTTAATTGATCGCGTACTTCTGCTCATTCAGGGATGCTCCAGTAGAACATGTTATTTTTGGATTTTGTAGAACCATGAATAACAAAACAGGTGAAGTAAGCAAGTTTCTGTAAAGGGTACACAGTAGCCTAGGATGAAGACCTGGCCATTGGGCACATCGAGACAATTTCTGTTGGGCTGGTAACCAACACTGCCGCATGCGTGTTATTTATCACCTGTTGATAAAGTTAAAGGGCCGAGTCTACTGTGCCGGTCCAGCCCTACATGGCTGATAACCATTTCCAAACCATCAGTGACTCACACTCTATGATTATAATCCAAACAAGAATTCTGGCCTTATAGACATCACCGTTGCCTACCAGTATGTCTATAGAACTATACGGTTACATCACTAACATGACCTATGGGCAGACCGCAGAGATGCTAGGAGGAGAAGAAAACGTGGACATTAGGTTGCGTTCCATATATTGTTTCTCTGGTTTCATATAAATTAAGTTATTTAATATACCAAATGCCTGTCACAGTCTGGACCATCAGCAAGGACAGAAACTAACAAAAAGCGGACTCTTTACCCTTTTCCCTAGAGCTTGGGCTTTTAGGTACCTTTGGACAAGTCAAGCTTATAAACAAAGACTTGCCAAATGGTCTATGGGTACAGTACAATCGGACATAAGATCATTTGAGCAGGTGAGAAGTGCCCTGGGTCTGGTATATGAAAATCCCAACACAAAGGGATACGGACGGTCTGAAAATAAGTATACTGTGGGTTGTGCTAAAATGTGAGCGTCAAGTCATCATATACATACTAAAAGAGCATCAATAAAAGCTGCAAAGTCTCTCAGAAAGACAAGTCTTGACAGGAGAACACGTGTCACATGTGCAGGTCAGATCCAAATCACCACAAGCATGACATCTGGGAAATAAGAAAAGTAGATTGGACAATCTTTCAAGAGACAATCTAGCCTGTTGGGTGCCACTGCACTGGTACTGAAACAAGTTGGATTGCAGGAGATTCAAATGTCATTTCCATTCCCCATGTAGCATTATATTAACATTTTCATCACACTACCACATTTTTCCACAATACAATCTGAGGCCGTAAGCACCTACAGAATTCACCATGGGGAGTATGTGTAATATTTCCAGTACGTTTAACTCCGGCTGAACGCTGATGAGGTTTCCAAACCATACATAGGTTTTATGGGTAGTTCTCTCCACTCAGAATTGGTTTTGTACCCGCGTAGAATACTTGAGAACATAAACATTTACTAACAGCTTCCAGGTGCTTCCTCCACAGACCCGACCAAATCTCCGGAACGTGCCGTTAATACCGTCACACATTAACAGACCCGTAACAATTTCAGAGACCTGTCCAGTCATGTCACAAGTGGTTTGACACAAAGGAATCTATTCATAGTCCGGAATATTTCTCTGCAGAATATCGACTACGGTACGCAATGGTGGTTTAGGAAATGATATCATGCAGACAGTGAAAAGTAAACAATGGCATTTTTCCAAATCTTGTGGGGGATCAACAAACTTTAGTATCAATCAATAAGTACCCTGTGTATTAGGCCAAAGACTGCTGTTGTTCAGTACCTCGGAAGGTACTAAAAGAACGGACCTCAGAGATGTTGAACGTTTAGGAGACTACAACCTGAAATTTGATACAAAGCCTTTTTTGTGTAAGGCCTTCTCTAGGACCAATTTGGTAATAACCATTCTAGTCTGTGTGTTTAGATTAATACCTGTATCGACAATTAGAGACTAGCACCCCCCCCCCCAAGTAAAGCAATGAAGGATAGAGACCTCAAGATTACTATATTTCTAATGCACTAGTAATACGCTGATTAACTAAATCATATTATAACACCGTCTTGCCATGGTAGCTAATCAAGTAAACAATGTGCCCATCATTCAAAGGGTTAAGCAATCCCGAAACTAGGCAAAGCAGTAAATTCATAGGTTACGTGGCAACTTCATATTACAAAAAGTAGCAAATTTCAACATTTGTTATACTGTGCCCGAACATGAACTTTCTCCAATAAATTGGTGTTTTTTCCCCATACAATAATTTTATTAATAAGGAGAAATGGATGGGATAATAAATAATATACTACTGCTTGTATCTGCAGTATCACGACATCCTACAGCTAATTTCCATGTGATCTCTGCGGTAAAAAAGGAAATGATTCATGATCAATACAAATTCAACAAAGCAACTGTCAAAAAACAAATACATAACAATAGCTAGTACTGGCATCAAGACCTTTTCCACTCCATTTAGAAACAGATTTTGATGGCAGATAGGAACCATTTGGCGCATCTTGTCTGCCCATTTACCCCAGATGTAATGGGTTTAAACCCCTAATCAGTCTTTGGTCAGGTCCTATAGTTTATGTCCATCCCATGCCTGTTTAAAGTCCCTCAGTGTATTAGCCTCCGCTCCTGCTGGGAGACTGCCCCATCCATCTACTACCCTCTGAGTAAGGTAGAACTTCCTTCTGTTACATCTAAGCCTCTGACCATCTAGTTTTAGACCATGAGCTCATTTCAGTTCATACAGCAAACTGCTTAGCAGAGCTGAATGATAATAAATGCTTTGTGTTCTAGTACTAGCCAGACGCTGGGACACAAAGAGGGGTTTGTTGAGCAATTCTTTTGCATAACGGCCAAAGTGGGATAACTGGCAGGAACATCTGGCTGGATAGGTTTAATGCCCCCGAATGCCTGCTCCCATATTGCCCCGACAGCTCAATATACCATAAGCCTTCTTCATGTACGCGGCAACACAGTATGAGAGTGAGGCCACTGCAATGTCAGGGATCACACAACATCCCACGGACAAATTTCATTGAGAATTTCCCTGAATCACAGGATTTTTTTTTTGTTGGATATGTCGAATGAGCGTAATCATCTCATTACAGATCGAGCAAGCCTTCACACAGTATGAAAAAAAAAATCATTTAAAGGATATTTCATTTACAGGGATCCTCGACTGAATCGGTGTGCAAAATGTACAATATTTACACATTCTAATTAAATCCGAAAAACAAAAAAAAAACCCAAAACAGTAAAGATTAAAGAAAAGGAGTAACAGGAGTGTGCAGGAGCCCGTAGACCATAACTAATCACTTCACCGGCCACAAGCGAGCTCCGTAATTAATCACCCATCACTGCTTTTACAAGCCATGTAACAAACCCTCGCTAAGGATGTCCGATTGCCATTTGTTTAGGTAAACCCGCCATGGAGGCGGAATCATGAAGCTAAAGAGCCAAAAAAAGATGCTGCAAGAAACAGTGGCAGTTTATATGAATACAGAATACGCGTGCCGAGGAGTAATGACTCGCCAGTAAGAGAGCGCTTTACTAGTAATTGTACAAAACAGATCCTATAGTATCGTATAATGTGAAATTATTCGTGACATGCATAGGAGATAACGAGTCCTACTATATGGATGGTAATTTTCCCTTTGCTCTGGCTCTTTTGGTGTACGATTAATAATTCACATTATTGCCATGGCTAATAATTTACAATATATTGCATTCTTTGTTTCTGTGGTGTAACAAGAACGGAATCGGCAACAAACATTAAAACAACCACGCAACATTGTATGTGCGGCGTTCCACCAGTAGCACGAGACTACCGAGAACATCATATCAAAGATAATCGCTGATCCAGAGCCAAGAACGCAGATCAGAAAGACATCGAGTAGCAGATGTTTCCTGGCCGTACTGACGACCAGGATCTCCAGGCTCTCATTAAACAATGCATGGCAGAAACAGACGAGAAACCAGAAGAGCGACCAAAAAAACAAGCCGTTAAACAGGTCTGGCTTCTCGCTCTTACCCCCCCCCCCCAAAGCAGACCCTTAACAGCAGCTTCTCTTTAAAGCCAGTTTGTTTGATGACAAGAGGGACACCTTATCATTCTTTGAACAAAAGAAATCGAAATTAGCCACAAGTTTGGGTGCATTTGCGGCAGCGGGGTTACTTGAATTCACTCTTTACCATAAACAGAGATGCTTAAGACAAAAGAACGTGATAGGGGTATATTTAAAGGAAAAACACGCCCTGTATATCTCTTTCGGATAAACCGAAAGAGTGCAAATAATGTGCTATCGATAAGAAATAGATGCAAGACGGGCCCTGTACGGGATAAAAAGAATAAACATCAAATGCAAAGGAATTGCCCTGGTGCATTTATTTAAAAGTTTGTATTTTTGTTTTTTTTTCTTTTTTTAAAGTATTTGTTGTGTTTGTTGACATACAACACAGACCTGTCGTCACGCAAGAATGTAAAAACATTCTTCAAACCCATAACAAGACCTATTCTGTATATAAAACAAAACAAGCCTTGTAAAAAAAAAAAAAAAAGTCATTTACTTTTTTTTTTTGCTTGCTAGGAGCTACATTGGTGTCGTTATCTTGACAACTGCCGACAATGTTTGTTTTCGCACAAAGATCATAACACACCTTAGGTGAAATAGTAGGTCTACTCACACCACATGCAAGATGGGATGTGATCCCACATACAGCGCGCGTTTGACCTGATTTGTGACATTACAAAACATTAGCGCTAGAAGCCCACAGACAGTCTACCAAAGGAATACAGGAGTCGCTTCTTGGCCTTTCAGCGAAGATCAAGTGGGTACCTGTGAGAGAGGAAAAGCTTGGTCCTGTAGCATTATGGTCAAGACAGCCTGAAGCCCCGATGTAGCTATGGTAGACCAGTTAGTCTGGGTGTGAAGGTCAACCCAAGTGTGATGCGTGGGTCACACCAGCACTGGTGGCTTGGCATCTTCCCCCTCAGACCCTTCTTTTAGGCTGGATGGCAGGGCAGGGAATATATTTCAGCCTAAGGGTTGGGGCCATAGGGGCACTTTTGTGGTTTACGTCCATTACATTTTTTGTGTTATTTTTCCAATTTTTAATAACAGACCATGGCAGAACCCATGGCAGAACCCATGGCAGAACCCATGGCAGAACCCATGGCAGAACCTGATCCCCCGAAGATTTGTTTTTTGTGAGGCTTTGGGCACTTCCAGTGGTCGTTCTCCTTGCGAGGAAGGACCGAGAAGGTCCAGCCCTCCTGCAGGCCTTCTGAACAAGGAGGGAAGGAGTGGGGGCTCTGGTGTCTGCTGTGGCCCTTACATGACACTAAAATCTTTTTCACAAAGTTATTTTTTTTGGTTTTCATAGCAAAGAACCGACCTTGGGGCTTTAATACAAAACAGAATAAGAGTATAAGTAGTATGTACCAACGTCCTACTTGGAATGATTCCGATAAGCCATTGGTGGACATCAAACTAGAAATCGGGTAACAAACTAAAAAAATAAAATAAAAAAAAATGAAATCCCACAATAGTGAATTTTCTGTGCTGGATTTAATTAGGGATTTATCCCAGATGTGAGCATTCTTCTGAAATCTCTAACTTTTTCAACTGGTACATATGACAGGAAATACGAGTTGGTTTAGGTGAAAGCCTAAAACATAAAGACTTGGCCTGAAGTCTTCCAGATGGGGGGTTACAATATAACAACATACAAGTTATAGCTTATGTTCTATTTACAGACAGCGCTTACTTTCTTTCCGCTGTCTCCAAGAGCGCATATCAAATAACTAGAGGCCACATGCCATTTAAAGGTGGTGTTCCACTTAGATAATCCATTAATTGCACTCTCCAGTATCTTAAGTTTAGGAGATCTGTCATTGTAAGCCTTTTATTCCTTTCGCTGGAAGTTTAAACACTTGAAAACAGAGAAAAATGTTAAGAAGCTTTGTGTTTGAGTTTCTATGGCACCAACCTATCTAAGCCTGTGTTTGTCACATGATAATTAGATGTTCCTGGCAACCCCCCCCCCAAAAAAATAAATACAAAACTATAAATGACAACAACATTTTACACGATTAAAGAATATATCCGGGAAGTGTTCAGGCATTTAATAAAGCTAGGAATACTATTTCATGCTGCAGAAGAAGAAGTATAACAGCAGCACCTTACATACCAAGGATTTAAGATACTAGGTCAAGGCAATTCACCCCAGCAAAAAAAAAAACAACTTTACATTTAGATTATATTCCAATTGAGATTTTAGGTCCCAATGCCTAGCCTGCAGATGATTAAGGAGCTTATTCACCAAAGGAAGAATTTACACAAGAGTTGTGGTTTCAGGTTCTGGGTTTCAGAAGAGCCAAACCCAATGAGCTTCTGCTGATGGAAGAACATGGCTAAATTCATAAGACCTGCTCACACAAAGACGTATTACCAGTGCTGGCCCTCCTGGTAACCCTCTTTATTAAAGTAGACCACAGCGAAGAAGAAAGGTCTTCCAGAGTGACAACTAAAATACTGGAGAGTCCGGGAGCAGAACACATGTCCCGCTCTGTATTATCGGGACTGTTTGGATAAACATTTGGCAATAACTATAATTCCAACGTAGGCGTATAATTAATGCATGACTACAGGGCTTACACAAGTTGAAGCGGTTATAATTTAGGAAGCAAACAATGTACCAACGGTGGACACATTGCACAATGCGAACTATGCCGACCCACACATGATGCAAGCGTTGCCCAACAAGAAGAGAAGAAATGCAAGAAATCCACTGGTGTCATCAGCCCACACAGGGCTAATGTTTGTATCCAGATGCCTTCTTCTTGGGCCCTAAAGAACAAACGTCAACCCCCACAATACACAATGGCAGCGGAACGAGCCACCAAGACAACATACAGGAGCTGGTCCAAGCCATGCACAACGGGCAATCTCAATACCTGGCGTATCAGCAGATCTACCATCTGCCTGGCCGGCTCATCATGGTGATGCCACAACATCTTGGTCACGTGAGATACGCATGACCAAACCGTATGTTTTCTGCCTATACGCTACAGCACCCGCTAACGCTTTCCAGGGCGGCCCGGCTGAAAGGGCACATCCATACATTAACCAAGCCAAAGAACACTTTCTTAAACTGGATGAGCCTTAAAACATTTAACAGGTCATCAGCCCTTCAAACCATGATAGAACACTGACAGTGTAAGCAGGAATGTCACACAATGATCTGTCATACTATACATATATGTGTACAGCGCTGTGGAGTATGACGGCACTATATAAAACAATCATAACCCCGAGTGCAGCCTATGTATGAGGCAGTGCTCGAGTTGGGATATGCAGCAGTGTACAGCCCACAGGGGGAAGCCATCAGTATACTCCCTGCTTACCCAGGTGTGACATGGGCACGGTGGCGTTGCCACTCTTCAGATCGTTGAAGATGACCACAGCCGAGGCTCTCCTGCGGGCAGCGAGGAACACTTTCTCCTTGAAGGTACATCCTCCCCGGGCTACCAGCGCTATCCAGGGCTGCGCATCCTCCGCCTCCGTGGACCCGGGGGCCATGCCCGGGACAGTGAACTCGGTGTCCGGGTGACATCCTTCCAAGTGCTCGGGGTCCCGAGGAAAGCCCACCAAGCCCTGCACGCTGTCCTTAGGCGAGTGATCTCCATAGCTGCCGCTCTCCGTGGTGTTAAGCACAGTGACGTTAGTGAGCGGCTCGGTGTACTCGGTGCGTACCACGGCGGTGAACCATTCCAGGGAGTGCACGGGGATGGCAGGGCAGAAAGCGCACAGCACCGAGCACACACAGAGCCAACCCAGCATCCTCATGCAGGGCTTCTCAAGTCAAGACACACCGGGATCGCGGACGGTATACTCAGATCGCTGGCTGTTCCTTGTACAGCAGGTTAGCCAGACCGCGGACACCGTATAAACTGAAGCCCTCGGACTTGCCCCGTGGTAGCCGGGTACTATCCCTTGTCAGCAACGAGTTGACACCATTAAGCCGACGGTACGCTCGCCGCCAGCCTGCACTGCCGCTGACCCCGGGATCTTGTGTCACCAACTCCCCGGACACACAAACAATGCAACCCTCGACTCCCACTCCTTCAGCCGCTTTACTTCCCCTTACAGCGGCGTGACTCCTCCCCTTCCTGTTCCCCGTGACCCCCGCCCCTCTCCACACACCGCCTCAGACACTAGTGCACACAGTGACAGGCGGTTACAGCGACGGAACGCCTCGTACAGATTACATCAATAAGTTTTATATTGTAACCGCATGCCCCAGGATCCCATGCAGCCATGTTTTCCAGGACACATGTGCATTGTCCGGCAGTATGTGGGGTGTATTACCCTTCCGTGAGTTTATATAGCCCAGGAGTGTTAGAACAAGAGGGCTGGAAGGTCAGAGGCTTAGATGTAATGTGCTTTACTGAGAGGGTGGTAGATAGATGGAACAACCTCCCATCACAAGTGGTAGAGGCTAATACAGAACTGCCCAAGGCTAAAAAGTGAACCCCCCCATCACCAAAGGGGACAGTCTTGCAATGGGAATTTAATTGTCCGGGAATTGAAACACTGTCTTTATTTTTTGATGCGGAGGGGAGAGAGGGGCGCCAAGCAGTCCCTCAGGAATATGTTTTCAGCAACTGCTCGGCACCCCTCAGTCTCCTCTGCAAGGCCTCTAGCTCGGTTGAGGTGCCGGCATGTCATGCTGAGCACCAGAATATGATGTCATATTCCGGTGCTCAGCTGTGAAGCAGAGGGGGGGTTAGATACTGAGAAGGGAGCGAGAGGGGGTAGATAGTGAGAAGGAGGAGTAGTAAGAATATTGAAATAAAGAGAATGAGTGAGTGAGTGTGGATGCATTGTGTGAATGAGTGAGAAAATGAAAGAATGTGGATGCATTGTGTGAATGAGTGAGAAAATGAAAGAATGTGTGAATGAGTGAGAGAATGAACAATTGAATGTGTGGATCAATTGTGTAAATGAGTGAGAGAATGAATTAATCTGTGGATGAATTGTATGAATGAGAGAATTAATTAATGTGTGGATGAATTGTGTGAATGAGTGAGAGAATTAATTAATTTGTGAGAATGCATTAGCAAATATGTGTAAATTGATTTGTGTGAATGGATTATGTAAATGAAAGTGAATTGGTGAGTGACTTTTAAAAGTGTGTGTATCATAAATGTAGAAGTGATGTGTGGAAAGGAATAGATGACACAAGCAGGGTGTTTGAGCCTTGGGGACCAAGATGGCACAGGCCGGGCTGTCTGGGGACAAAGTTGACTAATGCTGGAATGCTGGGCTGTTTGGGGACATAGATGGCAAGTCCTATGTGTGTTATCTGGGTGCTGGTCAGGTTCTATGTGGACAGTGTGGACACCAGGGCTGGCTTTGGGGTGTACAACCTGTGATCCTGTAATTTAGGGGGTTTTATCTATACCTTTAATGCTGAGTTTTTATGTGATTTCCAACTGATCTATACCTGCAAAGCTGGGTTTGTGTGTTATTCTATTGATCCATATCTGCTAAGCTATGTTTCCATGTGTTGTTTTTTTGATCTATACCCTCAGTGCTGAGTTTACATATGATTTCCAGTTGATCTATACCTGCAATGCTGGGTTTCCATACATTATTTATGTATACCTGCAAATATAGGATTTGTATGTCTGATTCTGATTCAGTGTGGCAAATATTATTTTTGGTGCTGGGGCGAAGGGAGTGACTGCATGCTAGGGAGAGCGTGGAGCAGGGCCCAAGGAAATGCTTGCGTAGGGTCCAATTTTTTCAGTATAAAATGTATTGGCAGCGGGGTCTAATATTTATATATATTTATCTCATGCTCTGCAGAGTGTGTCCCTGAATGGCAGAAATAAAATGTGGTCACCCTAATACCCAACCACACACACAAACATACCCATACACACTAACATGCCCAGCCACACTAACATACCCAACCACAGACATTAACATACCCAGCCACACACTAACATACCCAGACACACACACTAAAATACCCAGACACACACACTAATATACCCAGCCACACACTAACATACCCAGCCACACACACTTACATACCCAGACACACACACTAAAATACCCAGACACACACACTAATATACCCAGCCACACACTAACATACCCAGCCACACACACTTACATACCCAGCCACACACACTTACATATTCATATTACATTGAAACATGTCTGGTGTATGCATAAACCTATCCTGAATCTAAGACAAAATTGTTCTTGTTTGCAGTCAAATTCTATGCTTCTATTCCCGCTGTTTCTGAGCCTGAAATGTAACCTTTTATTCACCCGTTCAGTTTATGGCTCTTGTCTTTGTACTACGACATGTAATTCATTAGCGTTCTAAAAGAGAGCAGTTACTAGTGATCCCATTCAAATGCCACCAACAGAATACCTCCGAGGGTAAAGCTGTGTCTATTGTCAGGACAAGCCTAGCTGGTTTGCTAAGCTTGTTGGACAGGAGACAGTGCCACATTGTTGGCACTCTATAACCATGACTAAAAGTTCTGTGTCAGATTACCTGGTTGTAACACACCCAAAAAAACGTCACAAGGTATCCTCCCATAGCAATCCACTCATTAGTCATAATTGCAGTTTTGGCATTTCATTGAATGGCCCAATAAACATGTTGAAATTTGCTCATATATCTATTTGGTGGTAATTTTAATACTAAAAAAGGTTGCCCGCAGCATGTCTGCTCTTTTAAGAGATACCCCAGCCATCATATGCACTGTAATGAATATGATAGTTGTGTGGTCCCTTTTTCCATGGTGTTCCTTTCAGAAATGCATGGGGGGATTCTGCAGAAACCCTCCTGTCATATGCATTTCCCCCCCCACCCACACACACACACTATAGGCTGTGCAAGAGATGTGTTCAGTCAAACACATCTCCATGCACATGATATACCTACCTCCAGTCTGCTCCAGCGCTGGCCATTCTGCGCATGATCATAAAGCGCTCCTACTAATTTCTATAGGAGCACTTTCTAGCCATTGATTAGCTGCTTCAAAAAACACCACATTGCAGGAGGGCTTCTAAGTGAGGTACGTCTTATTATCTGGTTAGGGACATTAAATTGTCCCTTGAATCTCTACGTGCAAGAAGAAAATGGGGTTACGTATAAATGTGTCACAAGTGCCTGTTTAGAGCAATGTCTACATTTTCACTTGCGACATATCGGTATAAACAGAACTACCAGCCCTAGACACAGGGATACAATACTGAGAAATAGGATGTGGGGGATGCAATAATGCCACTTAGGAAGTATCAAAACTGATAAATATATCTATATAAAATGCAACACATTTTGTAATGTGATTTTGCACCATTGGTTTTGTTATTATTATTATTATTTACCTTTTATTTATTAAGTGGCAACAACTTACGCAGCACTGTACAATTTAAATGGGACAGTTAACACACACATGACAAATGTACAGTAATACATACAGATTCATCGGAAGATGAGAACCCTAGCTTCGCCATGCTGTGAGCTTGCCATCTAGCCTTATGGTACTTTGTACAAAGTACAAAGCAGGGCAGAAATTTCACAAACTGACTTTTGGCATCGTTTAAAGTGACTGGGGTCTTCAGTATCACCAGGAGCATACTAAGAGTATTTGGCACCCGTGGCGGATTCTGTATGTGACACCCCCACAAACACAAAATTAATGTTGGCAACATTTCACAAATTTGTAAAATGTGTGTCAACAGGAAAAAACTATATAAAATCAATTATTACATACATTTAAATAAATAACATTTACTGAATAGATATGGTACAGCATAACTCCCATCACTATACACTAAGCCAGACATCGACTTACTAGATCTACTACATCTGCAGGAAGGCTATTCCACTTATCTACCACCTTCTCAGTATGGGTGACACAGAGAGTAAAAGCTCAGCCAAGCATACGATTTACGGATCAATTCCAACTCACAATCATGTTATTTCTCAATCTCTGTAGAACTATGAATCAACTTTATCTCCGCTGCAGCTTTTATTAAGCCAGAAGTAATCGGACGTCTGTGTAAGAGCAGCTTCACTTCCACTTGGTCTGAGAAAGAGCCATCTCTTTTGAAAATAACTGGCAGCTTACTATTATTTATGAACTTCCCTCTATTGCGAAATTCTAGAGCATCATGGAAAAACTCAGTTTCTGGTAAAATTGTAATGTTCTGTATATTTAGAGAATTAAATGGGGAATTAAAAGGTTGCAATACATATAAATAAAAATGTAAAACTAGAAGAAGGGTTCTCTGTTACAATTAGTATTCATACTCCCGGGTCAATTTGGTGCAAATGTACACCACTTGGTGGTTCATATTTCACAATTACCCAAAACTCAACATGTTTAATAGCCATGAACTAATCAAAGGTTGCAAACATAAGTGGATTAACCATAAGACATGGGTATGGGGGGGCAACAGGCTTCGTGGCTTGTTATTTCAATAAATGCCCCATAGGCACTGGTGCTTTTCCATAAGACGTCCAGTGCCTGGGCGTCCAGTGCCTGGGCATGGATTTTTTGCCCGTCCTTGCCTGGAACACAATGGTGATGTGAAGAGTGACCCCTACATTATATATGTAATTTTTTACATTTACATTTGTAATTTTTTACATTTACATTTGTAATATTTACTTACTATTGGAAAGTAAAAAATTTAAATTTACTTCACACTAAACAAAAATAACTCAAAGTGAGGATTTGTGATGGGGTTGAGCGTCTTTCAAGCCCCTTGCCAGGGCTTACCGGTGAAGAGCAGATTGAGACCAATTCTGATGCCAAGTGATAAAGTGGACCAATTGGAAGAACTGTTTGCTATGGTCTTTTGCCTTGTATCTGGACCACTCAATATAAATAACCACATTTGAGTCATGACAATAATAATAATATAATATCTATATGTCCCCTATATAGCTAGTCAGGGAATTCAAGGGATTGATGTGGTGCTAAGCCAGACCCCTGACTGCATGTTAACGATGCCGAGAGGGCCACCACACCACATCAATATGCCATTCTGGCATATGCTCTTCCCCTAAATCCAAGCTTGGCCATCCATCAGGTTCCCAATGTCAAAAAACTATCCAGTGACTATTCAGCATTTCCCTAGAATAGATACTAGATATACAACCTCGACATGTGTTTATATCTACTATGTGTTTGTGTGTGCATATACAATAATGTTAGGAAAAAGGTGGGAGGTAAGAGCTCAGGTAGCATTGCTCGAGGAAGAAGCAACTGAAGCAAGTCATAAAATGCTGCATGTGTCCTTCAAAAGGGGATTTTACTGATTCTGATTCATTTTGCAGGTTCACTTGTGTGTGTCATTCATTAGCTCTCAAAGACAGTGGCATGTCCCAACTAGAGCAAAGGAGTATTTATGTGAATAAGATGGTATCTGGGTGCTGCGACCGACCCAAACCTTTGGGGTTTTCTTCATCCTTAATGACAGCCCTTGGAAAGATTTTCAAAAGAAAAATCCCCTTAGGATCACTTCAGGAAGATGGAATTATCTGATAAGCATCTATTATGCTGAGTAAAGAAAAAAGAGAAAGGAAGCTCCTGACCTGCCTTACTCTGAGTTACTTTTATTTGACACAAGCTGTTTACCGAAGCTATTCTGATTGATAAAGTAAGTGCTTATTGTGCCAGGAATCCATATGGCTATATGTGGACCTGCAAACAAAAAGGCCTTGTTGCCCCGAAATCTTCTGAACAGCCAAATAGTGGATAATTGAGCAAATGTATCATACCATATAGTCCACAGCATATATTTTAGACATTTCTAACATTTTAAATTATTTATTTGACGCATTAAAAAAATGTGAATGAAGGAATCTGTAAGCATCAATATATACTGTATTATGTACAATTACATACAATCAAAATGAAGTAGATATTTTAATAAAGCTTTTAAAACTTAAGGTTTTCATACCACAAACAGAAATCCTGCATCTGTGAGTTTTCAGTTGAGTTTTGATGTACCCAAACATGTCATTTTACCATGGATTAGGAAGGGACATAGTCCTCCTTGCTGGAGTAACTCGCCAGGGTTCACCATTCGGAATGCAAATGTATTCAAATGTTTCTGCTCATCTGTAAACTAACAATTTAGTTAATAAACACTATGTGTGTCAATGTTCCTCATCTGCCGCTCCACTGTGCCAATCACTCCATTGGCTCCCTATATCCTCCAGAATCAAATTTAAACTTCTTACCCTGACCTACAGAGCCCTTAACAACTCCACCCCCCCCATATATCTAATCTCTTACCCAAATATCCCCCTAACTGCCCTCTTGGCCCCTCTTGTGACCTGTGTCTCTCTACTACTTCCATTACCTCTTCTCACTCCTATATTTAGGATTGCACCCGTGCTGCACTCCTTTCTGTGGAATTCCCTTTCTGGTCCCGTTAGACTTTCTCGCATACAACCCATCCTCGTAATACTCTCAGCCAGCATCCTAATCTAACCATCTGAATGACCAACAACCTCTACAGATCATCCTGACTTGACCAACTCATCCCCATCCAAGCAGTCCTCTCCTACTGTTTCGCTTCTCCCTCAGCCAATAACTAGATTGTAAGCCCCCAAGAGCGGGGCCCTCCTCTCCTTTTATACCAGTTTGTCATTGTGTGTGATTTTAAATAATTTCACGGAACAGTGCCACGGAATCTGCGGGTGCTTTATAAATAAATATAATGTGACGTATGGCCAACATACCTGGGGACTTTCTAAATGAGCTGACACTGAGACTCTTGAAATATTAACCTTTTTAATAGCCCCTTGTGGAGATTATATGTAGTGAGCAATGGCTCCACTTCCAGTCCTCATGGAATCCTAGACTTATCATTAAAAATACACTTAATTGAGTCACCTGCATTCAAGCAGGGATATCAACCATAACACACTGGTAGCCAAAGCACCAACTATTTCAGACCCTAAAATTGAGGCTAAAAACCCTGAGCGTTCCCAGCTGTGATGGCCAATCTGGCCCTAAGTGTATCTGTAAACATATTTAATGAACAAACGCTCTATATGTGTATTTGTATTGTAAGCGTATTTAGTGAATAAACACGCTTGCTGTTTATTTGTATTGTAAACATAATTCTTAATCCAAAATGTTACTGTTTAATACTTTAAGTGGACATTGTCACAAAAGCCAGTTAAACTTTAAGCTGACATCAGTGCTGTTTTGCACATTAGTAGTTCTCATGAGCGATTCGCATTTGGACTTTGTCTTTTGCCCATCTGCCACATGCAAACACGTTCATGGCAATTTTAGTCTGTTTTCCACTGTTTTTTAATAGTGAAACATAATATATTACAGCTGTGCATGCTTAATGTTTGAGGTACTGCGTTACTGTATCACTACCCACCGATACACACGCTATCTTCGTTAGGACATTAAAACATTACACCACTAAATGCTTAGTTTAGGACGTATACCATTCAGTTTCAGAAAAATGTATTTTGCAGCTGTAGCAAAATTTGAGTAAAAGATAAAACTGTAATTTTTATGGAGATCCTATTAATAGTAATTTCCATCAAACCAATTCACCATCTGGGACGCCAATGAAAGGAAGTGCACAGTGCAACGTCCGAAGAGACGCCTGTTAGAAACTTGGAGGAAAACTTGCACCCTGTCTGCAGTGAAAAGGCCAATCCGTCATGTATATTAATCAATGCATTAATAAAAGAATGGATTATATAAAGATTATACACGATCCATAACATGAGTTTATTACATTTTATTTAGACAATTAAGATATAAAGTACACATGCATCAGCTTCTACAAGCGGGGGGCAAGGGCTGTTTCTTTGGTGTGCAATGCATTCGTATGGATAGGAGGAGTTGCAAACACAGACATCTTTAGTCAACAACGTATTAATTTATTCTTAAACATAAATATTTAATCATAACCAAGGAGCTGGTTTTCAACTTCCCAGAAGTTTATTATGCTTAGGATGTATTACGGCCACATCTGGTAACTTGGAATTTTTTAACCAGGCACAATAATTTACATGCTTGGACTCTTTTTATTTTATTATTATTTATTATATTATTACATTATTGCTTGGATAGTCATTTGGGGGCTGTGTAGTGCTATTGATGACAATCTCATAAACGGTAAGCAGGCACGGGTCAAGGCAGGTGGCGACAATCTCATCAACGGTAAACAGGCAAGGGTCAGGGCAGGCAGCAAACACTCAAAGTCAGGAGACGGTCCAGGAGTCAAAATACCGGAGACAGGCAGTAAGGAAGCGATACAGGAGCAGGATACGGGTATAAGGGACAGGAGGACAGCAGGACACAACCATAGGGGAGCTGGTATAACCAAGCAATAAGTGTAGTGCTTGGTTCCTTTTTATATTGTCATTCGTTAGCGCCAAAGCTTGTTTTTTTTTCTTGACCTTTCTTATATTAAAGCAGTTTTTACAAAGAGAAAAACAACTGTAAAATGCATCAAGGGATATTTTTAAAAAAATTTGCATTATGATGTGACCGAGGTCGAACAGCCAGTATAAAAAAATAAATATGCATTCTGTGTTCATGGCTCTTGTTATTAGTTATAGTGCTTAGGTACTTATTGTTCAAGGTAAAGACAGTACAAGAAGCTTAACTTATGCCAAGAAATAATTCTTTATTGTAATGTCACAGTTGTCCCATTTTTATGGAACATTTCTGGCATGCATTACATAAGACAGAGAGCACTGTGGAGGTGGATCAATGAAGAAAATGATTTCCTTGCTGGATGAGATAACTACTTCAAAAAAGAGAAACCCGGACCCTGCTGGGAATTCAAAACTACCCTAACACTTTAAGGTCAGTGGCCAAAATATGACGTATATGCTGCTGTCGGCTGGATATAAGCGGCTGCACAATATGCTTTTACATTTTTGCAGCGTGCAGCCAAGTGCATCCAGCCTGTGGTTGCGTACTAAAAGACCGTCTCCGATTAATGGGGATAGTTGGAAGGCATGATATTGCTGGGACATCAACTTAAAATGAACAGAATGTGTATAGGACCAATGAAACAAAAGCTAAATAAGAACAATTTGATTGGGCATCACAAGGAAAACTTTGATCCTACACTTAAATATGCTGTATACCTACACCTTATGCAATTACATTGCATTATCTCAAGATTGTAAGCTTGCGAGCAGGGCTCTCTCCAACAAATGTCTCGGTTTGCCTTAGTCTGTCAGTTCTCATCTTGTCATACCCCTTGAATATATGTATTGTATAAAGCGCTGTGTAAACTGTTGGCGCTATATAAATAAAAGATAATAATAATAATGTAGTTCTTTTTCTTAAGCAGGACAGCCTTCTCCTTAAGAGTCATCATCCAGCGATCTCTGCATCTACATGCAATAAATCAATGTACCTCCGGAATCCTGCATCGTGTCATTTCAATTGTATTTGTAGTGTCCTTTTATATCGCTATGGAATAGCTTGGTGCTGTTTAATAAATGATAGAAGCAACAAACACTACAGGTCAATGAGTAAACAGTGCCCTGACACATGACACAGCTTGCTGAGGACTGTAGTTTGATTTCACTGGTGTGGGGTTTCTACAGTTCCCAAAAATAATATCATTAAAACTGTTCCAACTGGTTGAATTGAACAAATCCAATATCTTTTTGCACACTGAAAAAAGAAATCCATTTCTTCTAAATGTTCAAATAACTTTCTTGGACCCCAACATATAGCAACATCATCAGTGCCTTGAAGCACAGGAGAAGACAGCTTCCTCAGTTTACGCTTGCCCTGTAATAATCATCCAAAGAAATGTTGAAGGATCCTCCATAACAATTTAAAAGGAATATATGCTCTGTATTCATTTTCATTAGGAGCCACTCCTTATTTTGGGACCACTTTTTCATTAAGGCGTGCCTGTAAAAGACATGAGAGCAAAGCTGAAAATAATAAAATCTACATCTTCCTCCATATAGCACTCATAGCTTTCTAGTTCATAAGGTACAAAATAGTACAGTCATGTATGGCACCTAAACATTTCTGGTATACAGAGGAATTCTATTGTACGGGCTAACCAAAGAAACGCAATCAAGTCCAAACAGCCCTAGGTTAGCATTTATTCAAAGATATAACACACTAAGGTCATAAAGAAATGACATGTTCATGGTGGACATATCATGTAGACACAAGACACTTTCCCTTCTGAAACTCTGACGAGCCAATGGTTTATCATTTGATATAAGATTTATTCCCCGTCGAATCACACAAGTATTTAGATTGGTATGAAATAAGAACATCCATCTGATCTGACATCCATTACTGCTATAGCTGAGAACTTGTTGGGTTTAAGCCAGAGCCTCAGCTGAGGTCTTGCTTCCCCATCGTTAATCTCTAGGCTTGAAAGATCATTTGTTCAATCCTGCTCGCCTGCACAGGTTCTGCCTACTCTCCCACCCACTTCCTTTACAGCCTAATTTAAACTACCCACCATATTAATTAAACATTGTGTGTGTTAATGATGACTATACCTGGAATACAATGATTTCCTGGCAAAGTCTACTTCTTCCACAGGAACACTTATCATCTGGCCGGTAAGGGTCAATGAGGCACACTGTAGGTCTTCTGGCTCACTGAGGTTCTTTCTATTTTTGATAAACGAAATTAATATTGCTAAAATATATGTATATGACAAATCCTATTTAAATTGGTTAGTGTCATGAAAAAGACAATTTAAGATGTCAAAATGCTATATAAAACAAAAAATGGTAGTTTCATTCACAGGTGTTTTTTATGTGAATTAACTTAAGACATTTATTTGAGTAAGGTGCTGATTACAGCCGTGCCTACCTCACTTTATCACTATCTGGATCTGCAAACGTCAGTGAGGCGGTTGGGTTCTTCAGTAAATCTGAGACTAAACTGGACTTAGGAGGAACATAACAGAAGGGGATACCGGTACTGTTATCAATAGGACCATCACTAGTCAGAAGAACGTGTCCAAAAGGCATAGCCTGGATCTGGCGAAGAAAAGGCAGAGACATCATTTTTGTTAATAAGTACCATACCGTCTAGGTTCTCTCGCCCACATCGTAGGACACAGCGTTGGCACTGTACAAATAAAATATGTTAATAATAAATTAATGCTATACCCCTTATTTTTTCTTTGAGCAGTTATGCTTCTTATATCATTTATTTTGTAAAATAATTTTGATTCATTTTTGTAAATTGTTAGATATTAGTTTGTCTTCTGTAATATGTATTTATACTGTTGTTTAGTCAATAGTAAATGTCTGTCTATCTATCTATCATTTCCATTCTTAGAAAATGATTCAATGACACAGCACTATCCTACTGTAAGTGGGATGACCCCTGCCTAACCACCCTTATCATTGATAAATAACTAATCGTTATCATTGATAATACAAATAGTGTTAATGTGGAAGGATACATACTATTGGAAACAGTACACTTTTAATCACCAACACAGTCAAAACCATTGATCTTTGAAACTACATTGGGTCCATACTCAAGCCAAATGGGCCTTGATGGACATAGTCAATGATTTTTAGATCAATCATATTGAAATAATTGTAGCAGCTACAATGCAAACATTTCATGTATTCTCTTAATGTTAGTACCTGCATTTTGCAGCTAACTGACCAAACAATTGTGAACCAGATATTAGCCATTTAAACCAATATTATCAAGTTCCGAAATAATGATGAAAACGCATTTTCTCGCGTAAAAAAATAATATTTGTGTGACCTATAATAAATATTTATCAGGTATTGACAATGTAACGGAGCTGCTTATCTGTTTTAATTAAGAGATGTTAAAATGACACTTACCACCTCCTGGGCGGACAATGTTGCCAGGAAACCCCATTTGCTCTGGTGGGCTAGCACCCGAGCTTTCTTGGCGACTCTGTACTGGTTAGCATTTGTAGGAGATGGAGAGCTATCGGTCGCTGCACTGCCTTCTCTCCTGTAAGAAAACATTCTTGAGGGTGAAGAGATATGCTTGGATGGTTCAGGCCCTGGCTTAGATTTAATCTCTTTGTCCTCCTTGTAGGCAGATGCTGGGTAGCTCTGCTTCCATATACTGAGGGCATCTTCCAGCAGAGCTGGTAAAGCATCTTCAGTGGAAGAACTGTCCATTTCCTCTTCCACTTCGTTGGTGACTGACCATGACACTGAATTTACTATTACATACCCTTTAACACACGGCAGGAGGCTACAGCCCAGCAGCCACAACAGGCAGGTGGAGAAAGACCGTGTTTTGCGATGAAGGCAGCGCACAGACATTTTCACAGAGCTAATGATGCCGGAGTCTACATTCCTCTATTTAAGCTTTGAGAAATATATACTTTTGCAATACACCGAGTGCCCTCTGGTGGAGAAAAAGTAGTATTTACGATGGCACATAAAGAACGACTGCCATTTACTTTCTCTGTATGTGTTCTTATTAAGGATGAAACAGCTGTCTATGAGCGGCTATGTCGCTTCCGCTAGTCGGCCATGGGCTTTGTCTAAAGGCCATCAAGTTCAGCATACATTTATTGCTTAATGTCTGATTTTATGAATGTTTGTAATAATTAATGTATGAAAACATACATTTGAATTAACAAAACTATTTTTAGTTTAAAAATGCATTTATTTTGAGGCATTCAGCAACACCCCACAAAATGAAATATTGCGCCACCCAGCAGCTACACCAATGCTGCTGAAGAGCAGCACAAAAATAAAAAGGGGGTTTGATCGATCCTAGGACCGTTTAAAAACGCCACTTGAAAAATGCCACTTGAAAGAGACATGCTACCTCTAAGAAGATGACGGCACCCATTCAAAATAAAAGAGTTCCCAGAGGGTCTGTCCACACCCTCCTGAGAACACTGAGTTCCCCCTGGAGGTTGACTAAAGGTACTGCAACCAACCATGCAGGTCACTGTGATCAGTAAAATAGTGTCAGGATTGGGCTGGGAGCGTAAGAGCAGAGGATTGTCCAAAGCGGTGTCAGTAAACAAGCAATAGGTCAAGGGCAGGCAGCGAGCAGAATAAACGGTAGTCCAGGCAAGGGTCAGGTAACAGGCAAACGGGGTAGTCCAATAGGGAAGCCGAAGGTCAGGTAACGAAGAATCCAATAGCGTGTCTGTAGCAGAGCGAGCAGAGGAGAACAGGAAGCTGAAGTCCACGGACATACAGGAACCAAAGTTCTGGAACACTGGAGTAAAGTGTTCACAATTGGAGGGGTTTTTATAGTGCTGCAGGTATCTACTCCTCCCCTGTGCTGAACAAGCTCCTTACTGGATTGGTTGCTAGGCAGGGTTAAATCCATAGCACCTGATTCATTAGTGTTGTATGTGGCCTTCATTGGTGGATGCTTAATGGGGATTGCTGGTGTTACCACCCTGCTACAGGTGTACTGCATTGTGTTGATGCTTGGACAACACCTGGAAGTCATTCCTGGGGTTTGCTGAAACTTTAGGCCGCGGTTTTGGCCTACCGCGATCGCGATCGCGGGAAGACGCCGCTACTACAGTCCGCGGCTTTGGCCTACTCCGCGATCGCGGAGCTTGTGGATGGCATGCTGTAACGGAGGACAGCAGGGGAGAGCAGATAAGGGTGAGAGGGGCATGACAGGACCCCCCTCCAATGCGTGACCTCCGGGCGCGTCTTGGTGCTGGGCGTTCAGGGTGCGCTCGATGAAAAATGCTCTAAGGCGTGCTGGAGCATGGATATTGGCAGCTGGTTCCCAAGATCGCTCTTCTGGTCCATACCCTTTCCAGTGGATCAAGTACTCCAATCGCCCTCGACGTATGCGAGAATCGAGGATTTCTTGGATCTCGAACTCCTCTGAATCGTTCACCACTACGGGAAGAGGGGGAGCAGGAGGTCTTCTTTGTGTTGTGTCCGGTATCCATTTTTTGAGCAATGAGACATGAAATGTAGGATGAACACGCCATGTATTCGGCAACTGTAAGGAGACCGCTACAGGACTGATGACTTTCGTGATTGTGAAGGGGCCTAGGAACTTGGGACCCAATCTCTTGGTAGGGCAGGACAATTTAACATGAGTTGAGGAGAGCCATACCTTATCCCCAATTTGGTACACGGGAGAAGGCTTACGTCGTTTATCTGCTTGATCCTTGTAGGCTTGTTGTGCTTTTCTCAGTCTCCTGTAATAAAGCAAAACCTTGGTTAAGCAGTCTGATTCGGTCTGTGACTTGGGGAACCTGGGTTATCGCAGGAAGTTGTGGAATAAAGGATGGATGATAACCATAGTTGGCCTTGAAGGGTGACATGCCGATGAAACTATGTAGGTGATTGTTGTAGGCAAACTCTGCTGTTGGTAGCAGGGAAAGCCAGTTGTCTTGAAGGTGGGTGACATAACAACGGAGATATTGCTCTAGGGTTTGGTTTGTTCGCTCTGTCTGTCCATCGGTTTGAGGATGATATGCGGATGACAGTAGTCTTTGTATGCCCAAACCACGACAAAAGGCAGACCAGAAGTGAGAGGTAAATTGAACACCACGGTCAGAGAGGATAGTCTGTGGAATACCATGAAGACGGAAGATCTCTTTGATGAAAATGTCCGCAGTCTCAGCAGCAGTAGGTAATCCTATAGTGGGAATGAAGTGTGCCATTTTAGTCAGGCGATCCACAACCACCATAATGGTGGTGTAGCCTTGTGAGGGTGGGAGTTCTATGATAAAGTCCACAGTTATCTCGGCCCAAGGACTTGTTGGCACTGGCAATGGTTGCAATAATCCAGCGGGTCTTGTGTTGGTGCCTTTAGAACGCCCGCATACATCACATGATCATATGTATTGTTCAATGTCCTTTTTCATATTGGGCCACCAAAACGAACGTTGTGTGAGTTCGAGTGTTTTCTTAATACCTCCATGGCCCGCCAGTGGGTGGTCATGTACCGTATGTAGCACTTTGGTACGAACAGCAGGGGGGACAAAAAGAAGAGCGTCTTTGTAAAGAAGGCCATGTCTTTTGGTAAGAAAAGGGTATTGGGATAGATAGGAATCCACTTGAGAGTGTGTCTGCAGAGTTTTTCTTATTGAATTATGGGTTATCAAGAAATGACCAGGTTGGAGAACTGTGTCTGTCTTAGAGTCTGTAGGTGGTCCATGTAATCGGGTTAAGGCATCAGCCTTTCCATTGCGTGAACCTGGTCTATAAGTTATATGTAATGTAAATCGAGTGAAAAACAGCCCATCTGGCTTGTCTGGGGCATAGGCGACGAGCCCCCTGCAGATACTCCAAGTTCTTGTGATCAGTAAAAACAGTAACCGGATGATCAGCCCCTTCGAGAAGATGACGCCATTCCTCTAGTGCCATTTTTATGGCCAATAGTTCTTTGTCCCCTACGCTGTAGTTAATTTCTGCTGGGGAGAAACGTCTGGAGAAGAACGATACAGGATGGAGTGTCTCTCCATCACCTTGTCGTTGGGACAGGATGGCACCCGCTGCAGTCTCCGAGGCATCTACTTCCACAAAAAATGGTTTCTTGGGGTCAGGTAGGGCGAGAATAGGAGCCGTAGTGAAACGTTGCTTTAATTCATCAAAAGCTTGTTGTGCTTGAGGGGACCAAACAAACGGTACATGTTTCTTGGTTAACTGAGTGATGGGAGCGATGAGCCTGGAGAAGCCTTTAATGAGTTTCCTATAGAAATTTGAGAAACCTACAAATTTCTGTACGGTTTTAACGGAGGTAGGAACGGGCCAGTCCAGGATGGCAGAAACCTTTTTAGGATCCATCTTGATGCTCCCTGGAGTTAACACGAATCCCAAGAACTCAACAGAGGCGGTTTCAAAAATGCACTTTTCTAATTTAGCATAGAGTCCATGTTGTTGGAGACGGGAAAGGACACGTTTCACATGTTCACGATGAATGGTGAGAGATGGTGAGTAGACCAGGATGTCATCGAGATAAACCACAACAAAAGAGTCCAACATATCCCTGAACACGTCATTGAGGAAGTGTTGAAAAGTGGCAGGGGCGTTGCAGAGCCCGAACGGCATGACTTGGTATTCAAAGTGACCATACCTTGATCGGAAAGCCGTTTTCCATTCGTGTCCTTCCTTTACCCGTACCAAATTATATGCACCTCGTAGGTCTAATTTAGTGTAAATTTGTGCGTCTCTAAGTCTGTCCATTAATTCCGAAATTAAAGGTAGAGGGTACTTGTTTTTGATAGTGACCTTGTTGAGTTCTCTGTAATCCACACATGGACGAAGCCCTCCATCCTTCTTCCCGACAAAAAATATGGGAGCACCAGCGGGAGAAATGGAAGGTCTGATAAACTCATTTTTTAAGTTCTCTTCAATGTAAGTCTTAAGTGTCTTTAATTCGGGTTCGGAGAGGGGGTATATGCGTCCAGATGGTATGGGGGCCCCAGGAAGTAGGTCGATAGGACAGTCATATGGACGATGTGGGGGTAGTTTATTAGCCTCTTGTTTGTCAAATACTTTACTAAAAGTTCGGTAGGGTATAGGTATCTCGGGGTTCTCAGAGGACGTGGCATGTAGGGTAGAAGCAGAAAAGAAACAGTGTTCTTTACAGTGTTGAGAAGCAAAAGTAACATGTCCCGTAGCCCAATTAATAGTGGGGTTGTGAATTTTCAGCCAAGGAAGTCCAAGGATCAAAGGAAATAAAGGTGATTGTACCAAATTGAAACTAAGCGTCTCTTTATGGTTTACTCCGATACATACGGTAATGGGTATTGTCTCCGTGGTAACAGGTCCTGAATTGATGTTGCTGCCATCGACGAGAAGTATCGTCAGGGGTTGCCTCTTGGGTCGTGTGGGTATGTTCAGTTTTTTGGCTAAATTGCAGTCCATAAAGCAGTCACTGGCCCCAGAGTCAATGATAGCATTTTGTGGACTCCTGTTATGCATCCACTGTAGGGAGACAAGGAGAGATAAATGAGGGGCCATCCCACCCAGGAGTAACGGATATTCTATGGGATTTGGCTTACCTCTGGCTGCTAACTCAGGACAGAGACGAACTAGATGACCAGATACACCGCAGTATAGACAGAGGTTCATCCGTCTTCTTCTGGCCTTTTCAGCTTCAGTAAGGGGTCCATGGGTCGCTCCCAATTGCATCGGTTCCTCTGTAGTGGTAACTGGTGTAGAGGAAACAGGTATGGGAGGACGTGGTGTAGAAACTGAACGAAGAGGAAGGTTGGTAGATCGTTCCATACGTCTCTCCCGGAGTCTCCGATCTATCTGGGTTACCAGGACAATCAGATCATCCAAAGAGTCAAGAATTCCGGTACGAGCCAACTCATCCTTTAGTGGATCGGAAAGGCCCAAGCGAAATTGATCACGTAAGGCAGGTTCGTTCCATTCTGTTTCTACCGCTACCCTCCGGAAGTCTGATACATAGTCCTCCACAGGACGACGCCCTTGTTGTAGTGTTCTTATTGTGGCTTCTGCAGTGACCCTTTTATGGGGGTCATCGTACAGGGCACCCATAGCGTGACAAAAGGACATCCAGGAGTCCAGGATAGGATTGTTGGTATGTAACAGGTGATGCGCCCAAGATAGAGGAGCGCGAGCGAGCAGTGATATGGCAGTACGGACCTTAACATAGTCTGTGGCATATGTCCTGGGTTTCAATGTAAATAACAGTTCGCAGGAAGTAATAAATGAGCGGTACAAGGCTCGGTCAACAAGCAGGCAGTTTGACATGGGGTTCAGGACTAGCAGCCGTATCGAAACCAGGAGGTCCTGCATTCGGAACAGGAGGAGGTTGATTTAGTGCTGGAGGTTGCACTGGGGCCGGTTGTAGTCCCTGGAACTGGGCTTGTAAGGTAGCTTGGTTTTCTTGTATACCTTGTACCGTATGGGATAGCGTAGTAAGCTGCTGTGTAAGCGCTGCGATAGCATCGACCATCCCTGCCAGCTCCATTAGACTCCAGTGTATTGTCAGGATTGGGCTGGGAGCGTAAGAGCAGAGGATTGTCCAAAGCGGTGTCAGTAAACAAGCAATAGGTCAAGGGCAGGCAGCGAGCAGAATAAACGGTAGTCCAGGCAAGGGTCAGGTAACAGGCAAACGGGGTAGTCCAATAGGGAAGCCGAAGGTCAGGTAACGAAGAATCCAATAGCGTGTCTGTAGCAGAGCGAGCAGAGGAGAACAGGAAGCTGAAGTCCACGGACATACAGGAACCAAAGTTCTGGAACACTGAAGTAAAGTGTTCACAATTGGAGGGGTTTTTATAGTGCTGCAGGTATCTACTCCTCCCCTGTGCTGAACAAGCTCCTTACTGGATTGGTTGCTAGGCAGGGTTAAATCCATAGCACCTGATTCATTAGTGTTGTATGTGGCCTTCATTGGTGGATGCTTAATGGGGATTGCTGGTGTTACCACCCTGCTACAGGTGTACAGCATTGTGTTGATGCTTGGACAACACCTGGAAGTCATTCCTGGGGTTTGCTGAAACTTTAGGCCGCGGTTTTGGCCTACCGTGATCGCGATTGCGGGAAGACGCCGCTACTACAGTCCGCGGCTTTGGCCTACTCCGCGATCGCGGAGCTTGTGGATGGTAAGCTGTAACGGAGGACAGCAGGGGAGAGCAGGTAAGGGTGAGAGGGGCATGACAAATAGTATGCTTAGCCCACCACTATGCCAAAGTACTCCAATATTCGGTGGATCCTAGCACTAAACCCTGCCTACTGAATTACTAATAAGCTGAAACTAAACATTAAATCTAAACACAGAACAGAGATAAAACATACCTATAGACTGCAGAATAAGACAAACATAACAAATGGACTGGAACAAAGTATCAGAAGTAAACGGCAGAGCATAAGGTAATCCAGGAATGGATTACAGCAAAGGGGGAACTGTAGTGAGACAGGGGACCTGTAGCAAGACAGGGGAAACTAGAGAGAAGCAGCTCCGTAGCCTGAATGGGGCCTAATAACTAATAACTAATTGTATCTAAAGAAAGCCCTTCTTGTCCTGAAAAAACAATATTTAATTATAAATGATAGAGAGAAAAACAGGTATACAGCAACACTGCAAAAATGTTAAAACAGCCATTGTCACAAAAGATTAAAAAAACTGTGCTGTCTTAAATTGTCTGTCCTTATCACAGAGAAATCCCTCTATAAGTCCCCTTCCTTTCCTGATGTCAATCATTCATAGTTCAGAACATAAATTTATAATATTACACCCCCCGAGGCTAAATCATTATATGTTTATGTAAATTAACAAAATTTGATTTAAAAAACAATTTATAAATTATTCCTCCAATACACCTTCATGTAAATGATATGATTTAAACACATGTTCTTTTTCTTCCTCTCTACAGCTCTTACCTTTTTTACGGCACTGTGATGTTAGCTTCTTATTCAACACATAGAATGAAATATACCAATATATATGACCAACTGTATGCAGATACCACGAATAATTATAGTTTAGGGTTTTCAGCCACAACCACATTGCTAACAGAACAAAAATTATATACCCAATTTGTGTGTTCCCTGAATATATTTCCTCTACATTTTTTATTTAATGTAGAAAAAAAATTGGATTTGAAATAAAAAAATACAAACTTATTATTATAGTTTAAATGTGATACCTAAGACTTGCAAGTTTTGTATGTAGATTTAGCAATTAAAGTTAGTTAAATTTTGAGTTGTGTTGCCATAATTTTATATGAGAACAAAACATTGTAAGGGCTCACGTTAAGCATTCATGAGGCTAGGTTTCCACTTGGTTTTTTTTAGCTAAAAACGCCCATAAAAACGCCAATAGCGCCACCTGGCGTTTTTTTTGTGAAAAAACGCAGCAGCCACATGTTAGCTGTTCTTCAATAGGAAATCGCAGAATGCCATATCCACTTGGCGTTTTTCTGTTCTGCGTTTTTTCAGTCCTCTTTGGCGTTTTTCTGCTTTTTTGGGCTCTGTGGCAGTTTTTCAAAATCGCAGCATGTTGACACTCTGGCGTTTTTTGCAAGGAAATCTTGGCGTTTTTCTCCAATAGAAGTCTATGGGAGAGAAAAAACGCCATGAAAAAGCCATGTGGGTTTTTTGCCTTGGCGTTTTTTATGGCGTTTTTTCCACAGTTACAATGCAGAGGATGGACCCAGTATCTGTGTGTCCTACGAGAAATAGGCTGGAAACAAACAGTTTCACACAAAACAAAGTTCATATTGAATTCTACACCATTTGGAACAAACATGCCATTACAAACAAACATAAGCGACACATCAACTGGATCCTGCGTGCCAAAAGCAACAGCAAACAATTTGCACCATCATTTGGGGCCAATCTTCCTAGAGGAGCAGACATTCGGAATAAAGCATGCCTTACAAACCACAGAAAAGTGACAAAAGGGTCCGCCAGGGCGTTTAAGTAGAACTCTACCAAGAAAATGACATTAGGAGAGGGCAGATACTTGCCATTTATCCTAATCCCTTTTAGCTGGGTGAAACTTCTAACTTGTAAAGGCTGGAAAAACTGCCTAAGGTCAAAAAAAGCAATTTCCACAGAAAGGCTAAAACGCCAGAAAAAACTCCAGAAAAAAACGCCAAAACGCAGAAAAATGCAGTGGCAGTTTTCTTGGCGTTTTTCATCAAGAAAAAAAACGCAGGACAAAAACCCAAGTGGAAACCTAGCCTTATAGCTGTTTTTATTTATGAAACATTTTTTCTCTCAACATACAGTTCTAGATGTTGTGATCTTACATACTATAACATTTACATTTCTGCTCATGGCTCATGTCATCTTGAGCCACACAACCTACATTCCAGGAGCCTATTGTATGTCTCTCCATAAAACATCTATTCACTAACTCGATTGACAGACTCAACATCAGTCACCCACCGTTTGTTTTACACAAAGAACGTGAGTTTAATGACAGCTCCCATTTCCTTTGCTTAAACTCTCAAAATAAGTAAGAAACCCCCCTGTTATATATAAATGAGTATAAGTGAACAAACAAAATAAACTAATGAGGTACACACATGTAAGTTTGCATCCCACCTTGCCAACTCACATTTGCAACTAGTGGGTTAATAAATATGTAGGTTGCTTCTTTTTCTTAAAGCATGCCATCTTTTTGCAGAAATAAACACTTCAATATTCCTGAGAAATCCAAACGTTGGTTTGTACTGTTGGCCAGCAACACATACGTATCGTCTTCTGTCTGTTTCCATGGAGCATTCACATTACAGCAAATCACAAGTCCCAGGCAATTAGCAACTATATATCCACAATTGCTACAAACACCTATACCACCGTTATCCTTTGCCTGTTATTGCACCATTAGCAAGAGGCAGCATGGTGCAAAAAGGAGTGCAGTGCCTGATAGAGAAAAGACCCAGTAGTTAACTCACCTTAAACAACAACTAGAAGGAGATTCCAGGGAGAAAGACTATTTTCACTCCCTGGGACTGGAGTGCCCGGAGGACATAAAGCACACACAAAAAAAAAAAGCACACCCTAAAAAGCATATAATTTCACATTTTAGGATGCTGCTGAAATGATCAACATGTACATACAACAAAGCAAGGAATCAAAGCACACCTAACCAATACTATTAAAAGCACCTATCTGGAACAAAACTACTGGATATTCTGTCACACTGTATGGCCATATATCACTAAGCCCACCTTTACATCAAAAATTCTCTTAATGTTCAGATTTGAAAGGACTCAATGTAATTAGGGTACTTTGATGTGTAAAAAGGCCATATAGTGAGACGGAATACTCCATATATTCCTAAAATAGGAGCTTGCAAGTGGAATATCCTCCCTTGCCGCTCCCCAACTTTCAATATATTACTGTAGGAAATACATTTACATTTTAAATATAAATAAACAGAAGAGATCTGGCTACCAGACATCAAATGATGGGCAGATGGTGGGTGATTTCTGTCTCTAATTTTGAAGCCCAGCAGCACTTGCCCGAGGGACCGGTGTAGACAACGACGTATTTGGAACCTCCTCTTCTCTGAAGTCTGTTTCGATTGTAGTAGACTCCCAACTGAATAATGCTAGAGCTTTGCATGGGGCGGGTGCGAGGAACTACACAACCATGCTTTCATATATAGTTATGCCTTCTGTATAATATTTTTTTGTCCTTTAAGAAAAAGTAACCATTCCTGGGTTGTGGCCAAATATAGTAGAATTTATATAAATAACACCACAAACATCCTTTACTTTTTTTAATTTTATAAAGAAATAGGGCATTATTACAATAACTGTACAATACACTACAATATTCTCAGTGTAGAAACATCTCAACATAGCAGTCCATACAAAAATAATAAAAATAGGTCTCTGCATCCCCACTTGTTTGTCTTGAAACAAAATGTAACATATAATGCATAATCCAAATATTGGCATCATGTTTAGTCACTGTCCCTTGTATATCAGGCTAATGGTATATTTACCATTCCAGAATATCTAGCTGCCTGACTTATCTACATAGCTGGAACGTCATAGAAGGATCCAGGTAAAGCAACGCAACAAGCAAGATAATAACAACTTGGTAAATATAATGCTTAATCCCTCAGATATTTTAAACACACTTGAGGAGTTCTGCTCTATCATGTACGAAAGCCTGCAAGTCCTCTTATAAGAATCAGCATTTTTAAGAAAACAGGTCTCCCGTTGCAGCTTTAAAATGTCTTCTAATAAAGTAAATTAAAAACATCTTACTGCACTCTGACTGCTTTTGGCAAAATCTGAATTTCCACACTGAAGTATAGCTACTTTTGCATATTGAAAAAAAAAACCCCTAAAAATGCCTTTCAAATAAAAAGTGGCTGGCGATGACACCTTGACAGGATCCTACAAATATATCAGGGCCCTTACAGCCTTGTGTGGCACAGAAGTATAAAGGGGCAGACCGGATGTAAGGCCAAAGTGTGAGACACTACAATCTACTGTAACTTGTGCGCAGCACTAGCAAAAAAATTCATAAAACACAGTAAGCCTGTGCAATATAGACTATCTATATATGTCTTGTACTTTGCCTTTTTTAACTGTTCTTGAGCTCATTACTTTTACACAGTGATTTGACAGACACACAAAAATGTACATATTTAGTTAAAGAGCGTGTGTTCTCCATAATATGTCTAGTAGAGCTGGTCCTCAATGCAGAAACATGATTTCCATCTAGCTGCTGATCCAGATTCTGAATGCATACAAATTAACCAGTCATACAGTGCTTCATTTAACAATACGTACATCACCAGCAGCTTCCCCACGCTTGAGGACTATTGTTGGAGTCTCAAATATACAATAATCCAGAAAACAGTGTATTCTCCTCTTATCCATGTGGAAAAGAGACATGTCTGTGTTTACCATAATGGCTATTTTGCCCCTGAAGTTTCAGACAGACTGTTAGTTCTTCTTGGAGTAATCCGCTGCTGTTGAAGAAATCCAATAGCCCCTTGGGAATAGGTAGGCAAAAGCAAAGAGTCAGACTGCTCATTCCGTAAAGAGTTGGATGTTGGCACCTGCTGGTTCAAGAGAATTTATCGTCAGGAAGGAAAAAGTTACGGTAGCTTTTAATTGACAATTGCTTGAAAAAAAACTTTGTAGTTTAAGGGCAAATTTTTTGGAAGTGGATCTTATATGCAGTTCCCTTTTAAAGACAGCTTGATGAGAACATCGCTAGCGTCTTCTGCAATCCAGCTAGTGATGCACATTAGCTTGTCAACAAGCATCAGACTATGCAGCGAGACAAATCAGATGCATGAGGCTACGCATGCACGTTAGTGTCTTCTCTGTTTGCTTGAGCGCTACAGGATTCATTTCAAAATCCTGACTCTTACTTTAAAAGATCTTCATGGTGGTTCACCTACATCTCCTCACTCATCTCCAAGTACACTCCTACCCGGTCTCTCCACTCATACGTCGATCTCCGTCTGGCATGTGCTCTGATTCTAGTTCTCATGCAAGCTTTCAAGATTTCTCAAGGGCTGCTCCATCCTCTGGAATACCCCCCCCCGACCTATCCATGTTTACCCCTACCTTCACGCCTTCAAAAAATCCCACAAGATACACTTCTTTAGGGATGCCGACAAACATGTGTGTTAACGCCCTTCCTCTCATCTTCATTTAGCTCACCTTTGGCTAGTCCTTCTCTAACAATGGCTCTTTTACCTCTTGTGTAATACACCCTAACTGCCTCTAGATTGAGAAGGGCCCACTTTACCGCTTGTTTCTGTAAGTCCAATTGTTGTTATATACTACTGGTTATGTCATGTTTACTCATTGTACAGACCTGTGGAATATGATGGCTTCATATAAAACAATAAATAATACTAATAATAATGCACATGCTCATTTGAGAATACACACATAATGATACACTATATACAGTGCAACCAAGTTTTGAAGTTTAAATTAAAAATGAGGCATAAAAGTTCGGCATAACTTTCAGTTGATGTTGGGAAGGTTGTAAATGGTTTTAATGTGATAAAATTATCCATTCCAGTGCCAGGTGTCAGCCACCCAAGTCCTATTCCTAGAATGCAGCTATAGTCCCAGATATTCTACTGCATGGCTTTCACAAAATATCCCTGCAGCTCGCCGACTGATGATCTTGTTACTACTTTTTTGTCCAGAGCTAAATTCTAAATAATTTAATTGCATTACGGCTTTATTTGAAGACACAGTTATTACTTATTTTTTGTTAGAACTATTCCTTGAAAACAAAAATGTAAAATGCCAGACATTCTGTGCCCATTTCCTCTCATTTCTGTGAGAATACACCACATTCAAACCTGGCCATGCACAGATCTGGTGCTACTTGACAGATAGCTCTTAAAATAACTAATTTTTTTATTTTTTAAAGGAAGGAGGATTTTGTCACCTGCACATGTTGCTGCTGTTGTGGTTGTTGGACTTGCACTGGTTGAAAATTTTGTTTCTGGGATGAATGCGTTACTGGAAATCCGGGGTGCAATATTGCTTGACCCATGAGCAAAATAGGAGTGTTATTGCTCGAAGTTTGTACCTCTAAATTTCGAAAAATTTGCACATTTTGCGAATATCTGTTTAAAAGAAACAGAAAGGACAAGAACAGTTATATTTTAATAAATAATATGATGGCAATGATGGAAAGGGAAAACATCTGTTAAACAGGAACCCACCCATGAGGAACAAGCTGTGAACATTTTTTAGTAATTAAAGTTATTCTATTCTCATCACTTTATGTTCCAGTCATGAGAAAACGGGTAGAATACATATCATGTGAGGAGCAATGTAACGAGACAACAAAGCACTATTCCCTAGAGCAGGGGCGTCCAACATGCGGCCCGCGGAACCTCGAGGTGCGGCCCGCGTGAGATCTGCAGCCAGGCTCATAAGAGCCCTGCTCCTTACTTGTGGGAGGGTCCATTCTCTGCTCCAGTCCTGCTTCCTCTGTGGGGAGAACGAGGGAGGCCGTGCCCCCTGCTGAAGTCTGTGATCGGCATTGAGAGAGCTGTAGAGCAGGTAAGGGGATGGGGTAGGTGTGAATGAGTATGTCTGATTGAGGGAATGAATCTGTGAATGAATAATTGGTGTGTGTGTGATAGCATGGATGTGTAAGTGCTGGAACCTAGGCATGATGGGACTATGATTGCTGTTAGCAATCACGCTCCTATCATGCCAAGTCAGCCAGTACATGCTGAAACCTGGCTAGCTGCCCCCCTTGTGTATTGATGCTGCCAGTAGTATGGGGTCTGCACTTACAGCCACCCTGTACCAGCATGTATTGGCTGACTTGGGATGATAGGAGTGTGATTGCTAACAGCAATCTGCTAACAGCAATCACAGTCCCATCATGCCTAGGTTCCAGCATTTACTGGTTGCCTGGGTATAAAAAGAGTGTGTTTGCTGTTAGAAATCACACTCCTATCATGCCAAGTCAGCCAGTACATGCTGAAACCTGGCTAGCTGCCCCCCTTGTGTATTGAGGCTGCCAGCAGTATGGGGTCTGCACTCACAGCCACCCTGTACCAGCATGTATCGGCTGACTTGGGATGATAGGAGTGTGATTGCTAACAGCAATCACAGTCTCATCATGCCTAGGTTCCAGCATTCACTGGTTGCCTGGGTATAAAAAGAGTGTGTTTGCTGTTAGCAATCACACTCCTATCATGCCAAGTCATAGTGTTGATTTTTTTTGTCCAATTGTGGTGTGTTACTTTTAATAAAAGCGTGGTTACACACTAAAATTGGAAAAAAAATACAATGCCCAGCCAACCAGTACATGCTGGAATCTGGGTATGCCTGAGATTGCTGTTAACAATCATAATATATAATTTTTTGTACAATTTTGGTGTGTAACTTACTTTTATTAAAAGTGTGTGTGTGGAGGGGGTCACTTTCAGTTTCGGCTAAGTGAACCCTGAATTTTTGGTTTTGGTCCAGAATTTTCATTTTAGTGCATCCCTAAAATAAAAAGAACTATTTTATTTTTACTTATCCAGAATCCTGAATTTGTAGGCCCAGATAATCCCAGAAATCAGTGAGAGAAAAGTAAAGGTTTTGTGTCATTTACTTTATTTTAATCTGCATATTTTATTAAAGGCCATATTTTCTCTCAGTGAAAAATGAGTGCGGCCCGCGCACGTATACAATTCTGATGAAGTGGCCCACTGCAGAAAAAACTTGGACACCCCTGCCCTAGAGCAACCAGAGATTTACAGGAAAGCTATGTATTCCACGTCAGCAACAGTTAACAACATTATGAACATAATAACACTATCCTTGAACACCATCATGTATCACATTAACTGGTTAAAAAGCTAATTAGGGATTAATCTAGCCTTGGTGCAGTATTAATCTAAATTTTATTAAAGACAGGAGGCGAGTATTTTGCATCAAACCTTCTTTACTGTTAACCTCCAGCAGCAAAACAGTTAACAGAAAAACAAGAAAAACAACCAATCAGAACACAGGAATAGTCTATAAATGTCAGAACATCCTGGAACTCCTCCTCTTTCTTTGCGAACTAGCCGAACTGGAAGAAACATTCCGGAAACCACGTAACACATCGCGGCACGGGGACACTGCAACACCATCATGTTAAACAACAGGAGCACGACCTGAAAAGACAAAACATCATGACAGTACCAGGCAAATCATAGGTCAAAACATGACTAAAACCAGAGTAGTACCGTCATAAAAGAACAACAATACGAAGCAAGCCAACAAACCCCCAAACCAACCAAACAAGCAGACGATAGGGGGGGGGAGGCCACGAGGCAAGGGAGGGAAAATACTCGCCTCCTGTCTTTAATAAAATTTAGATTAATACTGCACCAAGGCTAGATTAATCCCTAATTTTATAGCAAGACAGGAGGCTTCGTATTTTGCAGTTTTAACGCCCCTCAAGCAAAACCAAGGCAGCGTGAGCCGGAGCCCGAAAATAATAAGTCCGGAAAGTAGATTCCCTGGACCAATCTGCCGCAGACAACAGGTCCGAGAGGGAGCAGCCCGCAGACAATGCCGCGGAGGCGGCGGCGCCACGAACCGAATGCGCCCCGAAGGAGTCCCCAATACCGGCCGAAAAGAGAATCCAACAAATCCACCTGGAAAGCGTGGGAACAGAGACAGGGCGAAAGGGACGCACATAGGAGATGAAGAGCGGGCCCGATAAGGAAGACCGGAACTGAGCCGACCTGGCAAGATAAGAGTGGACACAACGAGCCACACAAAGGCGTGGCCGATCGGGGAAATAAGGATAAGACACCGATGTAGAATAGGAGTTAGTCCTCCGAAAAACGGAAAAAGAAACACCCTCGGGAGAAAACGTGAAAGACGATACAACAAAAGCACGAACGTCAGACACCCGTCGAAAAGAAACGAGGCACAAAAGGAGCGCAGTCTTGGCGGAAAGCTGACGGAAAGACAACCCATCGTTGTCAGGCCAGTCCTCCAAAAAACGGAGTACCTGGGAGACATCCCAAAAGGATCGGTAACGAACCCCCGGGGGTCTGGAGAGCCGAACACCCCAGAGGAGACGACAGACCGCCGGATCCTTACCAACACCCAAGCCCCGCTCTGGAACATGAGCAGCCAAAATGGTAGAGCGAAACAAACAAATTAATAGTGCGGTAGGACTTACCCAGGGAAAAAAGGTGGGCCAAAAAAATTAAGGACCTCCATCACAGGTGCCGTAAGGGGATCAAAGTGTCGAACCATACACCAGCGACTGCAGGCGCTCCAAGCCTGGAGGTAAGATCTCCTGGTGCCCGGGGTCCAAGATCCCCAGAGCAGATCTCGAGCTGACTCCGATAAGCCCGGCACATGCCAGGATCCCCGGAAACTGACCAAGCCACCAGAGTCAAACGAGTCTGGAGGATGAGAGGGTGAGGGTTCCCCTCCGGATCCCGAAGCAGATCCCAGAATGAGGGAAGGACAAAGGGATCCGCGCACGACAGTTCCAGAAGCAACGGGAACCATGGCTGTGTCCTCCACAGTGGCGCTATCAAGAGAATTGAAACACCCTGACGACTGACCGAATGGAGAGTCCGGAGGACCATGTTGAACGGGGGAAAAACGTAAGCTCCCTGGAGAGGCCACGACTGCAGGAAGGCATCCACCGCCGAGGACATCGGGTCCGGAAGCCAACTGAAAAACACGTCGCTCTGACAATTCGCCCTGGACGCGAACAGGTCCAGATGGAGTGGACCGCGACAAAGGTGGAGAGAGTGAAACACGTCCGGACGAAGAGGCCAGTTGCTCACGTCCCTCCAATGGCGAGAGAACCAATCGGCCACGAGATTCTCCTTGCCAGGCAGATACTCCGCGCGTATGGACAGATGGTTGTCCAGGCAGAACTAATAAAGCTCTATGGTGAGCTCCGTGAGACGAAGTCTAGGCTTGACCCGAAAATGGCACAGCCGTTCCACGCGTCCATGTGGATCAACCACCAATGAAGCTCCAACCGAGCCTCGTCTGACAAGGCGATCATGGAGTCGTAGGAGGCCGACTCGCGGAGGTGTCGTGTCCTCAGGCGCTGGAGGGCCCGGTAGTGGAGCGGGCCCGGGAAGATGGCCCGAATGGATGCAGAAAGAAGACCTATGACCCTGGCCAGGTTCCTCAGGGAGACTAGGCCACACCGAAGGAGCTTGCGAATGACTTTCTTTATGACCAGAACCTTCTCGCGAGAGAGTCTGAGAACCGACGCCACCGAATCTACCGAAAAACCGAGGAATTGAATGGTCTGCGTTGGAACCAAAACGGACTTGGTCTCGTTGATAACGAAACCCAAGTCCTGGAGAAGACGAACCGTGAGGTCGGTATCGCGACGAAGAGACTCGACATCCTGAGCCATGAGGAGGATGTTGTCTAGATAAATGACGCGGTCCTGCCAGCGAAACTGAAGGAACCCCCGATCGTCGCGATGAACGGGAACGGTGAGGTAAGCGTCCTTGAGATCGAGGAGCGAGAACCAATCGTTCTCCCTGAGAAGGTCGCGGAGGACATGAATACCCTTTATTTTGAAATGTCGGTACACAACGAATCGATTGAGTGCCCGAAGGTTTATGACGGGACGAAAATCTCCCGACTTCTTGCAGACGAGGAAAATGTTGCCGAGGAACTGAAGGGAGTCCGCCTTTTCTATAGCACCCTTTTCTAACAGCGAAGAGAGCTCAGCATGAACGAGGGAAGTAGCATCCCGAGATAGCCTGGGAAGCTGGGGAAAAGCGCGCTGAAGAGGAGGGGAAAGGAACTCCAGACGGAAGCCCTCCACTGTTTGCAGTACCCAGGGGTCCGCCATGAGACGGGACCAGACCTGGAAAAAAAAAGGACGAGACGCGCCGCGATAGGGATATGGGGAAGAAAAGAAAAGAGTCTTACCTGAGGCTGATCTTCCCCGGGTAGACGAATAGCCTCTGCCTCTGGATCCGCCTCTAGGGAAGAGGAGTCGGAACTGAGATCGGTAAGCGGTGGACGAGTCAGGAAACCGGGGTCTTGCGGCGTATGAGGCCGATCTGCTGGCGGCACGACCCCTCTGCCGGCCAGCTCTGGAGGAAAAACGGTTTCCTGTACTGAAAACTCGCCTCATGCTGGTCTGGGCCTTAGTGAGTGACTTGAACACATTTACGTGTTGACTAAGGTCCTTGAGAAACTTCTCGCCAAACAGAAGGCCCTTGGCGTCTGCACCTAGTTCCTTGGGTGCAAGCTCTGCCAGTTTGGCATCCAATTTGAATAAGGCCGCCCTGCCTCTCTGTAGAGATTGCACAGTTAGCATTGCCCAAGAGACATAGGGCCCTCTGGGTCCAGTCACGGACCAAATGTGGATCCAAGGGGGAGCCGTCAGATATGGCCTCATCCGCCATCTGAAAAACTTGGGTTAAAGGGCCCGACACATCTAACAGTTTGTCCTGGGCTGAGCGTAACCCCAGTTCAATTCCTTTGCGAGGATCTTTGCCATTTTTGTTGAGAAAAGTGACAAAAGTTTGGTCGAACTCCGGGGTATGCAGAACCTTGTCCTGGACGGTGGGACGAGGACACTCGGGAACGTAGCCGCTGACGAACCTCCTTGTCTAGAGGGCGGGCGAAGCCAGAACTGCAAGAACTCAGCGATATGGGCCAAAGGTGTCCATTCAGAAGAGCGGGGGTGCCGCAGGGTTCTGGGGTCAAACAGTGGAGTGCCAAACTCGTTAGTCACCTCGAAAGGTCTATCGGGTGCGTTGGACGGAATGCATGACGTCTTAGGAGCCTGCGCTGTACTCGTCCAATATCTCGTAATCAGTGAGATCCTCGGTCGGAGAGACGATAGGAAGCACGGACGTGCACGATTTCTTTAGTGGGGCTTTCCCTTTACCCAACGTGGAGGGGGCATCTGTCCAGATGCGGTTGTGGGAAGTGGCAGCGTCAGCGGAAGAAGCGGAGCAGCCGGCCTCTGAATCTCCGACTCCGGTTGGAGAAGGAGGTTGGATGGAGCGAGCAGATTGGAGCTCATCAGCATGGGCAGGAAATGAAGCCGCCAGGGCAGAGCGGAGCCAGGCCTGGATGGCGGCTGGAATCTGAGCTTGGGAATCCTCAGCCATCTTACACCAAAGGAAGGTGAGTAGAAATAATAATATCCATATGGCTGGAATCAACGGGGGTCGCCCGTGAATAGAGAGTGTGGGGGTTCACCCACGAGGCAGATGGCACGGGAAGGGGGTCACCCCTAATGCTAGGTGGCAGGCACCCTAAATCAAAACTCTCACAACTCCAAGGCTATTGAGAAGGCTTGGGTTGGGGCCCAATAGGCAGCCAGGGGTCACCCTGGGTAATGGCTGCAGGGGTTCACCCAAGGGGGTCACCCCTAATGACCACTGAGGGTTAATCCTGAGGCACTGAAATGGTCATCCACTGTAGTGTTTAAAGGAATCCAGAGGCATAAGCTGAGTACTGAAGGTAACTATGTATAGAAAAAGGGACAAATTGCCAGAGATCCAACCAGCAAGGGTTAAAGATATAAAGGCCAGAAAAATGATAATATAAAATAAAACCTTTAATAAACGCGAAAACGAGGCCTAAAGAAAAAGCAGAAACGTTAAAACATGAAAGGAAAAACGCCATGAAGCAAACCGGGCCTAACCGGCCAACGTGAGGAAAAAAAAATAAAAAAAAAAAAAAAAAAAATGGCGCGCAGCGCAGTGAAGGCCGAAACTCGCGCCACACGCGGGAAAAACCGGGCGTAGCACAAGTCTGCAGGATCACCGCGCCGCGGGCGAGGGGAGCAGAGAAACAGATAAACCCGCGGGAGCCGGAGAGGCTGCCGCGCGGGAAGAGTACTACCCGCACAACGTGAGGGAACGTACAGAGAGGGAACACTTCGCGCGGCCGGCAGAAGAGCTGGCGCGCAAGAAGAATGACAGCCGAGAAACAAGGGACGAGAAAAGGACCATGCGGTCTCGGAGCAAGGGACGGAATGCAAGGTAAGACTACCCAGCAACAAGTAAATAGACGTAGTAGAGAAAATTAAAAAGACCGGGAAAATAAAGAAATCAGGAAAACACAAATAAAATAAGGGAATAACGACTAAATAAATGAGTGAAAACGGAATAGGCACCAGCAAAAAAACAGCACCGAATCAATATATATATACCACAAAGATCACCTAGAGACCATATACAAAAATAAAATTATATATATATCAATATATATGATATTACCTCTATAAAAGGAAAGTTCTCACCTGGAGGTTAAGCAGCAAAGAAAGAGGAGGAGTTCCAGGATGTTCTGACATTTATAGACTATTCCTGTGTTCTGATTGGTTGTTTTTCTTGTTTTTCTGTTAACTGTTTTGCTGCTGGAGGTTAACAGTAAAGAAGGTTTGATGCAAAATACGAAGCCTCCTGTCTTGCTATAAAATTCACTTTTTGTGGCAACAAGGCCCTTTTTTTTTTATAAATGCTGCACCAAAATCAGTTTCTATGTATAAACCGAAGTCTACTGAGCCCAGTTTACTCCCATCATCAGTTACAAAGTTGCAAAGTTACAAAGTTACAAAGTGAGGGTATATCATATAAAAGAATGAGGGGAAACCTGAAGCAGTACTTAGCTTAATGGGCAGATGTCAATGGGAGGTGACAATAGTCACCGGCAGAGCAGGAAAGAAGAGGCACTTTCCAATGGTTAAGTGATCTTTTGGCTAGTGACAATTGCTGGTGAAAATTTCTCTCATATAAGATATAGATTTTCAATAAATGAAATATTGGTGAAAACACATTGAATGTAGTTCACCATTGCCTGGCCAACTGCTGCTTTGTATATAGCTATTCAGAAAGACTGTGCAGCTACGCACAGATAATACAGTGTTTTTGTTTTGTTCAATATGTAACCAAACTTCATATATAGCGGCATCCCGCACTTTTCCTACAGCGTTTATGAAAGCAGTGCGCACGTTAGAAATGGCCAGACCAGCCCCATGGAGAGAAACGTTTTTCTTTAAAAAATGTACGATTGTTCCATTACTTGGACTGATGTCCGGTGTCAGAGGATCGCCTTGTGCTACAGGGCCTTGGCATCATTGGCTGGATGGGTTGACTGAGCAACAATCTGGAAGACAGAAACAAAATTGAAAAGATTTCCTAAAGAGTAACCTACATAGTACATTTCTCATGTAGCTATAATTCAAGACACCATGTACACAAACAAAACAAAACATATGTTTAATGAAGAACATGTCTAAAAAGAAAGTCTACACAGTACAAATATTGAGGAGAACACCACTATTAACCCCTTAATGACAATTGCCGGTCCTGGCACGGCACGGAAAAGCATGTGCTTTACGACAATTGACGTGCCAGGACCGGCACGTCTTTAAACGGGTGCAGAAAGCGATCTACTATCGCTTTCTGCACCCAAAAAGCGTTGCTGAATGCCTCGACCTCGAGGCATTCAGCAACGCCGCGATCGGCACGAAGGGGCCATCTCTGGCCCCTCCACGGGGCGTCAACATCCGCCATACTTTGTATGGCGGCGGACGCCCGTTTTAAAAGCGTTTAGGAGGCGATCGACGATCGCCTCCTAAACTTAAATGGTGTCGCTGGAATGCCTCGATCAGGAGGCATCCAGCGACACCAAACACTAACCTTTTGATGGGCTGTGACCGCTCCGGAGAGCGGTCACAGCCGCAGCTGCCGGCAATCTTCGCCATCAAGGAAGATGGCCGCCGTCCTGTAACAGGAACCACAAATTTTAAAAGTTCGCTAGATAGTCCAGACCATCTAGAGAACTTTGGCTCCACTTGCAGGTTGAATACAGGTACTGCATTCACCATGCAAGTCAATGGAGCCCAGCTTTCTAATCACAGTGTGATTAGTAAAAATAAATTAAAAAATAAAATAAAATTAATAATAATTAGAAAAAAATAGTAAAAAAACAGTAAAATGTAAAAATCATTTCCCACTGATGTCACTATCAGGGGAACCTCCAAGTTGAAAAAAAATGTTAATTTTTTTTTTAAAAAAAATAAAAAAAAAATATATATATATATAAAAAATATATTTTTGTGAGCAAGTCCTAAAATTAGCATATTAGCTTAAAACAATTCTCGCATGGAAAGAGTTAAAATACTGGCATATTAAATGCCCGTGGGGTGTCTACTTTTAAAAAATGTATGATTTGATGGGGTAAATTGAATGGGCCAGGTTCAACAACGTCCCAATTAACACGGGGGGAAGGATGGCCACACATCTAATTTCCAATTAGAAAAATGCACACGTACCAAATGTGGCCTTTTAGTTCCCCCAAAAAATGACACACCCATGCATGTGGGGTATCACTGCACTCAGGAGATGTTGCTGAACACATTATGGGGTGTCGTGTGACAGCGGCATATACCAGGAGCTGTAAATTCATACATAAAGTAGGTGTGTGTGGGAAAAATACACACACAAAAATATTACTGCAAACTTTGAAAAAATGCTGGTGGTAAAATATGTGCATGCAAAGAGTTAAAATACCAGCATTTAAAATACCCTGTGGTGTCTAGTTTTGAAAAATATATGGTTTTGTTGGGCACACTGAAATGGCCTGGCTCAAAGATGTACCAAATAGGGCATGGGCAGTGGATCCCAAATGCCAAAGTTCAACATTGAAAAAAGCGCATGCCCCAAATGTGGCCCTTTTGCCCCAAAACAGCCAGGCAAAATCATTCATGTGAGGTATCGCTGTACTCAGGAGATGTTGCTGAACACATATTGGGGTGTTTTGTGATAGTGACATATACGAGAACATTTTAATTCATACCTGAATTAAAATGTGTGTGGAAAACCAAATGCAAAAAAATGACTACCACAAAGTTTGACAAAGACTGGTGGTAGATATGGTGCATGGAAAGAGTTAAAATACTAGCATTTGAAATACCCTGGGGTGTCTAGTTTTCAAAAATATATGGGTTTATTGGGCACACTGAAATGGCCCGGCTCAAAGATGTACCAAATAGGGCATGGGCAGTGGATCCCCAAATGCCAAAGTTCAACATTGAAAAATGCGCATGCCCCAAATGTGGCCCTTTTGCCCCCAAACAGCCAGGCAAAATCATTCATGTGGGGTATCGCTGCGCTCAGGAGATGTTGCTGAACACATATTGGGGTGTTTTGTGATAGTGACATAAACTAGAACATTTTAATTCATACCTGAAGTAAAATGTGTATGACAAAACAAATGCAAAAAAATGACTACCATAAAGTTTGACAAAGACTGGTGGTAGATATGGTGCATGGAAAGAGTTAAAATACTAGCATTTGGAATACCCTGGGCTGTCTAGTTTTCAAAAATATATGACTTGATGGGGTAAATTGCATTGGCCGGGTTCAAAGATACCCGAAATGGCACATGGGGGGAAGAATTACCAGATTTGGAAAAAATGGCTTTGAAATAGCAAAACGCTACCTGTACTTATTGCCCCATAATGGGTAGAAAAAAGCAAAAAAACATAAAAACATTGGGTATTTCTAAACTCAGGACAAATAGTAGAATCTATTTAGCAGGTTTTTTCATTACCTTTTATAGATGAGTAAAAGATTTTTCAACTAAAAGTTAGAAACAGTCATTTTTTTCTACATTTTTCACCATATTTTATAATTTTTTTAATAGTAAATAATATGATACAATCAAAACAATGTCATCTAAAGAAAGCCCTTCTTGTCCTGAAAAAAACAATATCTAATGTGTGTGGGTTCAGTAAACGGGAAAGAAGAAAATTACAGCTAAACACGAGCAGCGCAGAAATGTTAAAAAGGCCATTGTCACAAAGGGTACAAAAAGTAAAATCAGCCTTTGTCTCGAAGGGGTTAAAGGCCTTGTGCTGTGATATTTATTTATTTATCACTGGATTTTGCAAAACTTCTGTTTGAGTGATTTGTGCACCTTTTTAATCACACATGGATGTCATTGTTTGTTTATAAAACACCAGCATATTTTGTAGCATTGTATGTGGAGTTCCTGGTCATTTAAGAAATGGCACCTTTACTTGAAGTGCAGGCTGTGATGATGAGCCGAGCCAGTGGGTAAAAAAATGTAGTAGGTTAATATAATTATTGATGTAGGAGGGGATGTAGCGAATAATAGTTTAATAAACAATAGCGATAGCTGATGCTGGTAGTATGCTAGGTCGCCTTTCAGCCATCATGTCTCTTTCTGGCAGGTGCAATATATTTAATTATGGGAGCTCTGAAACACAACCACTCTAGCCTTTACATGGCTCCACACCCAAAAAGGATTTAAAACTGAGGCATTCTCACTATATGAACAAGAGTGTTGGGGCGCCTGACCATTACACAAACAGGGACATTTATGACATTATGATATTGCATTCTAAATAGGTCCCCTCTTTGCAGCTATGACAGCTTTCATTCTTCTGGGATTTCCACAAGATTTTCAAGTGTTTCCGTGGGAATATTTTGTCCATTCATCCAGCAGAGCATTTGCGTGCTCAGGCACTGATGTTGGATGAGAAGGCTCGCAATCTCCGTTCCAGTTCATCCCAAAGGTGTTGGATGGGGTTGAGGTCAGGGCTCTGTGTGGGCCAGTCAAGTTCTTGCACACCAGGCTCATCCAACCATGTCTTTACGGACCTCACTTTGTGCACTGGGGCACAGTCATGCAGGAATAGAAAAGGCCTTCCCCAAACTGTTCCCACAAAGTTGGAAGTATAGCATCGTAGAAAATGTCTTGGTATGCTGAAGGGGACAGTATAGATTGTTTTTACAAAGGGCTGAAAATCTTGGGCATTTCCCAATGTGTAACTATTTCCTTTTGCTACACTAGTTTTATTATGACATTAATAAATAAAAAATGATATAAATATATCATATCCCCTCCATATACATATATTTGTTTCTTTATCATAACATAAATAAATGCAATTCATGGAAAGGTCCCTTTAATATCACAATTTACCTTAAGTGTTTGTCGTGACTGAAGTCTGGAGCTGTATGACACTGGCTGTTATCCTGCTGTGGACCAGAAGGTGGTGCTATTGTCAAACTCTGTGATAATAGTTGAGCGGCATTGTTACTGTTGGATTGTTGGTCGCTGCTTGGAATTCCTTGAGTATTCCTCATAGATTTTTGAACCTGGAAAACATTGTTCAGTTAGCTGTTAGTAGAGGCCTGCAAACCAATATGACAACTGACCTTATTTTCACAGAAATATTTATGTTACTACACGTGCAAAATGCTAAATGTGCTAAATAACATGTAAAAGTCGCTAGACATGAATACAACAATAACACATTTTGTATTATACAATGCCTTCAAACGGAGATCATCTATCTTCTAGTCTTACTCTTTGCGCTTCCACTGTTAATGTATTTGAAAAGCTCTGAAATAAGTATCAAGGTTACTATTTGCCACCTTATTTCAGTACGATCAGAACCTGCTTCTGTTAACATGGTTGTTATTCCCCATGGCGAGGAAATAAGATATGATTAAACCCTTACTGATCACAGACCATGAGAGACGTTTGCACTGCATAATGATCAAAGAAGGTTTGGTTTTACACTACTGAAACAAAACAGCACGCCATAAATGTTCATTTACAATATACAGTATGCTCCCAAGCAGTGGCGTCGCTACAGGGGGGCAATTGCCCCCCCTAGGATATTCCTTGCCCCCCCTGTTGCCCCCCCGCCGATTTTGGAGCCACCCAGGACAGTCCCCTTGACTGCTAACGACGGCATGGTGCCGTCGCTAGCAGTATCTTACCTTGATGGAGGTCTGTGGACCCCCATCACCATCTGCCCCTCACACTGAAGGGCATCACCGGGGCCACCCGATCCGGCCGGTGACGGCACGCGCAATGACGCGATGACGTCACCGCGCAACTTTATTAATAACTGACAATTGTCAGTTAAAGCGGTATGGGGGCAGCTACAGACCCCCAACATATACCGTTGGAAAGGTAATTACCTCACCTTTCCAATGGTATATAGCTTGTAAGAATCTTAAGTTAAAAAATAAAAATGTAAAAAAAAATGATTTGGGGGTCTCTAAAGGCAGATAAAAAAAGATTAAAATTGCCTTGAGACCCCCAAATGAAATTATTTAAGCATAAAGTAGTTTAATTTAAAAAAAAAAATGAAGTTTAAGTATTCTAGCTAAATGATCACTGTGGTAGCCAATGTTACCACTGATCATATAGCTATAAAAAGTCACATTCCCTTTTTAAAAATGGCCGATACTAATCTTTCATCCCATGATCCCTTTGATCATGGGGTTAAATTTAGTCAACGGTAGAGGGAGGCAATTTTTGAAATCCTGATGAACTGCAAATATTATTAAAATCAGCCAGTTAGCCTGTGCGGTACGTAAGTAACCATCTCATCCCTGCAGCGCCTTGCATTTTTACTGCAAAACTTATTTTTGCTGTAAAAGTGATTTTTTTTTTTCTCCCTTTACCATCGTTTCTTTGGGATTGTAAGGGGAAAGAATGGTGTGTGCTTCTGTGAGTGAATGTATGTAAAGTATGGTATGTGCTTCTGCGAGTGAATGGAGATATGAAAGGCATGTGAATGATCAGTAATTAGGGTTGAAGCCTTGACGTGGCATTACTGCTCACGTAGGAAGTTAAATTATGGCACAAAAAGTATACATTTGCAAGAACTACACCCCTTGGCGCATCAAATGAGGGGCTGTATGTGTTTCTAGTACAAACCTGGTGTGCGCAAGACACAAATGAACATGTCGCTATGGTTAGAAAAAACATATTTTCTAGCCAAAGCGACATATTCCATCATTATTTGTGCACTCAACTTTTGTCATAGAAATACATGTAGCCCCTCATTTGAAGCTCCAAGGGGCGTAGTTTCTCAAAATGGATGAATTGTCCGAATGAGGGAGAGCATGAGTTAATATGTGGATGAATTGTCTGAATGAGGGAGAGCATGAGTTAATGTGTGGATGAATTGTCTGAATGAGGGAGAGCATGAGTTAATGTGTGGATGAATTGTCTGAATGAGGGAGAGCATGAGTTAATGTGTTTGTGTGTATCATAGATGTATAATTGTGGAAGGGAAAAGATGGCACTAGCAGGATGTTTGAGCCTTGGGGACCGAGATGGCACAGGCCGGGTGTATATGGGACAAAGATGGCAAATCTTATGTGTGTTATCTGGGTGCTGGTCAGGTTCTATGTGGGCAGAGTGGACGCCAGGGCTGGCTTTGGGGTGCAACCTGTGATCTATCCCTGTAAATTAGGGGGTTTTAAATATACCTTTAATGCCATGTTTTTATGTTAATTCCAATTGATCTACACCTGCAAAGCTGGGTTTCTGTGTTATTCTGTAGATCCATATCTGCTATGCTATGTTTCCATACATTTTTTATGTATACCTGCAAATACAGGGTTTGTATGTCTTGTTCAGTTGATTAATACCTGCAATGCTGTTTCCATGTATTTATTTGATCTATACCTGCAATGCTACGTTTCATATATTATTATTGTATACCTGCAAATACAGGATTTGTATGTCTGATTCTGTTTATTTGATATATACCTTCAGTGCTGAGATCACAAGTGAATTTCAATTGATCTATACATGCAAAGCTGGGTTTGTGTGTTAATGTGTTGATCTATACCTGCTATCGGCAGCAGGGACTAATATTAATATATATATCGGCAACTGGAGCTAATATTAATATATATGGGCAGCAGGGGCTAATATATATATATATCAGCAGCAGGATCTAATATTTATATATATATCGGCAGCGGGGTCTAATATTAGGCCCTGAAATCATTTAGTGCAAAAGTTAAGGTATTGTGTTGTTTAAAGGATTTCAAGGATTAGTCGTAGTAAATTGTGGCTTCAGGCTTCCCATGTTGAATGATCAAGTATTGTATTGTCCAGTAACAAAAGTATCATTCCATAGCACATTACTTTTGGCAATATATATATATATATATATATATATATATATATATATATAATGTGTTTTTTCAGTGGTATGATTTAATGGTGGAAATTATTAATGCCCCCCCCAGTTTGACTGTGGTATCTTGTGTGCCCCCCCTATATATTGTTTCTAGAGTCGCCACTGCTCCCAAGGTATGCATGATAATGTATCATATTTGATTATGCCATTCATTCAGTTATAGAAACCTAAAACGGCACCATGTTGGACTGCATAAACACAGAAGAAAAGGCTAATGAAATATACTACGGTCAGCACTGCTTCCACACTATGAAGTTTCACCTTGCTGGTGATTTCCAAGATGTTATGAAGGATGTCTTAAGAGTAAGGATTATCATTGCCAAAAAACCCACAGATGACTAAAAATAGTACCCTATTTGAGATTACAGTGGGGTCTCTCTGTTGTTGACCGGATGAAAGCAAATTTCCTATCTGGGAAGCTGCAATCTGTCCTTGAGTCGGAGGACTGGAAATGATCGGGTGTTGCTGGGGTATGCTGGTGGGCCTCGACTGGACTGATGCTTGCTGAGGGTCTGAGTGCTGCAGGCTGTCGTAGTTCAATGACATATCTGGTGTCTCGTAAAACATCTGAAAGGAATGTAACATCTATTTATCTGTCTGTTTATTCAGTAGTTAATTCATGGAGTATTAAAAATAACGCTTCCAAATGCAGCATGAAAATATGGCAATATGTCACAGAACGACAAGAATCATCTAGGGTGTGTTATATATGCGACATAACATCAGCTGCATCAATGGCTTACCTGTAAGTTGGAATCCTGAACCATATTTAATTGCTCCTGAATTTTGTAGAGTTCTTCCTGCTGCCACTGTATATTGGCCTGGAGAATCTGTGTCCTCTGCTCTAGCTGGCTCTTTATGGTTTGGAACACACCGAACTGCACTGAAAACTTAAAAAATAAGAAAACGTAAAAAAAGTTGCTGGAATATAGGTGTATTCATTTTTTAAACAAACAGATGACGACACTATTGACATACTAGATGATATGCAGCTTGTTTTTCCTATCCCTTACGAAAAATTACTGCAGTTTTTTCTCTAGTAATACTGCAGTTTTTTGGACATGAAAAAACTGCAATACTGCACTTTTACTGCATTTTTTTTTTTATATTGCAAACCTACAGTTGTACTTCAATGTACTGAAGCTTTCTTGCATTTGTACTTCCTTACAAAAATAACTGCAGTAAAACTGCGCAGTAAAAGTGCAGTATTGCAGTTTTTTCATGTCCAAAAATCTGCAGTATTACTTCAGAAAAAACTGCAGTAATTTTTCGTTACACATTACAGATAAATACAGCAATCAGAAGAATAAAAAGGAAAAGTTATGCTGCTCTGACAGAACCATGGAGATGATTAAATGGCTAATGTTATCTAATACATTTGCTGTCCTGATCTGATCTACTTTTTTTCACACCCCACCCTTAGCAAGGCTGTTAAATCCCCTAAACAAATACATATTCCGCATGCTTTGTTTGGAAATACATAATGTAAATGTTTAAGTGTGTAAAACATTAATTACAGGTGTAATTATTATTATTATTATTTATTGTTTTTTATAACGCCATCAAATTCCATAGCGCTGTACAATTGGTAGACAGGACATAACAAGTAGTATGTAACATAACAAATTGAGGGCCCTATAATGAACTGCAAGATCAATAACATTTGAGCAATGAACAAAACTGGGGCTCATTTTCCCTTATCATATATTACATAGATTTTAGCAACCTCAAACCTTTCCCAAGTAACAATTTGTATTAATTTGTTAGTAGAACAGACCACTTTACATGCCTGATCGTAAATATGCAACTCAGTTAGTCTTCTATTTAGATAGATCACGAATAAAGTTACATAAGATGCCTTCACATACAGATGGTACTGTTTGTGCTTGCTTATGGGTATCACTGTTGCTTAAATTATGTCTTTTGTTATTTTCATAGCTGCAGAAGGCTGGTTCTTGAGCAGATGTTTAATAATGTAAATGTAACATACATCATGATTTCACACCAGAATACTGACTTATATTGTATACAGTCTGAACAAAAGACTAATCAATATTATGCTTTCCTGCATTACATTAAAGGATGGACGCACAATATATCTATATTGCTGTTATGTCCTCATATTTAATATGGGTAATTTTGGTTTACAAAAATTACTTAATTACATTCTACAAGTTTCACTGATATGATTTTCTTATTCCTCACAATGTTGCATTTTGCATGATCCATACAATCAAGTGTTGTAACTTTAGATTCTATGAGTTGTAGGCAAAGGCACAAAAGATGACTTTTGTGAGTCGCAGGTGAAGGCATGCAAGATGGATCACAACATGCATCCCTGTCTCACATAGCAGCATCCCTCACAGCATATTCATTTAAGAATATGTTTAAATATTTTTAAAAAGGTCCCAGGGACCCCTACTGACTAAGGCGGGGGGAGACAATCACCACCCCTGTTCCTCCATCCCATATGCAGTGAGGCAGGGGGTAATAAAATACATTTTGGGGTACCCCTCAGTATATCCCCACCCACTTTATCTGCCCAGTGCAATGGGTGTTTGAAGTTCCTAAAATTGCCTTTGGGAGGCATAAACTCCCATCTTGAGTTTGGGATAAACAGATGTGGGTTGGGGGTGAGAGGGACACACAGGATAGGGTTTTAGGTGTGTGTGCGTGTGTGTGTGTGCGTGTGTGTGTGCTTGTGGGTGCTTAATTCAAACTTGCACTTGCTACTTGCCAGCAGCCTGTTGGTTTATGAATTCAGTGAGCAGAGAGATTATTTTGGCATACTAATGCAAATGCATTGAAAAATGAAAGTGTGTATTTAAAATAAAGATAGGAAGAGTATATCATTACAATTGATTTATTTAAGAAATCCTGCTAACCTGTGATATTTTCTCAGTTTTACTAAACAGTTTTGTTGGGGCTGCAGATCATTCTAACATGGAAGCATAATATTTTCTTAAGATAATGTGCTGAATTATTACTTTGTTTTGTATAACATTATCTTAAAATAACATGCACAGTAAAAATGAATTTGATCGTTTATTTCTGGTGATACAGGAAATAGTTCATACATCTCATTACCTTCTGAAAATCTGAGTCTGCATTATTAGGATTTTTTTTTTAACTGCCTCTCTTGGTCCACAATAAAAACATGAATTAACCCCGTCTCTTATAATATCTATTGAAATCTGGCATATTCATCTTTTTTCATTCCCCCTAGCTGTCTGCGCCTTTCTATTCCATGTTGCCACTTCGCCTCTTCTCTCTCTTCTGTACAGTTTCCTCACAGACTGGCTGTTTTGTTATTTCAGTACGGCTCAGTAGGAGTCTGTGCTAATGGTGTTTTTTTCCAACATCTAAAAGATTTGTAATTGGCAAGGAAGACTTACTTGGGCTAGAGGAGAGGTCTGGTTCGGGAGCGGATCTTGCTCCAAAAGCTGTTGTTGAAGCAGGTCACATGACTGAGCAGGTACCGGAGTCTGTATAAAGAGTATAACAGTATACATGAATATAATGAGTATGATTGATGAAAAGCGTTACCCTCTCCTTTCACTTTACCCCAACTAAATGTTTTATTTATGGTCCACTAATATCTCTGCTTCTACTAAGTATCTTAATGTTTCTTTCCATCACTTACATCTCCAAGCCAGATGCTGAAGCAAAATGTGATTTGTTTATTTAGGATAGCTGTGGTTACAACCATGTGAATTCATTTTGCATTGTAAAAGCCCATGCCTTGAAAATGTCCCTACCAGAAGGCTTGAGTTAACCCTGTGTGATGCATAGTTCATAGTGAAGAAATCTATATTATAAAAGGGGCATAAAGTATGGTAAAAAGAAAATAACACACGGTATGGAGTGTTTAGAGATCCTATTAAGCCACATTCACGTCACTTAGGGTCTGGAAACCTAATCTAGAGTGATTATCCCAGTCACGTGGATATCCCAGTCAGTGATATACTTTTTTTTGAAATACAGCTGCATTCATGTTAAAGCATTTTACTGGGGACTGTCTCATGCTTTTTTTTGTTGTAATTGCAATGTGCAAATAAAAGACATAAGTAGAATCTACAGCTCCATACCGAAATAATCATCCAAAGCATGACCACACAACAATGAGTGCCAAATTAATGGCGTGCTCCTTTCACTGTGACATCCAACAGCTTCCAAAAAAAAAAATGCGAAAAATATGAAACAGCCCTCGTGTCATCACTTCGACAGAAATCACATATTGTGGGAGGAAGCCTCCATTGTACGTCTACACATGACACATTTCTTAGTAACGGTACACTTGACGTCCAAGATTTAAGGAAACAAAACAATCCAGTACTGACATTTAACCAGATTAGGTGACTTTGAACTTCCTTATATTATGTGGTGCGTGTTTATGGTTACACAGAGACCTGTCTTAACATAACGTGTATTGTATGACACCTTCATGATGTGTTCTATACCTGAATTGAGACAGGCTGATTCATTCTTTGCAGGGCTACATCAAGTGGCATTCTGGGTATTCCTTGCAAGGTCTGACTGCTGGATTCTGTAATCAGCTTTGTGGGAGTAGCTGAAAGAAGCCAAACGTTTTAACTCACTAGATGATTTTATACAAGCGATAATGAAGGAATAAAGTCATGCTATCCAAATAATTAGTTTTTTTCTAAATTATTCTTCTGAACACTCGCTCCTACATACTTTTTGTTATTATTTTTCAGCATGTCACAATATTGGAGTCTTACCTTTTTTTGAACCATGATTTATTTATATCTTGTATGGGTTTTTTTTTTTACATTTTTTAATCGCATTTAGCTAAAGAAACTCTTCACGGAATAATGGCATGTTTTATTTTCATGTTTTGTATAACAAATAACTTAATAAAGACTTTTAAAGTAAGTAGCTACATTTACAACATCCAATATCTATCTGTTATCTATCTAAAAACAGGGGTGTTATTATTTTTAAATCTTGAAGCTTTTTTATATTTCTATACAGTTTGTTTATTTGAGGAGTACTAGATTTGCTTTTCGTTCTGCTAAATCTAAATAGTTCCCCTTGGCTATTTGCATTGGATGGCATCTGTTTCTAAATACCATCTTCACTGCCAACACCACATGTGGAAAGCCAAATTAAACTCTCACATTGCAGTGGATGGTATAAACCTAAATAAATCTGATTGGTGGTGAACTAGCCGCACTCTATCCATACTAAAAACAAATAGTGTTACTTACATGTAGGTTCGGACATCTGGGTTTGTGAGGATTTGTGCGAGCTCCTTGAGGATACGGATGGTGTGCGGCTGGGGCTAAGAAGTGAGGCACTAACTTCTAGTGCAGTAAAGTGCTGATCGGCATCCTCACCTAAGTCTCTCTCCTGAAAGCAAAGCATTTTTTATTTCACAGAAAAAAAGAGTATAAATGCACACAATAATAACAAATATACACAATAATGTACAATATACAAAAGGTATCTCCCTCGATAGATACTGAAGAGAGGCGTAAGATTGTAACATGGTAACTTACTCTTTGCTCTTGCAATACCATTCTTCATTTAAAACTAGTAGGACTCCCGACTTACTTACACAGCAATCTATTGCATTGTCTATATTTAATAAGAGGACAAATTAAAACAAGTGGATACAGGTGAAATATGCAGTCTAAATTGGATTTATGACTCAGACATTGCTTTAATCAGTCGAGTTAGTAATTCCATAATATATTATCATCTTGTTAACCTACTGTAAGGCTGTTAGGTATGTGGAACAGCCTCATACAGCCAAAGTGGTAGCAACACAGAGAGGGAGATCAAACATGCATGGCATTGGCATGTCTGAGATGAGACCAATGACTAATTAAGATGTGGGTACTGTGCTAAAGTTTCGTGCAGGTGTGAAACATGCTGTAAAGTAAGAATGCTTTCAAAATGAGAGTTACCGTATTTCCCCATGTATAAGACGCAGCTTTTGTTGAAAATTTTGGGGTCTAAAAATTGGGTGCGTCTTATACAGTGGTTGTAGATTTTTTTCTTTTACCGGAAATAATCATCTACAGGGGCCCTGCTTACCTCTGTGTTGCTCAGCAGTGTCTCTTGTTCCGTCGAGGCTACTTAGGAACCCAGTAGAGTCACGTGAATGTACATCACACCACATGACTCCACTCGGTTCCTGTTTCCCTTAGGCGGGACAAGAGGAGTTCACTCAGAGTTCGAGCAACGCAGAGGGAAACAGTGGCCCCCACGGAAGTCTACGAGCGTCACCAGAAGATCTGCAGTTCAGGTATGGGTGGGGGAGGGTGTATGAACGAGTATGCGTGAATGAGGGAATGAATGAGTAAATATGTGTGTGTGTGATATCATGGATTTGTAAGTAGGGGGGGAAGGGCACAGGGAGGCTGAAAGTGATGTGCATGTACTTGCTGCCTGAGCATGATAGGAGTGTGATTGCTAACAATTGCTAGCAGATAACATCAATCACACTCATATCATGCCCAGGCAGCCAGTACAATCATTTTATTTAATACAATTTTTTTCAAATTTCTGGCCCCAAAATTAAGGTGCGTCTTATACATGGGGAAATATGAACAATCTAAATCAAATCAATATTTGGTATGACCACCATTCGCCTTCAAAACAGCATCAATTCTAGGTGCACAAAGTCAGACATTTCTTGGCATATAGTTAGGTGTATGATTAAACAATTATACAAAACAGGTGCTACTTTAATATATAGGTTGAATCATTAACTGAAACAGAAACAGCTGTGTAGGAGGAATAAAACTGGGTGAGGAACAGCTACAATCACTAACAAGGTGAAGTAAAAACATTTGCTTGTCCCTTTCACTCCGAATGCCTCTGATGATCCAGAAAACTCTGGCATGGTTTATGAAACAGATTTGCCCAGTAGAATTGTGTAGCCAACTAGTTACCAGCTGTCTATCCCAGTGTGAATGCAGTAAATCAGTGTGAATTCAGTTAATGCAAACTACAGGGTTCCATGCTCATGTATCTACTTTCGTTCTCTATATAGACCCAACATTGTTCGATGGGCAGGAGTTATTCATTAATATAGCCTAATCATATTTTTCATTAACTGTTTGTCAGGCTATACGCGTCTTATGCCCTTGTGATATCAGCATCTGTTTTCTTGCAGAACAGGAAGACACATATGTTGCTGTCTTTTACAAACATCGGTATTTTAGACCAATCTCTACCAACATTAGCATGATGCCATTTATATTAATATTAGTATTAATGCTAACAGCCAATTTTACTTAAATAATATAATTTTTTCATCTTCCAATATAAGCACACACTGCCAGCCTTAACCAAAATAAATATAGGTCTGTAGCCTCTGCCAATACCTACATGGCTAGGCCTGCTTTTTTCCATTATCATCATGCTTTTGGTAGATTTCTTACGTCGGTATTGCTCAGTTTTTTCTAGTTCTGAAACAAATACCATGCGGTTAGAATCTAACTGGATTGCATTTTACAGTTACAGAGCCTTTGTTTTGGCATGATACTGTTTCATGTAGACAAGGCTTTACATTTTACCTTCAGTGCTGAGGAGATCATTTCAGTTGAAGCTTCTTCTAAATTCACTTCTTTTCTTCTTTCTACACGTACATCAGCATAACTAATAATTATAAAAACAAGCTGACATATGCAGAGGATTGTGTTTCCAGGTTTATTATACTTTATGTACAACACAATCAAAGTTACACAAACACATAAAACAATGAATACACTTACCCAACAAGTGGGCCAATGGGACGTACCTGACAACAGTGTGTGTGCATACAATAAATTCGGGCTTTGAGTTCCACTGATGATATGTGATATAGTAATGTGTTTGAAGCCAGATCCACTGTTGGCCCTTGGTGAGAAAGCGATAACAGCAAGATTTTCCCTTTCCAAATTGCATTACTGTTAAGATTCAAAAAAAGGTTTTCTTTTTGTAATGTCTATAAAACATGAAAAAAACTAGCCACATTTTCCGCTCTGTCAGTTTGTTTCTTTAGAATATGGGGCATTCACATATAGTATAGAAAAGCAAATCTCGACTATTTAAGATGGCTCCATGTGTCATAAGAACAACATGCTAAACCCCCCATCAATGTGCTATTAAGGGGATTTGGGGTGCATTCACTAAAGGGGAGTTCGCAGGATAATTTTTAGTAGTGTTGGATTTAAACATGGCCAACCAAGCTCTTCCTGCAGCAGAAGCTCGCTAAGTCTTAACCTTCATAATGTGCAGTGAAGTCAAGCATTTGAAATCACAACATCCCCTTTAGTGAAAAGACCAGATTACCATATGTCATTAGACTTCCCACTGTACATTGATTATATTGCGTGAAAGACAGAGTAAAAATTGTGCCTCCTGGCACTTGGGGTAGAAATTTGGTTTTAGTTGCTATCATAACTGAAATTGGCAACAACATATTGTTACTAATACCATTTATTTTGGGGTACGTTAGGTTATCTAATAAAAGCCAACCACATTGTTAGAACTGTGAGCATGTTTGCTTTCCCCACTTTTCATTTATGTCTACATTTGTAATGTGAGATCTTTTATATTTTCCCTCTTTTATTAACCAATTTCTGAGCAATTGAATAACTTTGGAAGTCAGAGTGGCTAAAGTAAGGGAATGAAAATGGAGAGATGTTGGAATGCTGTATAACAGCAAAATCTGACAACAAAAGTTGAAGTGAAATTGTAAATAATTTTTTAAAGAGCAAACACTAAGACAGGCAGTACAGTAGAACAAGATAGATGAGCAGGGCCCTCTTATGTATCTATTGTATATATATATATATATATATATATATATATATCTATAGCCCCAAACGTAATAGATGTGCACATACACATATCCATGCTAACCGAAAATAATTTCATCATGAGTAGTGGAATACTTACAATGTTCATGGCACCTGGCTAATATTTCAAGGTCATCTACATGGTAATAATCATAACCAGATGTACCAAGGACTTCAAAAGGCAAATATCCAATGATTGGTGGTGCCCTGCACAAGTTAAGAAATGTAGTATATATCTGATAATACAAGGCCAATATAAACAGTTTGATTAAACGCTAAAAACAATTTAAAAACACATAAAGCAGATTAGCCGTGTTTCCATACTTTTCTTTTCAACACAGCTCCTGATGTATTTTGCAGCTTTCAGCTAGGAAAAGTCAATAAACACCTTGAAGGGAATGTGACTGCTGACTGGGACTTTCCATCATCAGGGGCAAATTGAAAGAACAGACACTACACATCAAGTTGAATCTTAAGAATGCAATAGAAAAGGACAGGATATAGAGTTAAGGTATATTTACTGGATAAAGTGCACTTGTACAATTGTTATAATGCCATGGCATGTTAATGTGCTGTCCAAATATCTAACGGGTAAGCTGTATGTAGAGTTAGACATACAGTTTGGCTTCTGCTACTACCATATCATCCCTATCTCACCTTCTGTCTTTTTCCTCTCCTAATAGTTTGTAAGCTCGTAAAAGCAGGGCCCTCTTCTCCTTCTATACCAGTAAGCCCTAACGTGTGTTAATGTTATTGTCAGTTTTGCATATTGTCGATTTTAATGCTATTGCAAATTTTCCCTTCTGTTTTTCAACAGTCTGTTGTTATTTATTGAAGTAGCACATAGTGGAGTTATCCACACTAGGGCTGAAACAACTAATCGATAAAATCGATAATAATCGATAATGAAAATCGTTGTCAACGATTTTCATTATCGATTAATCGAATCGATTTTTATCGATTATAAAAATTATAATCCGACCTCAAACAGAGATCGGATTATAACACTAGAATCCAGATCCCCCGCAACGCTGCAGGGGACCTGGATTATCCTCACTGTCGGCCGGTCTCTCACTTCCGTCTCTCTCCCCCTCCCATACACCCCTCTGACTCCTCCCCCCTCCCATACATCACTCTGCCTCTCTACCCGGCTCCGTTACTGACTTCATAGAAGCCTCAGCGTAAGTGAAGGGCAGTAACGGAGGCTGGCTGTGCGCATCGTTTAGACCCCCACCGGCTGACAGAGGATCATCTTCTCTGTCAGCCGGTGGGGGGTCTGCATCGCACAGACAGCCTCCGTTACTCACCTTCACTTACGCTGAGGCTTCTATGAAGCTGCAGTGAAAGTTCCTGTCAGTAACGGAGCCGGGTAGAGAGGCAGAGCGGTGTATGGGAGGGGGGAGGAGTCAGAGGGGTGTATGGGAGCCACCCTCCCATACACCACTCTGGCTCCTCCCCCTTCCATTCGGCACTCTGCCTCTCTACCCGGCTCCCTGGTGTCTTGTGAACCTACGTGGCTGACAGGAGGCAGAGTGGAGTATGGGAGGGGGAGGAGGCAGAGTGGAGTATGGGAGGGGGGAGGAGGCAAAGTGATGTATGGGAGGGGGAGGAGGCAGTGGTGTATGGGAGGGGGGAGGAGCCAGAGTGGAGTATGGGAGGGGGCAAAGTGGTATATGGGAGGGGGAGGAGGCAAAGTTATGTATGGGAGGGGGAGGAGGCAGAGTGGTGTATGAGGGGGGGAGGCAGAGTGGAGTATGGGAGGGGGAGGAGCCAAAGTGATGTATGGGAGGGGGAGGAGCCAAAGTGATGTATGGGAAGGGGAGGAGCCAGAGTGGTGTATGGGAGGGGGAGGAGCCAGAGTGGTGTATGGTAGGGGGAGGAGCCAGAGTGGTGTATGGGAGGGGGAGGAGCCAGAGTGGTGTATGGGTGAGTTATAGTGGTGTATGGGGGTATTATGAATTTCAGGGCATATAGGGGGTATAAGGCATATCGATATTAGGCATATCTGGGGGTAAAAGGTATATCAGGGGGCTCAGTGGCATATAGGGGGTATAAGGGATATCGATATTAGGCATATCAGGGGGGGCATAAAACATATCTGGGGTAAAAGGTATAACAGGGGGCTCAGTTGCATATCACTGGCATATAAGAGGTATAAGGCATATATGGGGGCAGAGTAGCAAGCTGGGGGTCAGATGTGCATAACCAGGGGCAGTTTGGTAAATAAAAAAAATTTAAACAAGGCTTTTTTCTCATAGTTTTTATTAAATATGAAAAATAGTTAACATATGAATTCATATTTACTAATAACTTTGTATTAAAACCTAGTTTGAGAAACACTGTGTTTGGGTTCTTGTAGCTTTTATTATTATGTCAGTAAAATAAGAAGGTGAATAGAGAGAGAGAGGCCATTGCAATAAAGAGATGAAAGTGTAAATTGTAAGTTTTTTATTACATTATTTTAAATTGAAAAAAAATTACATTTTTTATCCGATTAATTAATCGAAAAAATAATCGGCCAACTAAAATAAAAATAATCGTAAGTTGCAGCCCTAATCGACACATTCGGAAGGCCGGGATTTGGAAAGCCTTAATATTTAAGCCAACATCGTTTATCTAATGCATATCAGGCCTCATGGAACACTTCTGCATCATGGTGGAGCTTCAGCACACACCACAGGGACAACTTGTTCCCCATTACCCCAATCGGGGTCCCCTTTGTGTGTGCTGAGGCTCTGCCCTGATGCAGAAGTGCTCTAGGGTGACACAGTAGATCACTGGAGAAGAGAAAAGAAGGATGAAAACAAGGAGAACACAAAGGAGGAGAAGAAGCAGAGAACAAGACGCAGAGCTGTGGAAAAGGGACTGAGAAGTGTGAGAGAGCTTGATGGAGTGAATGTCAGCCTTGCTTTTGTGTGTTTAGTTGGACTCCCTCCTCGTTTTGGGATAGTTGTATAAATTAACAAAATAGACAATTTTTTTCAAAATAAAATCTTAATGCACAAGTCCAGCTTTAATATATATATGCTCCCGTGCACCAGCAGGTCACGAGCAGTTGGAGGATGTATTGCATCTTCCATTGGCTGTTGCAAACTAGCATTTTTAGCCAACTTGCAAGCACTCAGTTTAGTGAATAGACCCCTCGGGATTACAAGGGTCCACCAAAGGAGTATTTCATGCAAGAAGGGCTTCATAATGCATAGTGAATTCAACTTACTTGCACACATATTTTAGTGGAAAAAAACCCTTAGAAATGTTTTACAACACATTCCAAGGAAAGTTATATTAAAAGTACAGTAGATAGCTGGCAAAATGTATTCCCTTTAACAATAAACTATATAGTGTTTCTGCTAATCTCTGTGACTCTGCTAATCTTCCATACAGTTGAGCACCAATGAAACCATGCCAAGTTTTATTATTCTCCGGATACTATAAATTAAATCAAACTCACCTGTGATCTAGAAAAAGGAACTTCCATTCTAGACTATGTCTTGACGTGAATTCTTCAAAAGATTCTTCAACTATGCACATTTCCTGCAAATCCATGCAAGACACAAGTGAACTGAAAGTAACAAAATTATTTCTAGTAATTTTACACAAATTGCAGAGCTTCCATGACTAAGCCCCGTAAGGTCATGTCACGCCAGTGCTCCGTCATAGACGCCCCAGCGGAAGTGTCAGGTAGCAGCGGTGGTTGTCTGCCCACATAGCACAGACGTTCACCGGCTGCTAGAGAGGAGGATGCAGGTCCCCTGCAGCACTGTGGGGGATCCTCCTCTCAGGCAGCCGGTGAACGTCTACACAATGCGTGCAGACAACCCCCGCTGCTGCTGGCCAGTACTTCCTCCGGCGCTTCTATGGTGGAGCACTGGAAGGTCATGTCACGCCGGGGCTTCTATGAGGGCAACAGCGGAGGTTGTCTGTGCAGGAGGATCTGGATCTTAGTCTTGTAGTCTGACCTCTATTTGTGGTCTGATTATAAAATGACCTTGAATATAAAAGACGAGTATTTTTCAGGGCATTTGCTGTGAAAAAACCTTGTTTTATAGTCGAGCAAACACGGTATTTAGCAAGCAAATTGGGCTACGATAAAAGAGCTAAAACACATACAAATGGGTGATTTGCAGCTACCTGAAACCATGATATTATGCAAAAAAACGAACAGCATAATATTTTTGAAAAAAATATTTTTAATCTAATACTAGTAATAACAATGATAGTATTTTTAAACCTTAGCAGATCTGTCATTGATTTATTCCTTGTCAATTGTGTAAAACACATTAAAAAGACTCAGTTTCAGTTTTTTATGGCAACTATCTATGTACCTGTTTTTGTGTCCCTTAACCAATGAAGCATTCTTTGAAAGAAATTGATTTGTGACGTTCCCTAAATAGTTTTAAAAATGCAAGTTTTTAAAAAATATTATGCTGTTTAGTTTGCATATGTTTCTGTTTTAAGGAGTTGGAAAATGAGACTTCTTTCACAATGGCCGTTCAGCTCTCAAAATTAGAAAAGGCTGTCACTCAACTCACAAGCATGCAAGTTGGGCTGACATGTTCTTGTAGCGCATGCGTGAGAAGGATACTTAAGAACAGAACCTTAATCAGCAGAACTAGGCAGAGAAAACCAGACTTAAATTTAAAACCTATAAGACAGAAATCCCTGCACCCATTTGCATTGACTCAACGTAGATCTAATTTACCGTATGTTGGGGTGGAGTGTTCCTTTAATGAGGCAAACTTTGAAAATGTTTAGTTCAGGGAAAGGACAGAACTAGAAATGGTATTTTTCATGCTGTATTTAGTTTATTTACTTATTATTTTATCAAACATGACAGGTTACTTAAAACTATGTGTGATAAATATTGGGATTTTTGGGGGGATTTAATAGAATTAAAGCCAATTCAGTTAATGTTTTACCTTTAAAAACTGAGGCGTTGCAAGACGAACTGTTGCGACAAAACATACTTGCTTGCCAAGCTGTGATCGATATGTTCTTGAAACAGTTCCTTCAAAGCCATTGCATGAGGAATTAGACACTGCAAAGAAAAGCACAACCTCAGATGTTCCAAAAACACTTTATCCTCAGGTTAGGTTCTCATCACAGTATTTCCCAAAAACCGTGTGGCATTATAATAACTGGATGCAGAGATGGCATTCGATAGATTAAACTGGTCTTTCTTAGGGGAATGCATGAGGAGATATGGTATCCCTGATGAATTTATACAAATCTGTCTGGGAATCCACTCTCCTATTTTTGACATAAATAATGGAGCAAGACAGGGGTGTCCCATGTCACCTCTTTTATATATACTCTCTTTAGAGCCACTTGCACAACTAATTCGCCAAAACAAAAATATTAACATTACCAAACCAAACTGAACAACATAAAATCTCAATGTTTGCAGATGACATCATGCTAACCCTATTGAATCCCTACCTCACCTAATTAATGACCTTAAAATGTTTAACAAAGTATCATATCACAAAATAAACAACAACAAATCCCAAGCATTAACTTTAAACCTAGATACAAAAACGAAATCCTTACTGCATGAGTCATACAATTTTGATTGGCGAAAAAGCAACTTGAAATATCTGGGTATTGATCTTTATAGAAATACAACAAGCATAGCGGGCAACAATTTAAAAAATGTACGGAAAAATGTCCAAGCGGATATAAGAAGATGGCAAGGTTTTAACCTTTCATGGTTTGGAAGAAATTCAGCAATTAAAATGAATATAATACCAAAAATTCTTTACCTTTTAAGAACAATTCCTCTAAAATTTCCAGTCAAACTCCTTAAAACTATCCAAGGAACCATAAATAGATATATTAGAGGAAAAAAAAAACCCCTAGAGTCAGTATGTCAACTTTATATAGACATACACTCAAAGGAGGTATGGGGATTCCTAATGTTTTACTATATCACAAGGCGGCCATATAATCTCAACTAGTCTTATTCCTCTCAAACCCTAAAAAAAATAGGCGAAATAAATAGAAGAAAATCCTCTAAGCTATCCTATAGTTTCACATGTCATGTGGGCAAACAACATCCCAATCAAACCTAAAGCAACCATGCCAACATTAACTTATGTATTAAAAACATGGATAACATTTTTAAAATCCTTCAATTTGGAAAACAATCTGTCAAAGATAGCCCCAATACAAACTCTACACCTTAATATACCTGGGTTAAACATCGCAAACTGGGTATTATGTAAGATAAATTCAATTTCTCAAATATTACCTCAAAAAAACTGAAATCTTTTGAATGTTTGAGGGAAGAGTTTAATCTTCGCCCCAGAGAAATTTTTAACTATTTAAAAATAAAAAAATACTTAAACTCACCAGCTTTCATACAGAGATTTTCTAATACACAAATTGCTTTTATGGAATCGAAATTAAACAATTTAACAGATATAAAAGGGTTAGTATCTTTTATGTATTAACAATTGTTAACTAATATTTTTACAGTCAAAATAAAATTTTTAGACCATTGGGCAACAGAAATAGAAGAAACAATAGATGATGAACAATGGGATCAATCGTTTGCTTTACTGAAAGGCCCAACCAAATGTATAAAACTATCAGAATAAAATACTTTATAGGTGGCACTACACACCTGAGAAATTGCACACATTCTATCCCCAAAGACCGAATTTATGTTGGCGGAAATGCAACCAAATTGGTACTCATCTACATATATTTTGGTCCTGTCCACAAGTATATCAAATCTCAATTATACAAACACATGAGTGAAATCCTAAAAATCCAGATTCCAATTGATCCAAAGATAGCGATTTTGGGAATCTATCCGCATTATATACCACACAAATTCAGGAAACTTTTAAATATAGCTTTTATGCTTTTTAAACAGTTTTTAGCTAAACTATGGAACTCGGATCAGCTTCCAACCATACCAATGATCATCAAAAGAATGAGAGAAACTAGAAAAATGGAATTGGGTTTCCATATGGCCAACCAGACAATGAGCACTTTCAATAAAATATGGGAAAACTTTCCATCAAAGGAGCATGATTAAAATAAATAAATAACATATTCATAAAATCAATTCATTATCCCTAGCTATACTTCATCAAATATCATTAAATTGAGGGTTAGAATAAAGATGACACATATACATAGATAAACCACCTCATATCGCAGCAATGACTACACTCCTTGGAAATATAATTTATGCATACTCGTGTTTAGGATCAATCCATAAATATCTGAAAACATACACAACTTTCACCATAATGGTTGTTTTTGTTATACTTTAATTTTTCCTTTGGTTTTCTTTTACACTTTCTTATAATTTTGTTCCTTTTATCTTTGCAACTGATTATCTTGAAATATTCAATCTTTATGTTGTGTTGTATTTTTGGCATTATGATGTATTTACTCTGTAAACGGAGTATCGAGGTCACATAGAATGAAATGATCTCGGTGTTCCCTTGACCTTGTAATATCTTTGTCATTAACCAACACACTCTGTAACAGAGTTTGATATACATGCAAAAAAAAAATCTTTAATCAAAACTCTCCAATAAAAACTTATTATATAAAAAAATAGCACCACTAAACGTATCTGCTGCTTTACTCTTGTGTCTCTGTTACAGAATTATAATAAAAGTGTCCTACTTAGTTAAAAGCCTTGTATAACATTATAAAACATATACATTTTCACACGATATGTAAAATCACTTTTAAAAAATGCTGCTGCTTTTTGCTTGTCAGTCAGTGTTGTTGATGGTTAAAATATTTGTTTTAAAGTAAGGAACTATTTTAATACGAATTAGTAAGAATTAGTTTCCACTTCTCACCCCACTCGTACAAAGGATGTCATCTTCTACCAAAGGAGAATGTATCAAAAGTGAAAGGATAGTCTTTTGGGCAGATAATTAGAAAATACATTTAAAGAGGATATGTTTATGTTTTGCATAGGCTCCAAAGCATATTTGCATGCAACTAGAGGAATGCATGCGCAAGTCATTAATTAATTAAAGTGTCTCATTTTCATCCTCAGCTGGCTGTCTCTACTAAAACAACAAGCATTAGTATGTAAACTTTTTGCACATGCTGAGCAGCCCTGAAACAGTAGCCCATTGCATGTATTCTAGGAAACATCACTGTTCAAACAGCATACATGTAAATAGCATGTGCTACCTTGTTGATTTCAATGGCACCCTTATTAAATATAAATTGGATTCCTCTGAGCATATGCAAGAAGTGTACTCAGGAACACTCATTGTTTTCAATAGAGGAAGCTGGGGAGAGGAGTTAAAAGGAGTCTCTTTTCCTAACCTCAGTAACTAAAGAATGCTTTCACTGATTTGCATGCAGTAAAATCCACTGGAAGCCATCAAACATGGAGACCAAAATGCTTTTTAACACAAAATAAGGCTGGAATGTACTTATAATGGAGGGGAATAGAAATACAGACCCTGAAATAAGACGTTAAAACCCATTCCTCAGGTTATTTTAATTCGCATTACCCGGGTTTATTTAGTGCATAAAACTGTAAAACGTAGGATTTGGGAAAAGCATTAGATCTATTTTAAATGTTTTTAACAATACTTAATATATAAGAGTTCAAGCTCCTACAATTCTCTTATGCGTCTCACTGGTGTGTTATCTTAGCATTTGCGAATTGTAAGCCAGTTTATTAGCATTACTGATCTAAGAACAACACTGCTTCAGCTGACACAGTATTTGGCTGAAAACATTATTGTTTTTTGTTTCAAGATGTATTCCCTTATTCAGTCAACAGTATTTTTAGAAACAAATAATCCAGGACCATCTGAATACTTTTGGTGGAGTTGATCTTTATGAAACGATGACTCACTTGGAAAAATGTAACCATCCGACCAGAAAAATACAGGAAGAAAACAGTAATTAGGATGCTGCCATTGGTTTGGCAGCTGAAGGGCTCTCCTTGGTCTCCACACCACCACAAAGAGCTTCATCAGACATGCCAGGCAAGCTGTGCTAACTGCACAAATATGCATCCCTCCTCAAGCTAGTCCTTACATGTTACCAACATGCTTTGAACCTCAGAGGTGAAGTAAGGGCAATGAGTCACAACGCCTGAGAGGCATGGAGAGGAAATGCACTGTGGTTTGTAGAAGGCACGCTGAGGAATCTCAGCAGAGGATGACCTATTTGGAGAGACACCAGAGGCATCTGAATAGTTTCTCTCTGGAACAAAATATGACATACAGAGTGCAGAAAACTAGGAGTGCCTTTTCACTTCTCATAAAATGCTTTTAAATCTCTTTTAGCTAAATGGAGCTGAACGGCTACATAAGAAGTGCAAACTCTAAGCTTGACATGACAGCCTAAAGACTTGCATCAAATTGTTTACCAATTCACTTAAAACTGAAGGTGACCTGATGTAGTTTATTCAATTATTATTATTACTAATATTATCTATAATTTATTGGCACCAACAAATTATGCAGCACTGTACAATTTAAAAGGGGCAGGTAACACATACATAACAAATATACATTAATACATACAGATACATCAGGAGTTGAGAACCCTGGAACCTTCACATAAAGTTCTAGACAGTAATGGTGGGCTTCTGAGGGCCCCACTCATGAGCTTACAGTCTGAAGGAAATGAAAAGTTATAGTTGAACGGTTTATCAGGTTCCTCTCTAGTTTATATAGCTAGATAAAAAAATTAAGCTGCAGCTGCTCTTCATTGGTTGATGTCATATGAGCCCCCTGCAGGCGACCAATAGAGTTGCTCGTACAGACTTTTAAAATCCTGGTGCCGAAACTCAGCCTGGGGAGACCACTGATCTCCCCGCTCCAAGGGTTAAAAGTCCGTATGAATGTCCAATAGAGTCGCCTGTACGGACATTTAACTCCTCACGGCGGAACTCGGCCTAGGGAGGTTCCAGGAGTTAAAGGTCTATGCAAGCAACTCTATTGGTCACCGGCAGGTAGCAGAGGAGCTCCCTGCCGGTGACCAATAGAGTCGCTCCTAAAGACCTATAAATAGAAGAACATTAATATTTTAGAGCTTCTTGATCCAGGGAGAAATCTGATTGCCTCTTGGAGTCAAGAAGGAATTTTTTCCCCCTGATGGCAGAATTGGAATTAGCTTAATTAGGGGTTTTTTGCCTTCTTTTGGATCAAGAATAGGAAGGTTAGGTAGAAGGGTTGAACTTGAGGGACTTAGATCTTTTTTCTACCTTATGAACTATGTAACTATGTAACTATGTAACCTTTATCTCCCGACGGCGAAACTCCGCCTGGGGAGACCATTGGACTCCCTGCTCCAGGAGTTAAAGGTCCTTATGAGCGACCAATAGAGTCGCTCGTACAGACCTTTAACTCCTGACGGCGGAACTTGGCCTGGGAGACCATTGGGCTCCCCATTCCAAGAGTTAAAGGTACGTAAGAGTAAATTTGACTTTGTTTAGTATATTGTAGTGCTATTCGTTATACTGATAATAAAGAGAGCAATCATTATGGGTTTAAAACATAAAGTGTTTTTCTGAGAAATACTATTAATGGCACTATAGTAAATACACAACAAGAAATTAAGAAGAAATTATAACACCTTAATTTTTGTTATGTCCTACTGACACCAAATAACTGCCAACTGTCATTTTAATGTACCTGCAAGCTCCGCCCAGTTGATGACATCATGCCTGCGCGGAAGCCCAGTGCCATCTAACCAAACACAACACTACAATTTCCTTTTGTCCCCAAAATTGTTAAATGTTGCTAAATGTTATTTTTCATATCTGTTTTATTATGCCTTTATGAAATCTTGTTATCTAAAACCACAGATTTAAAATACTAACTTAAGTTGGAAAGAACTATACTATGAGATCTATACTGTGCTAATATTGTTCAATAGGCAATCTTGATGAATCTAGGTTGAAGAGTTTCTGAAACTCCAAATATTGTACTTTCCTCACAAAATGCAATGTACGATTGTGTGCTTTATATTCAACATCCAACATCATTAACTAATTTAACTTACCAGTGTTGCAAGACCGAAAATTTCCAACAAACTTAATATATTCATATGTTGGGAACTCCTTTGGATTTAAAGTGCCTCTTAGAAGGTGACAGCAAAACTCCAGCCCATTGTCAGCTTAAACAACAGAAATACAATACAAAATTACAACAGTGATGTCCATAATGATCATTCAATTGTGATCATTCAAATGTGTAGTTCTTCTCAATTTCTGCTTAGGGCTGAAAGGGTAAACATTCTCACCTCTCGACCTTAGTTCACAATCAGTACTCTTTAAGAGTCTGCAACAGCTGTAGTGCAGATCTCCAGATATTTTACATACTACAATGTAATATGCATTTATTTTAAATATAGTTTTAGTATGTAGTTATCAGGACTACTAATACGACCCACATCATAATAAGCAGCAGTTGAGGAAAGATAGGTGCCATATGTGTGTGTATAATTATTTTCTGGATATTATTATCTGGCTAATTATTCTCACACCATGTATACTTTTTTATCATTTTATTTATTTAAAAAAATACATTATTTTTAACCAGCTGCTGGAATTTCTATATCATGTGTGAGGATCTGGTCATGGAAGTTCTGTGTGATGAACAACATAGGGTAAAATCACCATAAAAATAACTGGCCATGACTGGAAACAGATCCTACCACACTGTACAGAAGTAATACCATAGGTATAATTTCAGTTGAAGACAAGATGTCATTGATAAAACAGGTGTTCAAAACAACTTACAGTTCAAGCAGTTGAGAGAAGCAGGGTCTGTGATAAGCATATGTGATGATAATATCTTATATATCTCTGAATGTTCTTGCTCTGGCAGGAAATTCAACAAATTTTGATCCATGATATCTGACTGTAGAGGAAAAAGTTATAACAAATATTGGTAAAATATACAAATACTACACTTACAAACAGACGCAGAAACAAGTTTAAGATCAAAACCCAAATCAATGTACTTTTAGGTTATGTTCCAACTGAAACACCAAGACCTGTGCTAGATATTATTCAATTTTCAGAAACATTAGAAATTTTGTGTTGGAAAATATGTTTGAGAATATGGGACCCATCACATTAGCAGAAAAATTGTCCATAAAATCCTTGTTAATTCCCCCCCCCCCCGGTCCCTCTTGCCGGTCTTCCTCTTACATGTAATGTGAATCAGCATGCGTGTGGCAGATACACACTCAATATCTGCCATAAGATTAGATTTAATATCTATACTCCTACATAAAAATATATTAGAATGATATCTACTGTTAAGTAAATTACCATCATGCTAAGCTCACAGCTCACAGAGACATAAAGGCTCTGACTCATGCATCTTGGTTACGTCTTTATGTGGCGGGATTAGGTGAAAGACAAAAAGACAATTTTACTGAAAGAGTTTTATCAAGATGCTTAAGTTCATCATGTCTAAATCATAGCCGTTTTCTTCAATTCCTGAGCAAAAAAGAGAGTGCAATTTTATAAGCCCTCACTATAAAACGAACATAAAATAGACAAACCGCGAAGAATAGGAGATGTTTATATGTTGTAAGAAAAAATGAAGTTGGAAAAAATCATGAACGTATTTCCCAAACCTCATGAATGAGAATCATAAAACACGCTCAAGAACCTTACTACAAACTTTCTACACATGTATTGCATGTAGTGCAAGAGACATTTACAGAGCAAGTGAACAGTATATATGTTAGTGGGAAGTGATCAATAGTGCCAGATCAAACAATAGCCATAGGCACAAATGGCTCATTACAATAGGTCAACAGAATAATTACATGTCTATACCAAAATACAGACATTCATAGTGTGAATTTTCTTGTACTGAAGGCTGGACAAACCAGGTTTCCATATCTACTTATTAGTAATGCGTTATTTGTTTTTCTAAAAGAATACAATGATAGAGACACAAAAAAACATTACTAAGCAACACCATATCAAATGTATCACAGTGTTTTGACAGTTAATAGTAATGTATTGACAATCTATTAAAAAAAAACAATATAAAAGATATTAAAGCTCTTTCCTGACGTAACCTTGTACGGTGATTGGAGTCTGAAAAAAGGGCACGAATCAGTAACATCTCCCTTTAGAGTGGGCAACGTGGCCTCCATCAGGGGAGTACGCCCAGTATTGGTATACTCAGTTTATACCAATATTGGTATACAAATTTTGTTTGCTTCCCAGAGAATTGTTTACTTATTTAAGTTAAAAATATATATTAATTATTCTACAGTCTAACAAATCTGATGCTCAAGCATGGTTAGAGTCAATACCTAACCAAAATAATCTAAAAATGATATCAAAATTTTATGATTTCACCTTCCGTCTTAAACATAAATTATGTAAAAATGTATCCAGATGTCTCTAAAATGTGTATATATATATTTGGACCCACTGGATCAATAAATTAAAACTCCCTTTAACAAGTATCAAAAAAGTGGTGGCTTACTGTAAAGACATTTCAGTATTTTTCTGTCTTTTCTAAAGTAGTAAAGTAAAACCAATGTTTTTCATATTGTCTCTTATATGACTATGATAATGTAGGTACACAGTTTTTCAAGGAACTTGGCAGGTAGGTTGTTAGAAAAATCTAGGAGAACTAACCACAGTTCTTCTGTGGATTTAGGCAGCCTCAGTTGCTTCTCTCTTCGTATATTCCCAGACATACTTGATGATGTTGAGATTAGGGCTCTGCGGAGGCCATACCATCGCTCTATTGTTCTTCTTTATGCTGAAGATAGTTCTTAATGATTTCGGCTGTATGTTTGGGGCCGTTGTCATGCAGCAGAATACATTTAGGGCCAATGAAATGCCTCACTGATAGTATTGCATGATGGTGAAGTATCTGCCTGTACTTCTCAGCACTGAGGACACCATTAATTCTGATCAAATTCCCAACTCCATTTTGCAAAAACTTGCAAGGAACCTCCACCAAGCTTCACCGTTGCCTGCAAATACTCAATTTTGTACCGCTCTCCAGTCCGTCCGGAACAAACTGCCTTCTGCTACAGCTGAACATTTTTACTCATCAATCCAGAGCCCCTGCTGCCATTTTTCTTGCCTCAATCCCTGTGTTCTTTGGGTTGCTTGGCTTTGTTTCCACGTCAGAGGTATGACTTTTCCAGACAGTACATGGGTGTACCAGGGTCCCACTTTTTTCAGCAGAGCTAATGGCACTGCTGGACATCTTCTGATTGTAAAGGTAAGTAAGCCTTATGAGCCTTTTACTTGCTGCAGTTAGTTTCCTTGGCTCACCAAGGAAACTTCTATCTGCCTTGAAATGTCTGCTTGGCAGAGAGCTTGCTAATGCAGTATAACTATCTTGTGTCTTGTTGCTGTGCTCAGTCTTGACATCGTATATGACTTTTGACATTAAACTTGTGAGTTTGGCTTTTCCTAACCCAGTTTTATTCCTCCTACACAGCCGTATCTGTTACAGTGAGTTATTGTGTTTCAATCTACATTTTAAATTGATGATAATTAGCACCTGTTTGGTAAAATTGTTTAATCATAAACCTAACTATATGCCTGCAAAATCCCTGATTGTATGCATTTGTTCCTAGAAAAAAATGATACTGATTTGAATGCTAAGGGTAGTCAAATATTAATTTGAGTTAGCTTTTCCTTCTGTTTGCTCACTTTGGATGTTGGTAAATAATAAAAATAAACAATTAACGTCTGAAATATTTGAAATTATTCCTATTTTATGGCATTTTACACCTACCTAAAACTTTTGCACAGTTATTTTTTTACTTATATTTTATTTTTTTAAATTATTTTTATCATTTTATATAGCATCATCATATTCTGTAGCACTGCACAATGGGTAAACAGGACATAACAGTAGTGTATAACATAGCAATTTGACTTACAGAAACAAGAGGTAGGGAGGGTCCTGCTCAAACGAGATTAGTGTTAGATTCAGAGTGTGCTTTAGTGTATGCTGTTGGAAAGTGTATGTATGTGTATAAGTGTGTGGTGGTGGTGTTGTGTGTGTTACGGTATGACATTATCCTGAGTGTGTATGTCAACGTATAGTGCCTTAAGTCTGTACTGGGCTCCAAGAATTCTGAGGGCGGGCCTGGTGGGCAAGGATAAGTGGACAGTCTCACCAAACTCGACCTAGATGGACCAACGTATAACCCGTTAAATATTATTCGGTCTATACAAATTTACTATGCCTAAAAAGGGGGAAACCTTTTATAGATTAACCTGACCTCTTCATTATTTATGTATTTATATGTATTTTGCTGGGGCCTACCATTTTGAGTTACCTTGCAAGCTTTTTAAGTTTTGGTCTGGCTCCTAATATCTATGTAGCTTAGCCCAGTGTTGCCTGTGCTACATGACTTGCAAATGACTGATCACAAAAATTAAGAACAGAAACACAGAATATACTTACTGGTAAATGGCCAAGAAGTGGAGTGATGCTATCAGAAACATATATGATACTCCCATCTGTTGTGACTGCTATAATGAAGCCATCTAGTGCCTAAACATAATGAACAAAATGTTGAATTTCTGATTTTCACTGCAGAATCATACATCTATTAGGACACAAGACTGAGTACTTGAACTTTGGTTTACATTACATACTCACATTGCAATATTGTATAAACATTACACATTTTTCCTAGACAATCTTCCTTTACTGATAAAATTACTTATGCACTTGACTAAACTTGGCAGATAAGACTTAAAAATGTTTGGCCTTCTATTGTGGCATCCTTCAACCATTAAGAGTAAATTGAAATTATGCAGGAAGCGACAAGCATAGGATGCAAATAAACTGTTCCAATTACCTGTTTACATCTTCTCCAGAAATCTTATTGGTCCAGAAATCTTATGGTTCATCTTATGGGATGAGTTGACCAATGACCATGTCTCTGACTTTAAATATATATATATATATATATATATATATATATATATATACACCATATTTGCTTAATTATAAGATGACCCTGATTATAAGACGACCGCCCAAAATTTGAATATTAATTAAAAGAAAAACCCTGATATGCCTCCCTGATATGCCACTTTTCCCCCTATATGCCACTCTGTCCACTCATATGCCTTATACTCTCTATATGCCACTTCGCCCCCCTGATATGCCTTACCCCCCCCGACTTACAGATGCATCCCTCGACTTGTCCCCCGTGCTCCAGACTCCCTGTTGTCAAGTAGGACTTCCACCGGGCCTCTATGATGGAGCACCGGAAGGTCATGTGACGCCGGCTCTCCGTCACAGAAGCCCCGGCAAAGTGTCAGGTAGCAATGGAGGTTGAGGATCCAGGTCCCCTGCAGTGCTGCGGGGGATCTGGATCTTAGTCTTATAGTCAGACCTCTATTTGAGTACTGTATATGGTATATACAGTACTGTGCAAAAGTTTTAGAATGCTTTCAAAAATATACATGTTGTTTATCATTTAACAAAATGCAAAATGAGCGAACAGAAGAAAAGACAAATGAATATTTGCTGTGACCACCATTTGCCTTCAAAATAGCATCAATTCTTCTAGGTGCACAAAGTCAGAGGTTTTGTAGGCATATACAGTAGTTAGGTGTATGATTAAACAATTATATCAAATAGGTCCTAATGATCATACATTTTATTTACAGATTTAAGCACAATCATTAACAGAAACAGCTTTGTAGGAGGAATAAAAATGTTTGAGGAACAGCCAAACTCACAAACAATGTGAAGTCATACACCATGGCCAGACTAAGCACAGCAACAAGATGTACTGTATTAGCAATGTCTCTCTCAGACATAAATTTCAAGGCAGACAGGTGTTTCCAGATGTTCTGTCCACATTCTTTTGAAAAAGCACAAAGAAACTGGCAATGTTGAGGACCATCAAAGCAGTGGTCGGCCAAGGAAATGTAGGACACATGACGCTTACTTCCCTTCGCAATCGGAAGATGTCCAACAGTGCCATCAGCTCAGCATTGGCAGAAAATAGCGGGACCCTGGTATACCCATCTACTGTCCAGAGAGGTTTTGTCAGAAGTGGTCTTCATTGGAAACAAGACTTTTCACAAAAAAACAGAGCAATTGGGGTACAGAAAATTTGCAACAAGTACTGATGAGTCAATTTCAACTAAGTGGCTGTAGCAGAAGTCTGGAGAGCAGTAAAAGAATCAATGCTTACAGGAAACAGTGAAACATGGTGGAGATTTTTTGAGAGTCTGGGGCTGCATTTCTGCAAATGGACTTGGGGATTTGATCAGAATGGTCTCCTCATGCAATACCATTAGTGAGACATTTTACTGGCTTTAAATTTATTCTGCAGCATAACAGCTACCCTACACATATAAAGTCATAAAGAACTATCTTCAGCATTAAAAGATCAAGGAGTCCAGTAAGTGATGGTATAGCCCCCACATAGCCCTGATCTCAACTTCATCGAGACTGTCTGTGTTTACATGAAAAGAAAGAAGCAAATGAGATTGCCTAAATCCACAGAAGAACTGTGGTTAGCTCTCCAAGATGTTTGGAACAACCTACCTGCCGAGTTCCTTAAAAACTGTGTGCAAGCGTACATAGAAGAATTGATGTTGTTTTGAAGGGAAAGGGTGGTCACACCAAATATTGATTTTATTTAGATTTTGCATTTTGTTAAATGGGAAAAAATAAAAAATGGCAATTACCAATTTACAACTGTTTTAAGGCATAAATGATTTCCTATTTGTACAAGTCTCAAATTAAATGAACTAAAGTATTAAAAATGGCAAAACTTAAAAATTTTGTATTTACCTCCAACATGAGCTGAGTGAACTCTTCATTAGTAAGGAAAGAAGGCTTCCAGTCCTGCTGGAGATCACAGATCTCTGTCTGAGCAACCTCTGACCAAATTAAAAAAAAACATTATCATTTTAAAACAGAACCATGCAAAGATCACTTCAATGCAAACACTTTCTTAGTAGAAATCCATATAACCATTACTTTTTTAACAAACCACTTCTGAATGGGATATTTTGGCATATTAATACGAGTAACAAATGATTACAACAGCAACAAATTAACAGATATAGGAAAGGCTGAACTTGATGGACACATGTCTTTTTTCAGCCTATGTATGTAACTATGTAATTACTGGAGCACATGCACATGCACATGCTCCCTGAACTAGATGTGACATCATGTCAGGGCTGTAATTTCACTACAGTAGTAATGGTACCCACATTCTAATATAATAGATATAGATTGATGCCCACTTTAGTTATACCAATACATCTTGTCAATGTTTTTAAAATAAATTATATTTTATAGTATCTGCTATAACGTATTTGCTCGATTATAAGACAAGGTTTTTTCCATCTTTGAAAAATACCCCTCGTCTTATAATCGGGGTCGTCTTATAATCAGACCTCAACTAGGTCTGACTATGCGACTAAGATCCAGATGCAGGGGACCTGTATCCTCCCGTCCCTCCCCCAAACTTACCGGTGCTTCTGAGTCCCCGGTGCTTAGTCCGGGCAGCGTGATCTCTGACAGCTGGGGAAGGTCTGCGCGATGGACACAGGCAACCCCCGCTGCTAACCGGACCTCCTCCCGGCTGCAGCGGAAGTTGTCTATGCGAATCGCGTAGAGCTCTACACGCTGCCCGGACTACGCACCGGGGACTCAGAGGCTCCTGTAAGTTTGGAGGAGGGAGGGGGAGGAAGTGTTAAATGGGGGGCATAAGGCATTTCTGGAGGCAGAGTGCTCTGTGAAATGCCTTTTAACCCCTTAATGCCACTCTGCCTCTAGAAATGCCTTTTAACCCTCTATACGCCACTCTGCCTCCTGAAATGCCTTATATCTCCCTATATGCCAGGGGGCAGATGTGCATAACTGGGGGGGCAGGTTGAAAATAAAGGAAATAAAAACAAAATATTTTTCTCAATCATAGCTTTTATTAAAAAATAATTGTTCACATAGTTTACACGAATTAACATTTACTAGTAAAACCTTTTTCCTATCCAGGCTTTTTCTTTTTTTCATAAATTAATATTTAGATTTTGGGGGGTCGTCTTATAATCAGGGTCATCTTATAATCGAGCAAATACGGTAGTATCAATCAGATTTTATTTATCGAGAGCCAGCAGATTCCAAAGCACTGTTACAATAAGGGGGGGTCGAATGAATAGGATGCTCCAGTTTTCATGGAATCGTCTTGAAAAATAAAATCATATGCAAATTTTGGATCCCAACCCAAAGGGGACACCACACGTATTTAATGACTCTTAGTTGTCATATACATTAAGAGCATACGATGGCTGGAGTGTCACATTAACATATAATTAATGATAAAATACAAATAACATTTCCTCTTTTACAGTATATACTTTTTAAACACGTATATGTTATGATGTAATATATTCAAATGGAATAAATGGAACACAAACATATGTTCATTAATAATTTGCCATTTTGTAATGTACACACACACACACACATATCTCTCTCTCTCTCTCTCTCTCTCTATCAGGGGCGGGCTGGGCCGGGGGGCAGGGGGGCAATTGGCCCACAGGCCGCCCGAAATCTAATCTAAACGGCCGCTGGGTGCTGATGCCGCCGGCCGGTGCTACTATAATACTTTTTTTTTTTTTACTTATTTACTATGGCAAGCGGCAAGCCGATCCTTTAAAAAAAGGTATTAAAGCAGAGCCGGCCGGCAGCATCAGCACCCAGCGGCTGTGTGCGATGGCCGCCTAGTGATGGGAGCAGTGCCAGCGTGAGGGTTGAAAGCTCCGCCCCCTCGCACGGAGCTTTCACCCCTCACGCTGCTCCCATCACTATGCGGCCAATCCAATCTAAACGGCCGATGCGTGCTGCTGATGCCGCCGGCCGGCGCTACTTTAATTTTTTTTTTTATTTAATATGGCAAGCCGGATTGGCTTGCCATAATAAATAAAAAAAAAAAAAAAGTATTAAAGAAGCTCCAGCTGGCGGAATCAGCAGCACGCATCGGCCGTTTAGATTAGATTGGCCGCCTAGTGATGATGGGAGCAGCGTCAGGAGTGAAAGCTCCGCCCCCTTGCGCTCAGACTGCTGGAGCACCGGATGTTAGTGACACAAAGTAGAAACGGCAGTCTGCAGCTACGAGGAGACGGAGGCCTAGACGAAGAAGTGGAAGAAGGTTATTAAACCAATCTTTGTACAAATTATATATTATTCTTTTGTATTCGGTAAAAAAAAAAAAAAAAGGTAGTGCCACCTCTGTCCCCAATTAACCCCTCCCAGTGTCACCTCTGTCCCCTTTCAGCTCCCCATGTCATTGCTGTCCCCCATCAGCCCCAACCAGTGTCACCTCTGTCCCCAATCAGCCCCTCCCAGTGTCACCTCTGTCCCCTTTCAGCCCCCATGTCATTACTGTCCCCATTCAGCTCTCCAGTGTCACCTCTGTCCCCAATCAGCCCCTCCCATTGTCACCTCTGTCCCCAATCAGCCCCCCCATGTCATTACTGTCCCCATTCAGCTCTCCAGTGTCACCTCTGTCCCCAATCAGCCCCTCCCAGTGTCACCTCTGTCCCCAATCAGCCCCCCATGTCATTGCTGTCCCTATTCAGCTCTCTAGTATCACCTCTGTCCCCAATCAGCCCCTCCCAGTGTCACCTTTGTCTGCATTCAGCACCCCCATGTCATTGCTGTCCACATTCAGCTCCCCAGTGTTACCTGTGTCCCCAATCATACCCTCCCGGTGTCACCTCTGTCCACAATCAGCCCCTCCCAGTGTCATTACTATCCCCATTCAGCTCTCCAGTGTCACCTCTGTCCCCATTCAGCCCCCCATGTAATTACTGTCCACATTCAGCTCCCATGTGTCAGCTCTGTCCCCAATCAGCTCTTCCAGGGAATTAATATTTGAGAGTGTATGGGCCCACTTGATCCTGGTAGGGTACTCATATTAGCCTTAAAAACACTTTCCCTGCTGCTGTGTACTATACGTCCCATAGTTCTCAGCCAGTATCATGGGGGACATTTACCTGGCTGAGCATCAGGGGGACATTAGGTTTTGCGGTTTTTTTTACTATCCTTTGTTGCTATTAAATTTACTTATGTTAAACCACATTTGAATCATATTTGTATTTTTATAATCAATATGCGTTAGAAAATCAGGAAAAGATGGGCTGATTCGGTGGCACAATGGGCCACTTGACTTGACTTGCCCCCCAGGCCTTAGGCTGCCAGCCCTCCCCTGCTCTCTCTCTCTCTCTCTCTATATATATATATATAAAAGTTGACATATGTGCAATGAAGAACACACACTGATTTCCACACCCCAGCTATTTCACTCAGGCCCTGACTATTTATTTCTATTTTTGCTCAGACCACATTATTTCCCATACATGTAAACCATAGGTGAGTAATTGTCTTGATACAATAGAGATGTGATTGTGGCCAACTTGCCCTTACAGAGGTATTTGAGGATGCCTTGGGGGCATCACTGGAAAGTGAGGGAGCACTTACGCTGTTATCAACTCAGCTCTATCTCAAGCACCTCAAGGTCATGCCTGCAATGGCTTAATGGGAGGCAGGATAAGTTTGTTATTCACGTATAGACAGAAAGAATATTGAAGTGTGTGCCAGGGACTTACCATTGTGCTTTTGTAGGAAGCCAATGACTTTTTCCAGCACGGTGGTTTTATCCATTTTGCGAGTGTTTCCTGGAAGCATGATACTGAGCTCTTTAATAAGTACATTAAACTGGTCTCGCCTTTTTTTCTCAGACCTGTTACGTGAAGCCCTATTTAGGAAAATACTGCGTGTTAGAGTTTTTTGGCGCAGCATAGCAACATTTTCAGGAGGTTTATTTATTTTAGGATGTTTCAGCCTAACTTGATCAAAACATTTTACAATATATCTAAACACAGAATGTGATGGTGGATATGAACCAATAGGCCCATTTCTTTTACCAGCGGCACATTATTCTTCTACTGTACAACTTAGACTCAAGTCAACTGGTTCTAGTTATCATTTTTATTTAAAAGTATTCTTCTTTATTGAGCCCTTGATATATTTGAAGGTTTATAAGGTGCTTTACACACAAAGTCATCGCACTTACCTCTTTGCTCTATCCTTCTCATCCTCTTCCATTAGCGACTCTCCACAGCTTTTCCTATGAAAAGAATAGAAACAGGAGTTGCAACCTACACACGTGGAACGTTCAGACTTTTTACTGAGCTTCCAAGTGAGTCATTTCTTTCTTTACTGGAATATGGAAAGAGAGAGGGAGAGAAAGAGAGAGGGAGAGAAAGAGAGAGAGAGAGTGCAATGCTATTTTGTTCCAAAATATTTCCAGATTTGTGACAAATTAAGGTTTTTGTTACATGGCTAAAATGATTTATTTTATATTTTTGAATAATACATTTTGACTTATGTTGTTAGGTCACTTTTACAGGAAACTTTTTTACATCCGTTACTGTATAATTTTTCCCATACCTTTGCACAGACAATGGGCTTTGTTGTGCAACAGAGGACTCATTTAAATGTACGGTCAATTACCCACTTATGAATGCAGAAGATATTGTACACCCTGGTATTCTCTATGTAATTATCCATAAAACAGTAAGTCAGGTATTCACCACACTCGTGGTGAAATATATTCTCTAGTTTAAAAACGGTCCTAAAATGTTCCTGCTTTTTAAAATTGACCCGCTACCGCCGGATTCAGTTTAGTTTGGTCTGACCTTCATATCAGATATGGAACAAAGATAGTCTAATGAAAGACTCTGGATATACTTTGTAGGTATGGAAGAATGGTTTAGAAAGGGTTATTATTACTTGTGAACCATTTTAAGTGTGTTGTAAGAGTTACAGGCTCTGTCTGAAGTGTTTAAGATTTTAACGTAATTTAAAAAGAATACAGCATTAAGAGAAAATATTTTAAAAATACAGATTTTATTACACATTCAGTGGAGGTACTTATAAATGTAACTGTTTGCAGCAACTATAACTATAACAGTAAGTATTGTTACTCATGTGTTTTCCTATTTATTCATCTCATTTAACTTTTTATTATTGGCAATCAATTATAAAGAATATACAGTATATTTAGCCACACTGTATAGTGATGAGTTTATAGAAATTGTCTCGTTCTAATCATCTCATCTATAATTAAAATTGGAATACATAACTGTTTTCCAAAAGAGCATTTTCCTTTTCTTCCCTGGAGTACAGTATATAAGTAATTAGTACAATCAGTTCCAGCCTCCTTTGAGAGGCAGCAATTTGCCAGTAAATTCAGCAGAATCCTTCCACTTCTATTGCTCGGTAATGCCAGTGGGATTCTGTCAGTTAGGAAAAAATCATTTAAGGACCTTCTGCTAAAATGACAGCTTAGAATGTCTTCTTTAAACAGTAAACACATAATGATTCTAGCTATACATCTGCCTACATAGGAGATTATTATATGGCAAGGCTATGAAAACTTATTATAGTTACATTTATGAAAGGTACATTTATATAGTGTCTCATCATCCCACTTTTGCCGGAAAAATAGAATCACAAGAATGATTGATCTGGTATGGTGTTCAATTGACTTATCAATGACTTAAAGTGAGTTTATACTCAATTATTTTGAGGCAAATTGAGTTTAAAGAAAAGTAATTTGGAAATACATGGGGCCCTCAATAAACTTTAGAGGGAGGATTAAGTAATCCATGCTATGCCCCTGTATGGCACTAATGGCTCAGAAAATGTGAATGCTTATTTTGCAATAAGAGGGCATTTTAAACTCTTTTTATCCCACTAACACTACAAAGAATAACTTGGCTATGAACACATATTCCTTGAAAACATTTGCAATACACTTGAAGTTTTACAATAGGAAACACCATACATTTACTGTCATTTTAAGAACCTCTTATTTGCGACCAATGTTGTTGCAATGATAACTTGCTACTGGGTACAAAATGGTTACCTGTAAACAGAGAGAACACTCTGCAGGTAACCTAAAGTTGGTTCATTCCACCACAGAGTATTTTATATTTGCAACCAATGTGCTTCTTTTTCGTGTATATATGAAAGTACAAGTTTCAGGGAACAGCAAGCCAACAAAAAGTGGTGGCGGTACCTAAGCCTTGGAGAAGATGTCATAAGTCAGCCTTGAGGACCTTGTGGTATGAAGTCTGACAAATATCTTTCCTGAATACAAAGTATGTAACGTTTTCTGTGAAATGTATACATATTTATATACATTTATTAAGGCCAAATCTGCCTCTTGAAATAGTTTTGTACATGTGATTAAATAATGCATACACTTCTATTCTAGCCTGAAAGAACAGGCTCAGATACATAAGTCTACTTTAATACATCTTCTGTAAATTCCAGAAGCACATAAATATACTATTAGCTCAAAAAAATCTGTCTAGTTAAAATAGTCAAAATCATCTTGTTGTAATACTGTATATACTTATAATAGAATAAAGATAAAAGTCCAAAGTCATAGGACTAAGATATTCATAGACTATTATTGCTGGACTTTTTTTTTTTTTATTAGGGGCATTGTTTTTAAGACCTGAGTGGTAATAGATCTTCACATATATATATATATATATATATATATATATATATATATATATATATATATATCATAAACGTCAATGTTTCAGTCTCCGAAGGGAAGCGTTTCTCAAGACAAACTCCCCTTCAGAGATTGCTACTGCTATAAAGGAATCATTATAGCAAACAAAAAGTCTCATGAGTGCTCCTGCTTTTCTAGATATCTTCTATTTGGCCATTGGAGGCACCATGGATAATTTGTTTGTGGATTTGAGCATGCTACTCACTCCTGGACTATATGCAATACACACTGTGTGTGTTTCTGTGCAATGAGGGAAAAAAGCATATCTAGTTTTGCACTAAAGAAACCAATAATAATTTAAATGGTTTTCCACAAATGCCTCATATGAGCTAAAAATAAATTATATAATTAAATTATATTAAACATTAATCATAATTATATATATATATATATCATGTTTGCACCAGTTCTTTCAATTATTTGTCATTTTAGGGTAGATGTATATTATTGATAATGCCACTCACCTCTGATGAATTGGCCAGAAGAAAAAAGCCACCATGTTTCAGAGCTTTAGCTCATCACAACAGAAAACAATGCAGCACGAAGACTGTCGGAGTAGATTTTATTTTTTTATTTCACAAAAATTTCTGGTTGCCCATCCTCCTCATGCAATGCTAAACTGGATTAGCCTGTTCTGAGCACTAAAACTAGGTCAGTAACACACTATTGTTGAACTGTGATGATGTGATCGCAATAGTTTGCTATCAATCATCATATAAAACTGATAAAACTCACAGTGTAGGTAACAATGGCACCTCTGGTGGAACATGGATTTGTTGTGTATCTTTTTAATTCTAAGTCTGATTAATAATATGGCCCTCTCTAGGGGGCTGCTGTTTACATCTTATGACACGATAAAAATCTACATTTTATGTTAGAACAGGTGAAATAAAGACAATGATGGAACTGGAGAGCATTATTATACATTAAATGTAAGAGAAAAGCACTCTCCATAGAACAGAAGCAGACTAAAAGTAAAAATAATTATTTTCAGTCTACATAATAGCATTCAGGGGAAAATTATTTATGATGGATTACCATAAGAAGCCTAACCTAATCTTATTGACACTCCACATTTAAAAAAGAATACAGAGGGAAAAATGTATAAGAAAAAAAGGAGAAAGCCCTATACAGTTTGTGCTAAGGATCAAATCAAACCAAGGTTGACAAAATAGAGCAAATAGCCCATGACAACCATACACTTCCCTGTCAAGTCAATATATATCAATGTCAGTATCGACAAAAGCTATAAACGATTCCAAAAATAACAAAAGATCTATCCCCAATGTTAACATATATTGTTTTGCACATCACATGTTTCATACTGCTGTAACAAGTACTCTGTTAATATGAACAATCTTTTCTGTAACACATTAGAAACAAGACATCCTATTATAAAAAAGGGTATCTTAGAGTGGATATGATAGCGTTATACAAATAAATAAAAATAACAGCCACTCTCTGGTGATCAGATCATTAATAATGAACAGGTGGTCAACCATTCAAGAGTTGAAGAAAGGACTCATCACTTAATGCCCCAGGAAGGTTTCCTTACAATAAGCATGTGGAATTCTCTAATTATAAACATTGTGCTCGCAACTAGATTTTTTTAGCAAAGAATATACAGGGATATTGTTTGCTATAAGGGCTGGATTAGTTATAGCCTGTTGAACCAGTGAGAAATCAGACCGCCATTGCCTCAATGTGGATTTTATTGCCTTCTGGATTACTATGTTACTATATTACAAATGCCTTCAGGTGTATGTCTGAACAAAACAATATTGTATAATATAATACAGTTCCATCATTGTTTGAAATATATATTTTATTCTATAAGATACAGTACAGTCCAATGTGAATTTAAAAAACACGCACTTGTTTTTTTGGAAAGAGGTCTTGATAGACTTCCAGGCACAGCCGGGCTCATTGCTTTGCTGTGGGTGAAGCTCCTTTGAAAGGTGCTGGAACAAAATATAAATTTATAGTGGGTGGAGATGTTCATTGAGCTGACACGCTGCCAATTCACAGGGAGCAGAAACGGCTCAGCTCAAGTTGTCTCTACCAAACAATTTACCTTTTGAAAAGGATTATCATTCTTGATATACTGTGGCCACACCTGTTTGTGTAAACGTTCTCTTATCAAGCATTGCATAAGCTGCCCCACATCACCTTTCACGCAAGTTACCAAATAAACACAAGGTCCAAGGCAGAAAGGAGCAAAAAAAAAATTATATTAAATATAATTATTTACCTACTACCAATATGTGTGTTCCAAACAGGCCCCCGCATCTATCTTGATCATTGTACAGTTTTTAGAGAGAATAATTACATCCAGTATTGAAATAACTCCACAGCTGATCATAACTTCCCACAACAAGGAGACCTTTCACTCACTAGTGTCATCATAATCAGTACGAATTAAGCAGCTCTCAGCCCTGATACATTAAAGGCCATAATCGGGTTAATTTTATCGAATTTCTTTATATAATTCTGCATTCATGTTTTTACTTCCACAGCATCAATGACATATCTCTACCTGAGATATCGGATATATTTGTGGCATATTAAATGTTTATGCACTTCCTCAATATCCATGTAAACAATGCAATAACCACTCAATTTTATTTTTTAACCTTTCCTTTATTCTGTTGTTTTTTTTATATGATTTCCCAAAAAAAAAGGCAAGTCCCCGTGTGGTACCTTATGGCAGCAATAAAACTAACAATAGAAAGAAAACTTGATATAAAGCTTCAGAAAAAGAAGACTAACCAATTTAGAAATGTGCAGATGTCACCATCGGGGAGTTGTATAGTTGGACTATAAGGCTGTTCCCTGACACTTCATGTATCAACAAATTCTAGACATTGTCTTACAAATGTTTCATTATAAACTATGTTATCACCAGCTATATGCAACTGCTGGCATTCCAGTCTCTGTACGCAACAATTCCCTTGAAGTTCATTAGGCCAAATCAGAATGCATAGCAACTGGAATGTTCCAGCTCGCCTATCCCTAGTTCTAATAGGGTTCTAAATATAACTTGTACTGTTAGGTGATTACGGACTGGTTTCATAATCATTGGTGCTACGTAACACTCAGTGTACCTGTTGTACCACTGTAGTTCCTACTATGGATGAGTACCTATAGATGAAATTGGTCACATCCAATGTTTGTGTTCTTTACATCAGGAAAAAGAAGCAGACTAGACAGGTTGAATGGTTCTTATCTGTTGTCAAAATATCCTGAGTACTTTAAATTCCTTAAAAACAACTTACCTGCAGCAGCTACCCTCCTCTTCCGTGGCCAGGTGATTCTAGCCACTGAAGTCCACGGGAGCTCTTGTGGTACATGTGCATGGGTGGGGAGTGCCTCATTATGTTCACCGAACCAGCGCTGGAGCTAATAGTAACTATACCACATCCAATGAGTTTTAGCTGAACACATCTGCACGGAAAATAGCTGAGGGGTGTAAAGAGGCAAATGCATATGGGGAATTGTGCATTAAAGTATATATATGATGGCTAAAGAACCAGTAGAATCCATTTTCTCAGGGATCAGGAAGGCAACAGGATTTTGCAGGGACAATGATACAAGCATATTTGTAATATTTTGTTGCAGTGAAAAGGGAAAATTATAGAAACCTCACTTTTAATTTTCAAGTATTTCTATAGGTGTTGAGGTTTCTTTTCTAATTTATATTTTGTTTACATATTTTGGTTTGAAGTAATATGGAAGTGGAAAGCCCTGTTGGTTTAAGTGACCGGAATACTCCATAACCAGGTATAGGGTACTGTACATATTTGTTCTAACACAACTATATATATAAACAAATTATATACTTAATCCCTAGATTGCCACTTCAATTCATATTAGTGCGTATTTGCAGTAGCTTTAAGAATTGTTTAATAATCATATACATAGCTCAATAAAAGAACGGCTCTGGAATTTGGGTTACCCAGTTATGTGTCTATGAGAATAAATCAGCATAATACATGCACATGTATTAATTTAACTAAAATATGAATTTTATATAATGTATGTGTATAATGTATGCACATTCCCAAAGTAAAATAAACATTAAAGGGTCGGTAGTTGAGGGACAAATAATATTCCCTTTCATATACTCTTTGACAGCTTGGACAAAAAAAGAGCATATCACTTGGAAACATAACATTGCCATAGCGCATAACATAATGTCAAGTACGGTAAGTAAAAACACAATACACTGATCTTCAGTATTCAAAATAAATGCTCATAGGAAACTAAAGTTTGTGGTATAGGTAAGTAAGAAAGCTATTGTTGTGGACAGTCTAATGTTTGCTTTTATCTGCTCTGGAGTAAAAGCAGCCAACAGTTCCTATAATAACAGTTAGTTAAGCTGCTTAGGACAAGGAATATGTGCTGTGCATTCACTCGTGTTAAAGCAAAGCTGGGAATAATGTGACTATACTGTGGGCAAAAATTAGAAGACTTTTAATAGCTGAGCACAATAAAGCGTAGTCCTCTTTGCATGTTGTTCTCCAAACAAATATAAGCAGAGAGTAAATAAACAACCAAAGATACTATAAATAATATAGGTAAATAATGTGTATACGTTGTGTATTACACAGTCTTACGGCCAGATAAAAAGAAAAAAGTGAATGAATGAATGAATGAAACGCCCTTGGGTTGTGCTCAGAGCTGCACACCTTTTTGCATTCTCTATGCATCTCCTATGAAAACTGATGGTATGGGGGTTTTTTTTGCAGTCCACGCATGTCACCTACCAACATCATGTGTAATTCTGGCTCTTCTGTAGACTACTCATAAATAAGGACTACGTAAGCATAGAAAGACATTTAAAAGCTGGCTTTGGTTTCATACATGGTCTGCGTGAGAGCAAAATGTGCTTATGTTAAGGTCGTACCGCAAATTTTCGTGATTGTTACTGACAATACATTCTGACATGGATCCAGCTGGTTAAGGTTAGATTGGCAAAAGATGTGCTGCAAAATCCCCTGAAAAATCCCTCCAAAGTTTAGTTACAAACGTAATTTTATTTTATAAGACAAAGTTGAAAACTGAGTTGTATGTTCTTACATTTCTCACCAGCCAGAAATGAATGTGTTAAGAAGACAACTGATGTTTAGACAAGCAGATAACAAGTTTAATTCCTGCCCTCCTCAAAGGAAACATGGTGAGACAAACAGTCCCGTAACCCTTGTTCAGACTGAGTCATTTACCTCGTATGCCCTCAAGAAATGTGCTTGCTGGGAAAACAGGCGCCTTGGCAAAGTGTGCCAAAAATCTAAGTACAACACACTGTCCTAATTTGCTATTAAAGCTGAGCGTCTATGATTTCTGAGAACCAGAAAAATTCCAAATGTGGCCGTAACAGAAAATATAATGCAATCGTGGTCCCTCTTACAATACAAATAATGCAGAATGTAGCTGAATGTGATCATCATGCTGTGTGGGGCAGCTTAGAATATACTGTATATTCCAATTAGTTATTTATTTATTTATTTATTTATTTAAATAAAGACAAGGGTGGGAGTCATTCTGAAGTGTTATCTGCCGTACATCTATAACTACAGGTGCCATGATCAAACCAAATGTGAAATATTTCCAACCATATGGAAATGTGTGCATGATTACAATGTTTTGATTACAATCATGGAATGCCACACTATACTGTAGTACGTAGCATAGTAATTACATAGAAAACAATTCCCTGTGGGAAGTGGGGATTTCAGTATAATTCAACATAAGGCATGTACTTCATCAGTACAAAAAAGGGTTAACTTAACAATAAATATTCAACCACCTGTAGAGAGTAGGTTAAATGAAATTTAAACTGTTACCTGCTGAATGTCATTAAAGATTACTGCTAGATAAGCACAATACATGTCAGCAGATACAATACAGGAAAGCTAAAAAAATACCAAAAAATAAAAGAACATTCATATAAAGCTATGGATTGATACTATACCAAAGTGCTTTCCATTGGGGAGATGGACTAATAATATTCTTATGTCTCAAACTGTATTTAAAAAATGAAATAAAAGTCAAGACAATTGAGTAGGATGGAATGGATTTGGTCTACCTATTAAAATTATATATCCAATTGTTTATTATTTAAGGTATCCCCCAAGCCTATCATAATGTACAGACATTTCCCAATCTCATATTCACCTGTTGTTCATATGTTTATTCATTATTTCGAGCAGACCTCCATGTGCACCCACATGCATGTAAAAAGTAGACTTGGGCACCAGGGGGCTCTTCGTGTTCGTCTTCGTGCTCGTCTTCGGGGGGAAAAAAACCTTCGTATTCCGCGAATATTCGCCCGTTCCTGTCTTCTCTTCGGGCGAATATTCGCGGACATTCTTCGTGCTCGTTTAATCTTCGTTTCCTTCCCGGTTGCCTAGCAGGGGTTAATACGGGGTTAACAACACATCGGAGCAGCAGCAGCTGCCGTGAAGGAACGTGTGTGCAACTCTATTGGTCGTTTCGGCAGGGGGCTGGTCTGGCATCAACAAGTGAATTGCAGAACGCACTTCATTCGTTGATGGCAGGCCAGCCCCCTGCCGAAACGACCAATAGAGTTGCACACACGCACTGAGGTGTACTGTACACAAAATGACCTAGAGACAAATGCTCCAAGGAACTTGGCCTCCGTTTATCATACACAGTCACACATCCATAGATGTTTAATAAAAGAATAGGGATTATTTTACATTTTTAAATTGATTTTGGACCACTTGTAATACATGCCTAACATTTGCTACCTATTCACAATGGCATACTTTGCAACAACCCAACTTTTACTGGACAGGACTGGAAAAAAGCAGGACTGTCCACCAAAATCTTAGGTGTGTTGGCAGGTATGCGGATGGAAAAATGTTGGACAAGAACTAAAAAATAGCTTAGGGTTAATGTACGGTTATGTTTAAGATTAGTAGCAGTGCACTGGTTTGGTTAAAGATGTATTATGTCTAAATAATAATTTAATTTTAATTTTAATGGGTTTTAAAAAATTAAGGGGTTTATTTAAATGTATTTTAAAGTTAGATTTATTATTTAGTACTTTATTATATTTATTTAATGTTTATACTAGTGCTACCTACCGAGCTATAACTACCAACGTGTATTTGCATACCTAGATAGCTAAATTAGATGGGACAGGACTGGAAAAAAGCAGGACTGTCCCTGAAAAAGTTGGGTCTGTTGGCAGGTATGTGGATGGAAAAATGTTATAGTATGAAGTGTGAGTTATAGCGTTAATGCTAGTGAGTGTAGAAGTGAAGGCCAGGACAAATAACAAGAGGAAAGGTCCTTGTGATTTGTGCATTGTACGTGTATGTGTTATGTGTGTTATGTGTGTTGTCACTGTGTGTTATATGTGTTATGTATTATGTCACTGTGTTATTTGTGTTATTGTGTTATGTTTGGTTGGTTGGTTGTGTATCAGAAGGAAAATAATGAAATGGAAATGGAAAAGGAAATGGAAAAGGCGAATGAGTGGGCAATTGGCGACCCACTCACCTGTTTCACCCCAGATCAAAGCATCCAAACACTGTCAGTCCTAGACGTTTGGCAGCGGACTTCCAGAGCTCAGACACAAGGCCCTAGCGTAAGCTGGCCACTCTGGCGGAGGTAGCAGGCGTTGCCACACCGCAGACAGAGGCAGCCAGGGGGGAGAAACTGCCCTTACCGTTAGGGACATTTTGGGCATGACTCTAGCCAGGAAGCAAACTGGCACGGAAGAGATGCTGGCACCACCACCACAACCACCACCAGCAGCAGCAGTGAAAAATGGGAAAGGCGAATGAGTGGGCAATTGGCGACCCACTCACCTGTTTCCCCCCAGGGCAAAGCACCCAAACACTGTCAGTCTTAGACGTTTGGCAGCAGACTTCCAGAGCTCAGACACTAGGCCCTAGCGTAAGCTGGCCACTCCGGCGGAGGTAGCAGGCGTTGCCACACTGCAAACAGACGCAGCCAGGGGGGAGAAACTGCCCTTACCATTAGGGACATTTTGGGCATGACTCTAGCCAGGAAGCGAACTGGCACAGAAGAGATGCTGGCACCACCACAACCACCACCACAACCACCACCAGCAGCAGCATTGAAAAATGGGAAAGGCGAATGAGTGGGCAATTGGCGACCCACTCACCTGTTTCACCCCAGGGCAAAGCACCCAAACACTGTCAGTCTTAGATGTTTGGCAGCAGACTTCCAGAGCTCAGACACTAGGCCCTAGCGTAAGCTGGCTACACTGGCGGAGGTAGCATGCGTTGCCACACCGCAGCAAGTGCAACCAGGGGGGAGAAACTGCCCTTACCATTAGGGACATTTGAGGCATGACACCAGCCAGGAAGCGAACTGGCATTGAAGAGACGCTGGCACCACCAGCAGCAGCAGCAGAATTGGGAAAGGCGAATGAGTGGGCAATTGGCGACCCACTCACCTGTTTCACCCCAGGGCAAAGCATCCAAACACTGTCAGTCCTTGGCGTTTGGGAGCAGACTTCCAGAACTCAGACACAAGGCCCTAGCGTAAGCTGGCTACACCGGCGGAGGTAGCAGGCGTTGCCACACCGCAAACAGACGCAGCCAGGGGGGAGAAACTACCCTCTCCATTAGGGACATTTAAGGCATGACACTAGCCAGGAAGCGAACTGGCAGAGAAGAGACGCTGGCACCACCACCACCAGCAGCAGCAGCATTGGGAAAGGCGAATGAGTGGGCAATTGGCGACCCACTCACCTGTTTCACCCCAGGGCAAAGCATCCAAAGACTGTCAGTCCTTGGCGTTTGGGAGCGGACTTCCAGAACTCAGACACTAGGCCCTAGCGTAAATTGGCTACACCGGCGGAGGTAGCGGACGTTGCCACACCACAAACACGTGCAACCAGGGGGAGAAACTACCTTAAACATTACAGAGAAAAAAAATTAACTTTCCAAGCTAAGAGCTGGGTAACCCAACTTGGGCAGATTGAATTTAAGAAAGGCAATCTGCTCCATCAGGTGAGGTGCCATGCGTGAGCGCTGTGGACTCAGTATGTTTCCAGTCATAGAAAACACGCGCTCACTTTGAACAGTGGTTGGCGGACATGATAGTAGCTGCTGCGCAACCCATGAGAGTGCAGGCCACACACTCTTCTTTTCATCCCAGTAGCTAAGAGGATCAACATTAGGCGCAGAAGGAACTTCACAGAGGTAAAGTTTGACCATTTCAGCAGCACTACTCTCCTTTCTGCTGCTAGCTCTGTCAGATGGTCCAACTATACTCCCAAGTGCCTCTTCCCAAAACGCAGCTGCTCCACTCAGCTGTGTTGTGCTGCTTGTGGCACTGCTGCTGATGCTGCTGCTAGGAGTAGCAGACCACATCATCTCTTCCTCCTCCTGCACCTCTCCCTCCTCGGACAGCATTCCCATTTTACGTTGCCAGTCACGCACCTTGTTGACCAATTGCTCCCGGTAGCTACTGAGAACATTAAATTTCAAAGCTAGCTTTCCCTTAATTCTTGGATCGCAAAGGCACGCTAGCATCATTTCGGGACTCTCTTCCATTCGTTTGCGAAGGTGTACTTTTAGCAGATCCTTCAGCTTCCTGGCTATGGCTGCTACGTCAGGATGTAGAGTGCCACCTTGAACAGCCTCACGGTTTCCAAGGAACACATCCATCTTGCTGCCTAGATGGGAGAACACTGGGATTACCTGGGCCAGACTGGCAGTGTTTGAGCTTAAATTTTCTGTGGCATCCCTGAATGGTTTAAGGACTGCCATTAGCTGGGCGATCACTGTCCAATCCTCCCTATTCAATGGAGAGGTAATCCCAATATTGTGCTCTGAGGCAAGATTATGGATTGCCCTCTGCTGCTCCAAAATCCTCTCCAGCATGTCTAACGTGGAGTTCCACCGTGTACTGACATCCTGGCGTAGGCAGTGTACGGGAAGACCTGACCTCTCTTGCTCTTCCCTCAAAAGTTGGCTAGCCTTAACACTATGGTGAAAGTGCCCAGCGATCTTTCTGCAGCATTAGTTCCTTCTGACATTGCTGCCTTCACTACAAGATGGATGATGTGGGCTGCACAGCGCACACCAACAATATGACCATCTCGCAGCGCTTTCACCATATTGGCACCTCCGTCAGTTACCACAAAACCAACTTCAACATTGGTGCCCGCCTCTGCTCCCACCCAAAGGCTAAACATTTTCCTCATTGCATGCAGAATATTTTGGGAAGTGTGCTTTTCATCCATCACTTCTGCATGGAGAAGGAAAGATCGGTAGCCTGCTGCAGCAGCTTCCTTAGACACACCGGGCTGCCACCAGTGTGCTGTCAAAGAAAGAAAGGCATGCTGGCCGCTAGGTGCACTCCACAAATCTGTAGTGAAATGAACACACTGACCAGCAGCCTTGGAAAGCTCCTCTTTCACTGCTGCAACACAGGACCGATACAATGAGGGGACAATGTTCCTGCTGAAAGTGGAACGTGACGGAACTGTATATTGTGGAGCCACAGCCGCCATCAATTGTTTGAAAGGCTCCCCTTCGATCATAGAGAAGGATGCCCCTCCAACAGCAATGAACTGACCAATCAGTCGCGTTATTTTATTGGCCTGCTGTTTGGGCATTGACCTTTTGGATTGGAATGCCACAAATTGTTCCAGGGTGGGCTGGACATGCAGTGCTCCAACCTGCCTTGGTCTCTGGCTGCCAGCACTAGCTGCTGCTGCTGCTGCTGCTGCTATTGGCTCAGAAGAAGAAGCTGTTGGGGTTTTTCCACGGCCACCAGCTATGCTGCCTGCACTAAGTTTTACTTCTGCATCTTTCCCCAATAGCACAGCGTTGTGTTGAGTGCTGAGGTGATGCTTCATGCTAGCACTGGTAAAATGGCCAGACACTTTCCCTCTGCTTATTAGCTTCCCACAATGTTTGCACTTTCCATAGCGCCCTTCTTCAACATTTTCAAAGTGCTCCCAAATTGGGGCGCGCATAGCCTTGGAGTGTGCCTTGGGTGCTGCTCCTACTGCTCGGGGTGGATGAACAGAGGCAGAACTAGTGGTGGTGGGACTGGTGGTAACAGCACTGGCCATAGTGGGACTGCTAAATGCTTTAGATTTGCTAGGTTTTGCTGCTGCTGCTGCTGGTGGTGGTGGTGATGGTGATGATCGTAGCGGAGAAGGTGGAGGCTCAGGGGAAAATTGTGCACTAGTCATTTGGACACTGCTCCCTGAGGAATCTGATTCCTGACCACTCATCTCCTCTACTTCCTCTGGCTCATAGTCTAGCTCTTCATTAGCCAGATCGAATGGAATTCCTGCTAGGCTGGAGCTAAGACTGATATCGTCGTGAGACTCGTGACTAGTAGTAGTGCGAGCAGGAAGAATAGACTCTGCACTTGGCCTCTCAGTCTCAGGCTCCTCTGCTACCTCGCTAGGTGGAGTCCCACTATGTGTAGCCCTCTCTCTAACTGTCTTTACAAAAATTTTGTAAGGACTTGGTGGCTTGCTAGAGGTACTAGGAGGACATGGCGTGGCGGTACCAGTGGGAACAGTAGGCGCAGCACTAGTGGTGGTAAAGGCGGTGGGGGTGGTGGTGGTGGTGGTTTTCCCTACAAAGGAATGAGATCGCTTTTGTTTGGGACCCCTCTGAGTCTTGCTGCTAATTTGGCTCTGCTTGGTACCTTGCATGCTGCTTGTGGATGGGGAAGATGCTGCTTGGGGCAAAAGGCACTTCTTTTTAGTCACTACTTGTGCTACCCTTTAACTTTGAACGTGCTTCTGGTGCTTTAGGCTTTCCGTAAAAAACCATAGAGCTTGTGGGCCTAGCCGCACTACTACTGCCTGCTTTTGGTGCCTTTCCTTTACTTGATGATCCTTCAAGCAATGCTTCCCCAAATGATAAGCGAGAGCTTGGCCTACTTGGCCGACTAGACTGACGCAAAGGCTGCATCTTAGAACTGGTGGTGGTGCTGATGGTGGTGGTAGATGGAGCTTGTCCCTCCTTAGTCCCAAAAGGAGGATCCATTTCAAATTTTGTGTAGTGTAGTGTTTAAAAAACTATAAAAAAATAAAAAATAGGAAAAACGAATTAAAGACAAAAAAATTAGAGGAAGTTCTCTTCAGTGCTACTGCTTAAAAAGTAAAACTATGCACTACTGCACTGTGCTGTTGTGTGCAATCTGGCAAAGTGCTAAAGTTATTTAAATTATTAACTCAAGATTAACTATTTAATAACTAGCAGTATTTTATTTTTAATTTGAATTGACACGGGCCTAAGAGCTTAGCCTACTACTATGCTAGCCTAAAGCTATATTTCCTTACTATAAGTCTACCTCTAGGCAGACGCTCTCAAACCCACTAAGCTAAAGTGAGGTTAAATCAGATTCAGTATGATTTATTAATTAATATTAAGTTATATAATATTAATAGATTAGAAATAATTTACTTATATATTATGTATTATAGATAGAAGAATATAGATTATGAATTAGAATTTAGAATTAGAATTACTTATATTATAGATTATGAATTAGAATTTATATTGTTATATATTATTTATAATATATTATAGATTAAGATTAAAGAAGATTAGAATTATTTTAGTACTACAGCTAGTAGCTTGAAGCTTTGCTTAGTACAGCTCGTCACAGTCAATTTTTCTTGAAAAGAATTAGAAATAAAATAAAATGTCACAGCAAAACAGTTAGCTTCACTGCTTGCTGAACAAAAACACACAGCACTAATGCGGCTGCACTCACTAGCCCAACAAGTTCACTTCACTGATGGACTGAGGTGAGCAAAACACTAAGGGTACTTTTAATAAAATTGAAATAAAATGTAAAATAAATGAGAAAATCTTTGCAAAACAGTTAACGTCACTGCTTGCTGATCAAAAAAAAACACAGCACTTATGCGGCTGCACTCACTAGCCCAACAAGTTCACTTCACTGATGGACTGAGGTGAGCAAAACAAATGAAATAAAATGAAAGATTATTAATTAAGAAAAATTGACTTGGTCTCTTGCTGTTGCTAAAACAAAGCACAAACTATAGAGCTGCAGCACCAGTACTAATAAGATTAGCTGAACTATACGCTAGTAGTAATTAATTAATATTATTACTTTTATTTATAGCTAATTTAATTAACTATTAAGATAAGAAAGAATTATAGAATTATTGATATTACTGATTTTAGATTAGACACTAGTAGATGTCTTGAATGTCTACAGTACACTCTACACTAGTATACTATTACTAACTATAACTGACAAATATATATATAATTTTATAATGAATTCAATTATTAATTATATTAATTAATATTACTGATTTTAAATTAGACACTAGTAGATGAATGTCTACAGTACACTCTACACTAGTATACTATAGTATATATATATATGACTGACAAATATATATATATATAATATTATAATGAACTATTAAATTATAGACTCTATTAAATTATTATTTATAAATTCTATTTAATTTATTTAAGCAGGACAGGCAGTAGGCACTAGTGCCAGCCCAGGGCAAGGGCACTCCAGTGCCACTGAGACACTGGGTGCACTGTCAACTCAACAGCACTTACACTACAGTTGATGACAAATTAAATAAAAATTAAATTAATCAAATTATTATTATTAATTATATTAAGTAGCACTGAAGTGAGGATGAAGTACACTGTGAGAAATGGCAGGCTAAGGCTTACCAGTCTCACACAGAACAGAACAATCTCTCTGTAACGCTCGGATGCAGCACAGCAGTGTTGCCAAAGCAGTCACAGCGAAAAATGAATGGATCTCTCAGGCAAGCTCTGGTCTTATAAAGGCGCCTTCAGAATTCAAAAAACAGCAGCACAGGCATTGGACGAGACCCTTAGCGTGACGTCACAAGAGTGAGCTGATTGGACAGACGAGATCAGCTCACTCCTGTTTGAAATTTTGGCGGCTGCGCGGCAAAAACGAAGACGATCACGAAGAATCTTCGATTCTTCGTGGTTGTGAGTCTTCGTCTTCTCCTACGTTTTGCCGGCACTCTATTCTCTTCGGCGTGTCTTCGGAACGAACAAAAAAACGGCCTCTTCGTGCTCGTTTTCATGTTCGCCCGAAGACGAATGCGCAAGTCTAGTAAAAAGTATAAATTCACAGAAGAAAATGAATTATTAATAAAGTTAATAAAGTTGATATATATCTCCCATCTCTTCATGTAGGAAGCACTTCATAAGCAATGGTCAGCAACATGTAAAATTAAATGTGTGCTAATTGTGAGTGCTTGCCAAGCCTGCACTAACAAATGGAGAGATGCGCACGCATGTACTATGGTGCTGATTGTCAGGCAGCAGACGCCACCATTGGTAGACTAAAGAAAATCGATGTTTCTCAGGGAAATCTTGCTCATTTTTATAATGCAATTGGAAACAGGAACAAGCTTATTGGATATTTGAGAATAATCTAAAAGGTTTTGATTTATGTTTCTTAGTGTATACAGTTGTATGGGTTTCCACTGAGGCAGAACACAAAACAATAAGTTGTATTCATAGATTAAAATAGTAAATACAAACTGAAAAAAAACATTTTTAGACTCCTTCCTTGATACTTCTGGCAAATGCCATCCTGTATCTGTTAAAGGTGAAGTTATAGCTTAAGAAAGTTAGTGTGAGTTGAAAATGTGTGTGTTTTGAAATAGTTAAAAAATAACAATCCATAGCAACCTGAAAGATGTCATAGCCCCAATCAAAGTTGGATGTTGATTTAAACACACCACGATGGCACCAGTATATGAAATAATTTTGTAATGGTTCGTTTTGACAATGACCCTCTAAAAATCAAGAAAGATACTTTTTTCGTATTTATTTTAATATGTCATCACGCCTGAATATGTCACTTTCCATGACGATAACACAATTTTCCATAAGGGTCACAAATGGTGATATCGATGGTGATGAATGGGTGTGGAGTAGGTGGAACAGTACAGTAAACCACCATCTATAAAGATCAATCCTGCTACTAAGTAGAAAAATGAAACTATACAAGGCAATGGACTATTCCTGCGGATTGGTTTACTTCTTCCACCTTGCAACACAGTTGTCTTTATACCCAATTTGTCTTCTGTTCCAATACACACAGGCAACCTTACAAAACAATCGCGCAACGACAAGATGCTTTCATTTATCGTTGCCTTAGTCTCCTGCCACTGTATGTCTAAATGGTAAATGGAGCCGTATAATTTAGCTAGTACGAGCCGAATTTAACCTGAGCTCTGAAAATCTGTATATTATCATATTTCACACTGTTTAGGTTTCCTTCACAATACAAATTGATTCTTTCTTGGGATAAATCAGACACCTCTGTCTTCATACCACTGACATGCTGTAATATCAACTGATTTACCAAATATGTCCATAAACTCCTTATTTTGGGAAATCACTGTTCTTGTTTTGAGACATAATTTGGCTTCTCAAGGGGTGGGCAGAATCGATTGTGCAGTCATCGGAGTAAAATAGCCATTTGCCATTGTAAATAATCCCCATTTTAATGCTTCAATAAAAATACCAAATGAATGGTTATTAAATCCACTAAACAGAAACACATGCTGCAATTCACATGTCTTAGTTAAAATAAAAATGTTTTGAGAACAACAGCGAACAAAGGCATACGCTGGCGCATAAAGGACTCAAATGACTTAATTACAGTGTGTTTCAATGAAATAGATGTTACTATGGTGACCGGAAATACTGCTCACATCGTCACTGCAGATGTGGTATTGCCGCCTCATAACAAGTCAACAAAATGTATGAGATATTATGTTTGCAAACAAATATGAAGTAGGAGTCATAGTTCCTACTATAAAGGTGCATTGGGTTAAAGAGATTAAGGGGTTAAGGGAACTGATGGCAGTAACAATCTGTGTCACTGCTATCATTTCATTGGCGTGACTGTAGACATCTGTCACTGCTATTTTTATTATTTATTTTATTCATGTGACTGTTGTTAAAATGAACTAAACCTTTAACTTCTCTCTGTGAACCTGGGAGGACCATGCATGAAACACAAAACATGCTGTACACCCATTCAGTGTGATGTTATGTGCAGTTCATACAGAACTATGGATTTCACCGTCATAAACAGCCTGTGTCAACTAAAGAGGAAAGGTCGGGAATATCAGTTTATGAAGAGTTCGCTCTACACCTGGTTCAACTAAGAAACGAAATTATCTACAGTATTAACCCCTTAATGACAAAGCCCGTACATGTACGGGCTCAAAATGCATTGTTTTCAATGGGTTTAGGCACTGCCCATTGTCCTTAAGGGGTTAATGCACCTCACAAGAGAGAAATATTTTTTCAGACTTTATAAAACTTTTAGTAGACATTTAAGAAGATTGCCTAAAATAATTCGATATTCTTGCACTTGTTAAACCTTCTTGTTTGAAGTTTTAAATCTCGCTTAATAGCCTGTGACTATAGACAGCTCATTGATCTGTAAACATTTGAAGGGGAGTGAAAAAGAACGCCCCTAGCACGACTTGAACCATCAGCATGAGCAAACAGTGTAATTTAAACCTTCTCCTATTATACTTTACAGAATACAAAGGTAAACCAATGACTTAAGGCATAAAGGTATATAGATCCACTATTCTTCTGCAAGTAGACAACAAGCCATTAGGTTCTACCCCTTAATAAGAAAAACGATGCAGGCAATTTACCCAAACAGAAAATGCAGTCTTTAGTTGAAATAAAAACCGTTTATTGGGCCAGAAAAAAAGTAGCTTTTGTAACATTACATCTTCTTCTATACAAGCCCTACTGTTGGAAATGCATGCTCCATTCTAAAAATGACTTAAACACATTAGTCCATGACAGACAATTACAAAATACAATAAGACTCTCAAAGCAGAGTCATTAAATCTTTGTAACATGCATCTACCACTCTTGTAAAAATACAAATGTAACACTATCTTTTATAGCATATGGGCAAATTAGGAATTCTCTAATATATGAGTGGGTACAGACTATGACATAACAGGCACTTTCAGCTGTCATTATGATGTCCAGAGCCACCGTTTCTATATTGTAATTGAAATGTCTGCTTTCACATAAACCACATATTTTTAACATTAGTGCTTATTTCAACTTCCATTATGTATTATGAAAATTATACATTGCTACTTTGCCCAAACCATCGTGGATGAGAGCTATTTATTATACTAAGCTGTCTACCACACAACCTATTTTAACAAGGTTAAAGGTGCCGTTCCATCTACTCTGCTGAATGCATCACTTTTCAAAACTAGATTCAGCATTGGAAACATAATTCCTAGTAATTTTTGAAATGTGACACCGACGGAGGCGCTGATAACTTTCTGTGTTGTTTCAGTGTTATTAAAAATTAACTGGAAAGAATACAATTACAGCTCTGCCCGAGAGCTCAATAAATCTTTTCGTTATGTGGAAAAGCACCTTTAAAAGGTATATTTAGAGACAATATGTCATATTTAACTGGATTGATGATGACCAATCACCTATTGTAGAGAGAATACCGTTTGATTTATGAAATACCCCTTAAGAGTGCCAACTGTGTGAACTGTATGTTGGATGTCAACTTCATAACAGGTACCTTTAGGTGGGGCTGACTATAGGGTGTTTATTATGGCTGCCTCCTACCATGGAAAGAGTGGCGTTAATAAAAAAATGGCAGCATACTGACAGCTGATTTATTGTGAGATCATTTGGGAAGAAAATATCTGATCCCTGATTACTGGTATCATGTAAGGATCAGTAAACTGTGATGTCACAGGTGCCCCCTCTCCCGGATGAAATAATTTGGAAAAAAATCCTTTTCTACCATTATCTCATGTGATTGGGTGTACAGCATGCATGAAACTATGTGCCTATGAATAACTTAATTTGTCCTAAAATTCTCTGATGCCAGCTTCCACAAAAGGAAGAAAATAGCAATGTTTTACTTGTTACATTATATTATGTACCCACAGCTGTAAAGGATATATACAAGGGATTCATATTGAATCACACTGAAATTTAAAATTTTATGATTTTGCACAAAAAGACGTACTGGTTCGTTTGCTGTTTGGTTGTTTTCAAGCCCATAGGCTGTTACCATAAAGCATTGCATTATGGTTGCAATGCTTTATCCTGGGCTAGTTTTTGGCATATACAATGACGACACCTTACCTTGTCTATACCCAGTTTCTCATATTACATTTGGGAAAGGATAGTTATGAATACTCGTAAAGGATATTGACCAAGCACACCAAATGAAAAATAAGATCATCTGTGCTTTTTCCAGTCAGGGGACTAACCAGGGAACTAACCTAGTAACCAAACGGGCTAAACAGACATCTTGGTGATTCACTCCTAGAAATGATGTGCAATTGTCTGTAATATCTGCAGTATTTCCAGTATGCCTTCACTTTCATGAAAAAATCAATTGGAACCGTGTGTTATTTTGCTGCATGAATATGTTTTACCTTCACAAAAGAGCCGATACAGAAAGCAAAAGAAATGTGTTATTGTCAAATGTTGAAAGTTCTGAATGACTGCGCTAGAAACGTCCATTTTTAGAATACATTCTGCAGAACATTTTTACATAAGAATGCTTATTTGAAACTAAATTGCGGGAACATTATCAAACTGAGAGTACTTTCTTAAAGGCATAATATGCACAGGAATTATAGTATCTGTGTTTTGGATTGCTATGGCATAAAAACTATAGGATCTGAGAAGAAGACCTGTGTCATGTGACTTTTTTTAGAGAATGTATTTGTTAAACATTGCCATTCTTATCCAATTCAAAAGGTATTAATGCCAAATTTTGCATTGAAGAGATCATTTAAGTAAACCAATTTAGCTGAATCAGTCTCTGTTTGGTGAAATCAGAACAATGTTTCTTATAGACATACGACTTGGTCATTTATAAGGCAGATGTTGGTTTTAAATTGTAAACTTTCTCTGTCAATCACATTCCTGTAATTATAAATGCAGACCTTTATATCTTTATAGTAAAGGCAAAGGTACTTGGAGTCATACCATGGTAGTCCACAGTCCACACTAGCTTCCTATGTGAACATCTAACAGTTTTCAGACTATATATCATCAATTGTTGCAGCATTTTTCTGATTTGTGAAACACAGGTGACAGGCAGTATAATCCTCCTTTCCTAACATTTTAGTTATGCCTGTATAGCTTAACTCCTAGGTAGTCAATATATTTGGCGCCACCTGATCCCATGCTGGGCAGTGTTGGAGGGCTGCACTGTGGAGTGTAAAAACAAGCCCACTCATTTTGAGATATTAATTTTAAAACCTCTGGATTTGCAGCAATTGCTGGATTAGACACAAAGTGGAATAAATCATATGTAAATGGAGAAACCTTTACTTCCCATGACCCAATCAGAATACCCAAAAATCTGTAGGAGTTGCATAGTGCCCTTATCAGGGAATCAAGGCAGTAATAGATAAGGTTGATAATGGGCACCCCTGATGTATCCCTCCATACAGACCTTCTTAGAATCTAGCCAATGTGAGAAGTCTCGATCTGTGTTTCGCTTGCAATCCCATCTGGATTTAATAAAATGCTTCCTGCAAAGTGTCCAGGATTAGAGTTTTGCCCTCATGGACCAGAAAAAGCCTTGCTGGATAGATTTAGGTAAATTTCATTCCCTTGTCATATAGCTGTTTGCAGATTGATACAAAATCCATCCTTTTAGCAGTGATTATGACTGAATAGTCCTGAAACACAGCATGAGCATCTGGTGCAGGTCCTTCTTCCTATATGCCACCAGAATGTTTGCCTTGTCAACAAAATTTAGCAGTTTAAAGACTACAAGTCAAAATCCTGGGCCTGCTTCTAGGGTACCACTCTGTGGGCCTGTTCGATCAACAATGCAGAGGCTTTGGAGTATGCAAGGCACAGGGCTTCCAGTATCCACTTTTACAAAGCCCTAAAAATCTGGTGTGGTTTGATGTGTTCTCGAAAGTTTATAATCTGTCAATTGCGATTCTCCAGGTCATCAACCTTGGTTAGGATGGACTGAAGAGTTACAGTAGACTTGAAGCAGGTTGTCTCCTTGAGTTGTATCAGTTCATCCTCCAAGTCATTGTGCCTATTTTCCAAGGCTGTGATTTAGGTTAAGTTTGAGGCAATTTGCAGCATGGCATTGTCTACTGATGCATGAAGTGTGCGTCAAGCAGGGGCCACATGGTCTTAATGACCTCTCGCACTGATTCCTCTGCCTGTGACAGGGTGGTGGGTGTAGCCAGTGCACTGACCGAGAAGTCAGGTGATCTGCATTTCCTTTGGCACATCTTGGAAAGGTGGGCTTCTAGATGGCACCTGGGTCTTTTTCATTTTTTGAGGTTGTTTAGTGGCTTCTTTTCTCAGTCTTCCTCTGGGTTATGCCCCAAAATTTGTCCATTTCTCAAGGCATGTGAACAAACAGCTATCCAGCTCCCAGAGTAGATATCCAGTATATGCCTCCCAATTATATTGAGATAGTGTAGCTATCAATTCTACTAATGAACCATGATGAGGATGGCAGATCAGGAGTCAATAGGTCACATGTATTTGAGAGGGGAGCACCACATGTGCAGCTAATTGCTGCCTCCTCTCGCAGTTCCCTGGCAGTTTGCCACTAGGTCTGTAAATCTGCAGGTCAGGCTCAAACTCCAACAATGTCAGGTCAGTCTCTTGTGAACAATCCCTGGGCGTCTGACACGCTACCCAGTGGGACTAAGGGTCACAGTGGCAATGGAGCTGGCAGACTGATCTTAGGCACTTTAGGCACCTGGAAGGTTGAATATCCTTGATGTCCGCCCCCCAAAAGTCTGAATTTTTAAACACATAACTCTTGGAACAACAATAGATAATATGATAACTCCCCATTTTTAAAGTAGACAAAAAATCCTACATAGGGTTCTGTGGGGTATTAAATGTAATAAGGGAATTTTGCCAATCATCCTTTGATTATTGTTAAACAGAAGCAGAAATCATAAGTAAAATTCCAACAAAATTTTTTTTTGTGCTTTTAGTATCATTTTTGTTACATATTAGCACTAATAATTATTATGTTTTATGTATTTTTATAGTTTATATGTTTCAAATGAAAGCCCTACTTGTGATGAAAAAACCCTAGTGTTACAGTGAATTTGTGTGGTAAACACAGAAAAGCGGAATCATGATTGAGCCAATATATGGTGGTAATGCGAAAAACAGACCGTAGAGGGATAACAGGAAAGGTAAATGTGGTTCCACTGACTAGACTTCACAGCTAGCCCATAGATCTGTCCACTTAATTGTGTGTAGTGACAAAATACACCCATACCCCTATCCTTATTCTACCCCCCGATCTCTTCCCACCACTACACGGGCCCCGACAATGCTCCGCTATACGTCATCAGGTGATGTCCTACGCCACAGGGGAAGAGGGTTTTTTCCTGTCTTTTCGTTTCTTACTACTGTTAATTAATGTATCCTGACCCTGTGATTATCTGTTGTTGTTATTCATCACCAAATGATGGGATGTCAGGATCTGGAGTTATGATGTCAAGGAACAGCATTTTATCCTTTTCTTTTCTGTTAAATGTTCTCATTCCTTTTATGTAACCCCTTGAAAAAGTAAAATAATAAACATTGATTTACTCAAAAAATGGTTCAGAATTTAGGGTATGAAAAACCTTTGGTAGTGAAGAATTAAACACACTGGCATTTCTGTTGGCCGACATTTGGCAAGAAGAGAGAGACGTTAAAAAAGTACTTATCAATGTTTGTACACCCTTTTTAATATTTATACAGCATGCTTAAGCATAATTCTAAATATTTGCCTAACTACTACCAGGCCCGGACTGGCCATCGGGCACACCGAGCATTTGCCCGGTGGGCCGGGCCGCGGCATGGCCGGATTGATTTAGGGGCTGATGGAGCTGCAGCTCCAGGCCCTTACCGTAAAATAGGCCCAGTCAGGACCAGACTGACTGGGCCTATGCGGCCTTTACGGCCGCATTAACGCAGGGCATGAGGGGCGTCTGCACTTAAGCCCACCGCAACTTCGACCGGGTCCGCCACTCTAAGGGGCCGGCCTTATGGGTGTGCGGCCGCACAGGGTTTAAATTAAAACATCGGGGGGTTGTTTTTTACTTTATTTAACATCCTCCATGTTAAATAAAGTTTTTTTTAACTTTATTTAACATGGAGGATGTTAAATAAAGTTTATAAAAAAAAACAAAAACCCCGATGTTTTAATTTAAGCCCTGTGCCCTGGTGGGGGCTTCCCGACCCCTTAGAGTGGCGGACCCGGTCGCAGTTGCGGCGGGCTTAAGGGGCTCTGCCTTAATGAGGCCGCATAGGCCCAGTCAGTCTGGTCCTGACTGGGCCTATTTTAAGGTAAGGGCCTGGAGCTGCAGCTCCATCAGCTCCTAAGTCAATCCGGCCATGCCGCGGGCCCGGTCATAGTTTCTGCTCGGTCCGGCAATAAGGTAAGTAGGGTGAGGGAGGGGGGTGCAGTGAGAAGGGGCAGAGGGGGGGGGGTTATATAGGGGGAGAGGGGATAGATAGTGAGAGGGGGTACATAGTGTAGTGAAAAGGGGGGAACATAGTGAGAGGGGGTAGTGTGAATGCGTATGAGAATGAATGAATAAATGTGTGAATGCGTATGACAATTAATGAATTCATGTGTGGATGAATTGCTTGAATGATTTGTGAGACTGCATTAATGAATGTGTTAATGATTTGTGTGAATGAGTAAATGCAAAAGATGGTACATGAAGGGTGGGCTTTAACAATAAATAAATAAATTAAAATGGGCTGCTCAGGCTTAAATGCCCGGGCCTGCCTACTACCTATCCTGGTAGTGCTTTCTCTGCGGGGTTTGTTCTGTTAATTTAAAGAATTGTCAGGACACGGGTGATCAGGTCGGGTGGGAGCCCATGCGCAGGGGATACTTGGGGTTCAGTATGTAACCCACGGTGCATGATTATGCAAACAAAGACACCACAAGCAGAATTCCAGGTAATGCAGTGTATTTTATGTATATAACAGGACCAGCAAATAAGGGTAATACAGTCAAAGCAAGAAACCGGACGTATGGCAAAATAAATACCGGTAATAGGTCTTTTGGCAGGGAGCCCGCTTGGAAGGGCACGAAAGGCACACAGCCCGCTTGGAAGGGTACGAAAGGCACACAGCCCGCTTGGAAGGGTACGAAAGGCACACAGCCTGCTTGGAAGGGTACGAAAGGCACACAGCCCGCTTGGAAGGGTACGAAAGGCACACAGCCCGCTTGGAAGGACACAAAGCAGGGAGTCCACTTGGAAGGACACAAAGCAGGGAGTCCACCTGGAAGGACACAAAGCAGGGAGTCCACCTGGAAGGACAGAAAGCAGGGAGTCCACCTGGAAGGACACAAAGCAGGGAGTCCACCTGGAAGGACACAAAGCAGGGAGTCCACCTGGAAGGACACAAAGCAGGGAGTCCACCTGGAAGGACACAAAGCAGGGAGTCCACCTGGAAGGACACAAAGCAGGGAGTCCACCTGGAAGGACACAAAGCAGGGAGTCCACCTGGAAGGACACAAAGCAGGGAACCAGGAACAGTACAGGTGCAGGGCCATAGACTTCAATACAAAGGCCCTGACTGAAGGGCAGGGCAGGTTCATAAAGGCAGGGTAATCCAGATAACAAGGCCCAGCTGGATGTAGACTAGGGCTCAACCCAGGTAACAAGGCACACCTGAGTTCTGAGTGCTCCAGAGGGCGGAGGGTGGCCACTAGTGGTCGCAGATGTAAACGCCACAGGTATAAAAAAGCCATGGTTCAGGCAGCGAAAAATTGGTTCCTGACAATAATAGATGATGTGAAAGATAAGCATGTCCGCAACACCAAGGAAACCTATATTTAGAGATATTCTGCATCATGACAACGTAATAACCAATCAGCAGATCTCTCTCCTTAATTTGAAAAGCATGATGTTTCCTAGCGACTGCACATCTATGTAAAATTAACCTTTTGATTTTTAGTAGATGTATCAAGTAGAGAGGGTGCTGTATGCAAAATTAAAAAAACATCTAAACTGTACCCTGTCTATTTCCTAATTTGCTTCTCTCATATAATAAACACATTCTGTTTTTGCTTCACAATTTTCAAATGCTAGGAATCCACTAATGCATGTGTGTACACTATTCTATGTTAGCTATACATCCATGTCAGTTATTAAGGGTACTAAAATAACACAGTTTTTCAGTCTAAATACTGATATGGTAATACACATATCTTTTCAAAATGAGAAAGCAGATATTGTAATGAAAGACAAACATAAAGACTAATATAGTGCAGTATTTTTTATATATATATATATATACGATAACTCGTCCAAATATATGAAAATCCTACTTTTGATGTTCCACTCACAAAGCCAGACTCAACGGACCAGGCTCAACGGACATATATATATATATATATATATATATATATATATATATATATATATATATATATATATATATATATTTGTTAAGAAAAAAATCTCTTAACAAATGAGTTGTAGGTACTTCTTTTTTATTAACATTACTAATATATATTTATTATATACATTACTAATATATATATATATATATATATATATTTGTTAATATATATATATATATATTTGTTAAGAAAAAAATCTCTTAACAAATGAGTTGTAGGTGCTTCTTTTTTATTAACATTACTAATATATATTTAAGGTTTGGTGCTCCTCTAAATATGACTTTAGATTTCATTGGTACAATTTATTTTAAACTAGAATCTTTCAAGTATGTGTTTATTAAGTATTTGGGTGATCTTGTGACATATTGATGATAATCACAGATTAAAGGGACCATTTCTATAGTTTTGTTTTTAGTTTCATCTCTGTACTTCAAAAATAATATTCACTTACATTTAAAAAGTTATACACTTCATAGATTTGGCATAATGATTTGCTGTCCTACATTCCTATATCGTCCGCCAATATCACTAGTTTTTCTTCCTACGTCAAAAAATCTCCAGGGTGTCTGGCGTTGATTTCTTCCGTTTTGTAGTGAAACATGTAGTTTAACCATTTAGATTCTGTCATATTCATTATCCATACATAGTATTCCACATACATTTTTTGCTTACTAAATAGCATCAAAATCAAACACATTCTTAATTGTAAATAGATGAAGATATATTTTAGTATCAAATTCAATTTATTTATTTAAATCAATTATAATGTTTTATAGAAGAAACAAAACATCTCAAATTATAAAAATGGTATATGATATAACACTTATATATAAAATATAATATATATTATATATCATTGTGTTATATATGTTTATAAAAGTAAATTTCTATATCTATACATATCTTCACAATGTGTTTTATAAATAATAAAATATTATACATTTATTATACTAACATGGTTGTTTTATTTAATTTGAAATCTTCTTTCATAATTTACCTAAAACAATAAATACAAAGTAAAAATACATTTGGATAATATATATAAAAATGGTACAATTCAAAGTCAGAATTTAATCCATACAGGTATAAGGAATTAAATGAAAAATCAATTTTATCTCTGCTTGGCCTAGTTTTTTCAGGAAATTATCTCTTTTGTTTTTACATGTTATATCCAAGTAAATTTAAGATGATTTGGCTTTTTTCCGTGACTTCAGTCAAAGTGTATAGACACACTATGTTTTTTTACACCTTTTTTATATTCCTAATATGTAATGGTCTAGTTGTCCCTACATATTTCATTCCAGGTTAATAAATAAATTAAAGTTTTTTAGTATAGCAAGTGATTTGCTGATTTATTTTGCATTGTTTCTTTTTCCCTCCTTCAAAAAAGATTAAAAAGGCAAGTATCACAACCAAAAAACAAATCAGTTGTAGGTACTTCTTTTTTTATTAACATTACTAATATATATTTAAGGTTTGGTGCTCCTCTAAATATCACTTTAGATTTCATTGGTACAATTTATTTCTATAGTTTTGTTTTTAGTTTTATCCCTGTATTTCAAAATATATTTTCTATCTAACATCTCCATCATTTATAGCTTTCTATATCATTTGTTTCTTCCTCCCATTAGTGCATTTTTTTTCTTAAGTTTAAAAATTGTCCTTAAGTTTAAAAATTGTCCCTTGAGTATATTCTTTAACCAAAGTGTATAATGACAACTACTAAAATCTATGTAGCTATTAACATTCATTTTTTAAAGGTATGTATTTATGTCTATAATCTAAATGGTTAATTTCTATTGTACTGTATGCAGATGTTGTTAAAGTAATACCCCAATTATTGTTATTCAAATGTGAAAGAAAACATTTTCATTACTGTTCTGTACCATGCCAGATAATAAAAACAAATGATCTATATAATGGCGATAGGTTAATACATTTTGCTCCCAGATGTTCCCAATGGGACTTGTGTGATTTGCCTGGGTGCACACTTTGTGCCCACCGCCATTCCCCTCTTTTGGAGGTAAAAAACATCCAGAAACAATTGTTTTCCAATACATTTTTATTCCTTCTAATACCAAATCAATTTGTTGATTGAGGAGATTTTTAAATTTAAGAAAAACTGCTCCTAATCCCTCCATGTTTTAAATTAATGTAAAAGAATGTGACATCACTGGTCACTAGGGTATAGTCATCCTGTCATTTCCTCCATGGAGGAAGGGTTAAAGTATACCATCCAGATATTCTGGCAGTTGTGATATAACTGAATTAAACCCTGAAACTATCTTCCTGGGGGAGGGGGCAAGTGGGATTTTTATGGCTATATAAAAAATTGGAATTCAAGGAAACGTTATATTAAAGTAAATAAATTCTCTCTCTTTTCTTTTTGCAAATATGTAATTCATATTTCCTTAATATCTACATTTGGGTCTTTTTGGTAAATATCACTGCTTTTAGAGGTTCAGAAATGCTTCACTTTCCCCCATGAATCTGCCTGCAATCTTCTGGCCTCTTGGAGTCCTTCCACAAAAAGGTGGAGCCACAGGACACACACAATGGGGGTAGCCTCTCCCCATTCCACCAATAGAGGCAGAGGGTGTGTGCAAAGGCTCCGCCCTTTAGCGGAAGTACCTGGATAATGGAGCTGATACTTGGGAGAAGCAGAAGAAGGAATACAAAAGACAGAAAAACACGAAGAGGCAAGAGAAAAAGCAAAGCTGCGGAATAGGAGACAGGGACATGGAAGCAGTCGACTGAGAAGTTAGGGAGACATTGAGAGACAGCGTGAGAGAGTGAATAAGTGTGTGACACAGTGAGTGAGAGTGTGAGTGAACTAGTAGCTTCTATCTCCAGCCAACACCATACCCAAAGACTCCTTCCACATAAATCTATGGATGGCACCATAATTAAGCATACATGTTTTATCTAAACTTTGTACACTAACTACCAGCTAATTTCCACTTAAAGCCGTAATAATAATTCCTAAATAAACATTATATTAAAGGCCCGGTTGATGCACGATTTAAAAAAGATCTAAATCTGAATATCGTTGTGTTGTAGCTCTCCTCTCACAGGGTGTTGTAGCTCTCCCACAGGGAAAACAAAAACATAAAATTTAACACATGCAGGAAACTAATCCTTTTCACAGATATTCGTGATGCTTGTAAATCCCATACATATACGGTATTTCACACATTGTAGTAATATTTGCGAGACTGACCCAAAACAGCTGTAACATATGCTGAGAAAACAACCTCAATTGTTAAGGGACGCAGCAGTCTCTAAACGAGTATTTCTGAAGTCTGTATGCATATTAATATATGGAAACATTTTCAAAGCTGGAAAATAGGATTTCTGTTTTGTTTTTCTCTTCCTGTGCTTTTCTCATCTACTGTATGGAATGTTCTTTTAAGTGGAACTGACATTCATAAAATAGAAACTTAATTCAAACCTGCACTAAAAATCCTCTTGTGTATTATTAGAGATTAGTGGTAGCCATTCCGGCCACACCAGGGCTGATCCAGACCCCAGGCTTGCTTTTCCATACTTGGTATGTGTGAAAAGGAATTAATAACTAATAAGAATATCTTTATAAAATACCAACAGATTTTGCAGCATACTACAACTACGTTGTGCATAAAAATTAGAAGTTTGTAAACCAAAGCTTACAATCTTAATATAAAAGGACAACTCAGCTACTTTACACTATAACATTATGGTACTTTATTTAGAAGATTTGTGGGGGATATATGACAAAGATGATTATAGCATATTAAGGTATAATGTAAATTCTGCCCTTAATGTAAGGTGCTACCATAACAACAATACATCTTAATATCCAGATCATGATACTACTGCCAGTAAGAATGGGATTCCACAATGTAGGGAGTAAATCAAGGAATTCCTTTACATGGCAGGAGAAAATACAGGTAGGTTGAATAAATAGACTTGTTATATACTTTGGGCCCTCAGATCGGTGAGCGGGAATTGACGTTCCATTTCTCATTTTTTAATAGTGTCATCTGGTTTGGAATAACACATCCTATATATTGCCCCTAAAAGGTCTTATAAATTATATATATAATATAATACTATAGTCTTCGTCATTGACTGTGCACGCAGAAACACATTATCATTTATCATTTATTCACTAACACAGACCATCGCAACGAAGCCTATAGTCCACTATTGTGCATTATGAAGGGCCTTTCAGGAAGAGCATGGTTGGCCGTCTTCATTTTCCTTAACTATAGATCATACATTTAAAAATACTTTAAAGAACAAACTTGTCAGGGTTATTTCATCGTAATGAATAGTGAAATTGGAGAGTTCATACCACAACTCTCTTGCAAACTCTCTATCGAATAACCCCTCTGGGTGCTCTGATGCAAACAAAATAAATTTCCTATTGGTTTCAATGGCAGGGGATCCATTTTTACCACTTTGCACCACAATTGGTCTTCATTCATAATCACTTTGGTTTATCATTGCATTCACACACTTAAACACACACCTTCAAAACCAGAAGCTTCCCTTCACTTTTGGATAAACCATAAACACTAAAGAACAAGTCCACAAGGGTAGAGCAGTCAGCACTACATTTTACAATTTCAAAATTAAAAAAATAAATGTGCAAAAACAACACTTTAACCACTTATTTCCAAGCTGTGCTATGTTTCTATTGTAATGGATGGCAATTTTCAGGTATTGAGGGTCACTTGTCAAAATAAGTCAGAGCAATAAGTAACAGCAAAAATAGATCAGTGAGCGTGTCCTTATGTGCTTTTCCCTTGAAACCCTTTAGCTGCCGGGTGGCATCGCTCTGTCATTGCTGCACATGCACCTGGCGCCAAAGTAATGCAGGCTCTGCTCACAGTGCCCGGGGAAAGACGAGTTTATCCCCGCTTACAAAACACGGCGGACTCACCCACAAGTGTTTTACTCCTGTGGCGAATAGGTCTTTATTAATAGTGGGCGCTTACCTGGCTGCGCTGCGGTACTGCTGTTTCAGCTCTGTGCGCTGCGCCTTGGGACTTGCGGCGCGCTTCCTGCTCCCGCTGCTGTCCGCCGAGGCGAGCTGGGTGCGCGGGTGGCCACCTGAGGGCTCTCCGGGTATCCCGTCAGGGCTACGCAGCGGGGCACGCTCCGGTGGCAGAGTCTTGGTGGTGGCACCACAGCCGGGGGTCCCCTGGGATTTGCCGGCGCCGCTGTATCTCATGGTGCAGAAGGGCACCGCATACCAGGGAGTGAAGCGGCAGCCTGAGAGACGGGCAGAGGCGGCTGCGGTATAGCGAGGAATGGGGGGCTGCCAGAAATACCCCTCAATGATCCAGGGATGTCAGCAGAGTCAGAAGCCCCAGCCAGAGGATGCATCTCCAGCTGGCCAGAAAGTTCATGCCCCTCTGAGCTGCTGCTGGGGACATTTCATTTTCACCCCACTGTCTCCTCATCCATCCTCTTCTCTGATGACAATTTGGGATTAAGGAATGTTCCCACTAAGGATTGCCACAATAAATGGGAGAACTGAGTGGGTACCTCTGCCACCCACCCACCTTACTCACATCCCTACAACCTACCTATAGCACTGGGTCTTTAGGAGGGTGTTGGTTGCAATCAATGTGTGTGTGTGTGGGGGGGTGACAGCTAGCTTTAAAAATGGGTCAGGAACAGAAAAAAAATATTCACCTTTAATAGCATCACTTGAAGAAAAAATAATAAAATAAAAAAGCAAAGCTAGTGTAGGTGGTTTGATAAAGGAAAGCCAGCTAGCTCTCCAGCACAAGTGCAGGAAATGTTCCACTGACCTACATATTTTTCCAAACATACGTGACCTTTTTTTTTTCTTGCTGTGTAGGAGGAGACAGGCGAGGATCCAAGGCAGAGAGAGAGAGAGGGAGAGAGTCTGTGAAAGAAGAAAGTAGAGCACAGAACAGGGTGGATTCTCAGAGGCTGTGAGCAAATATCAGCAGGGAAATGTGTATGTTTATAATCTCTTCTGAATCTCCTTCCCACATTGTGAAGCAGCCACATACACACGCTTACGCATGTCAACCAGCAACACTGAAACCTAATCAAGATGCATAAAATGAGAGTGTTACGGTGATTGCATGTGTTTGCTAGTCATATTTCTAGGGTTATGATATCTATTTAAAGCAAGAGTAAAGTATTCTTATAATGGAGGCACTTTCTTGGTCCTTGTTCCCGACCTTCTTGGTAAAAAATGGCTCATGCTAGCACATTCTTATACTTAGCCCACAGAATGTTAATAAACAGCATGTTTACTTAGATTTATTATTATTACGGCCATAATAAATGCAGCAAATAGAGCAGAGTAGATAAAAATGCAAAATCAAACAGGGTCAGGCATTACAGGAGCTGTACATTTAGATGATTGAAGCCAGGGGAGACGCCCCAGCCTTAGGCTGTCCTTGTGAAAATGCATCTTCTATCTGCGATCCAAAATGCCTGGGCTAGACTAAATGGCCCAAAAGTTCTCTTTGCGCATTCAAGCCACTACATTTGTAATGAAAGTGTGTCACCAAATAAAATAATGTGGAGTATGCCCAGCTTGGACCTGCCTGTGGTCTCACAAGCTCCTCTGTCTTCAAGACCATAACCAGCCCCATGAAATCTGTGCTTACTTGTCATGTTTTGTCATCTTCTATCTTGGTGTTATAGACTTTTTAAATGTTAACTTTCTGAATGTCCTGTTTACAAAAATCTGTCTGGAAAGTTCACACTTGCATAAAATGCTCTAGTACATAGAATAACACCTATGTCTCAGGAGATGTCGTGATCCCAGTCTACGAAATATCATAATACCTTTGGACATAGTAAAGAAGTCCCACAATTAAAGGGACAGTTTAATGTCCCTGACAGCCTCATCAACAGTGGTCGGCAAGGTGTCTGTCACAAAGAATTTCACCACTGAGACCTTTAGAAAATTATAGAACTGGATGTAAAAAGAGAAAAAGGGCAGGCCAGCAAGGGTAAAAGGGGACAGCAAGAGAGAAACATATATGCTTTTTGTGATAATGGTGGCTTTGAGAGGCCAGGATTTATGTTTGTTTGTTTTATGTATTGGAAACACCATTCAACATAACATAAAAGAATATTGTTTTTTTTTAAACTCTACTATTTATAATATTTTATTACTGAACTGTTTATATGCATTTTTGTTTATCAGTGTAAACATTTAGCCCACAGAGTTGGGACCTCAAGAGCACTTGAGCAGAACGGTTACGTGCTGCTATGCAGTGTGCAAGAGATAACTGCTTTTCTTCCGTGTGTTTAATGCAGAGCATATTGTCAACCTCTCTAATTAGAAATGTATTTTGCCACACATTTGTACGCAGCAGCATTGTATATTGTTACATTTCGTAAGGAATGAGAGTGCCTTTATTATTAAGTCATATTCAGGCTTCTGCAGATATGGTGTTTGTACAATTTCCAGGCTCCTTAATATTGTGACAGTGAACACCAGGGTGCCATTTAGGCAGATCCCGGAGCTATTGGAGTCATGCTGAGGTATCATGTGCTGTAAATTCACATGGTTATTCTCCTGAGGCTTTTTTAACATGCTTCTCGTTAACCCTCTTTTGATTGAAATAACAATTTTGTGCTACTTGACCTATTTGTGAGCTGTGATATGCTGTAGCCCACATTGAATAAATGCATTAGTCTAAAAAAATCTAACTCTTGTTGCTAAGACACATGAAACCAAGGACAGTATGACGCACAAATGGCTATTATAGCTCTCTGTACTTATTAAAGGAAACCAAAAAAAAAATACACTGCTTACAGATTGAACTGTTGTAAGTTTTGACTTTGGTTGTATTTATACAATTAAATATTGTGTGTATTCCTATATATATTTTATTGAGAACATTTTTAGGATATGGAGAGAGCACAGGAGGGAGTCCTGGGTACTAAAGTGTGTGTGAGGATCTTAATTGTTTATTACTACTTCTGTTGTGAGCCTTAAGGTAATAGAGATTTATTTAACATATTTTAAACTAGGGGAGTAATTTATTGTTTTAAGTAAAACAAAACTTATAGTCCAGTGAAAATGTGCACCATGCACCCTATTCGTGCCTATACCTTATTATAATGCTCAAGTGTTGAGGCTGCCTAGAAGATTCCTTGCTGCGCACTTTCTAATGTCAGAGATCATGTGACGTTGCGCTGTAGGTTGCTTATATATTTTTTCTGTGGGAGGGGAGTGTTAAAAATGTGCTACGTAATGCACTGATTTTTGATAATCATTGTTCTTGGTCATTCTCTTTCCAGGCCCAGCTTGGAAAACTTGATGAGGTACCCGACATCATAGATACAACAAAGTTCAACAATCACATTACATGTTTTGCTTTGAAACTTTGTGGCAACTTTTGTTCACTGAGTTTTTCCTTTAGTAAATTACTAAATTAAGATTATTTCAATAACCCAATCAAGTTCTACAAACTGTCCCCTAGTGAGTCAACATTACTTACTGATTAGTATCCAAAGATAAATAAAAGTGTTCTTAGTCGTTTATATTAACTAATTTAAAAGTAAAATAGTTAAGGGGTAAAAACATACAAGGCCCCAATACACCTAATACAACATGTATATTAATGAGGTCAACTCTGCGTTTGTGGAGCTATCCATACCTGTTTATCCACTGATCACAGCCTGAAAGTTGGCATGCACAAAACATTCCTTAGTGGGCCCGACTGAACTTTAATTACAAAGACGTAATGAACTATGGATGGGATAGACATAAGCATACCTGAAAAGGTCCCAGGTTTGACCTTGAGTTCCAGGAGAAATGTTGCTTCCTTGGAGTCTCCGGATCAGTTTCCTCTTTCTATGGGCAGTGGAGCAGCCTTTTGCCACACCCCCTACTGTTGGCCTTTATGTGTGGCTAGCCTTGCCCCTCACGAAGCCACACCCACAGAAGTGGGCCACAGTGTTTATTTAATACACTGTTATTCTGACTCTTTTTAGTCTCCATTAAATTGTATTTTATACCTAAAACCATTTTTTTGCTGATGTTGTGGTGCCATTGCTTTCAATGTGATGTCAGATATAAGACTTATTAACCCCTTGATGACAATTGCCGGTCCGGGCACGTCACGGAAATTCAAGTCGATAACGACAAATGACGTGCCAGGACCGGCACGTCATTAAACGGGTGCAGAAAGCGATCTATTTTCGCTTTCTGCACCGAAACGGCGTTGCTGTAATGCCTCGACCTCAAGGCATTCAGCAACGCCATTATCGGCACAAAGGGGCCATCTCTGGCCCCTCCCCGGGGCGTCAACATCCGCCATATGGAGGCGGACGCCCGTTTTAAAAGCGTTTAGGAGGCGATCAACGATCGCCTCCTAAACTTAAATGGTGTCGCTGGAATGCCTCGATCAGGAGGCATCCAGCGACACCAAACACTTACCTGGGGATGGACTGTGACCGCTCCGGAGAGCGGTCACAGCCGCAGCTGCCGGTGATCTTCGCCATCAGCAAGATGGCGGCGGTCCGGGAAAATTCAATAAAGAAAATCAATAAAGTCTAAAAAGTTCGCTAGACGGTCTCCTGACCCTCTAGAGAACTCTGGCTCCACTTGCAGGTTGAATATAGGTACTGCATTCAACCATGCAAGTCAATGGAGCTCAGCTTTCTAATCACAGTGTGATTAGAAAAAATAAATAAAAAATAAAATTAATAATAATTAGAAAAAAAATAGTAAAAAACCAGTAAAATGTAAAAATAATTTCCCACTGATGTCACTATCAGGGGAACCTTCAAGTTGAAAAAAAATGTTAAAAAAAATAAAAAAAAAAGACAAAAAAAAAAATATATATATAAAAAATATATTTTTGTGAGCAAGTCCTAAAATTAGCATATTAGCTTAAAACAATTCTCGCATGGAAAGAGTTAAAATACTGGCATATTAAATGCCCATGGGGTGTATACTTTTAAAAAATGTATGATTTGATGGGGTAAATTGAATTGGCCGGGTTCAACAAGGTCCCAATTAACACGGGGGGAAGGATGGCCACACATCTAATTTCCAATTAGAAAAATGCACACGTACCAAATGTGGCCTTTTAGTTCCCCCCAAAAATGACAAACCCGTGCATGTGGGGTATCACTGTACTCAGGAGATGTTGCTGAACACATATTGGGGTGTCGTGTGACAGCGGCATATACCAGGAGCTGTAAATTCATACATAAAGTATGTGTGTGTGGGAAAAATACACACACAAAAATACTACTGCAAACTTTGAAAAAATGCTGGTGGTAAAATGTGTGCATGCAAAGAGTTAAAATACCAGCATTTAAAATACCCTGGGGTTTCTAGTTTTCAAAAATATATGGTTTTGTTGGGCACACTGAAATGGCCCGGCTCAAAGATGTACCAAATGCCAAAGTTCAACATTGAAAAATGCGCATGCCCCAAATGTGGCCCTTTTGCCCCCAAACAGCCAGGCAAAATCATTAATGTGAGGTATCGCTGTACCCAGGAGATGTTGCTAAACACATATTGGGGTGTTTTGTGATAGTGACATATACCAGAACCTGTTTATTCATACCTAAAGTAAAATGTGTGTGAAAAAACAAATGCAAAAAAAAATACTACCATAAAGTTTGACAAAGGCTGATGGTAGAATTAGTGCTTGGAAAGGGTTAAAATACTAGCATTTGGAATACCCTGGGCTGTCTAGTTTTCAAAAAATATATGACTTGATGGGGTAAATTGCATTGGCCGGCTTCAAAGATACCCGAAATGGCACATGGGGGGAAGAATTACCAGATTTGGAAAAAATGGCTTTGAAATAGCAAAACGCTACCTGTACTTATTGCTCCATAACGTGCAGAAAAAAGCAAAAAAAACATAAAAACATTGGGTATTTCTAAACTCAGGACAAATAGTAGAATCTATTTAGCAGGTTTTTTTATTACCTTTTATAGATGAGTAAAAGATTTTTCAACTAAAAGTTAGAAACAGTCATTTTTTTCTAAATTTTTCACCATATTTTATACTTTTTTTAATAGTAAATAATATGATACAATCAAAACAATGTCATCTAAAGAAAGCCCTTCTTGTCCTGAAAAAAACAATATCTAATGTGTGTGGGTTCAGTAAACGGGAAAGAAGAAAATTACAGCTAAACACGAGCAGCGCAGAAATGTTAAAACGGCCATTGTCACGAAGGGTACAAAAAGTAAAATCAGCCTTTGTCACGAAGGGGTTAAACACAAACTCTAAGTACAGCCTCATCGCTGGAGGGACACGTTAAGCCGGTGAGCAAAGTTATTTTACTTTCAAAATATATGACGTGTTTCCCAAGACCACTAAATATGTATCATCAACATGGTTTGTGGGTAGTTTCCATGGTAGATTTCTTTTTTCTACATTTAAAAAATATTATTGTTAAGGATTATATTTATGGTGTTAGAATGCTAACTGTATAAGTGTTATATTCATTTTATGGGTGAATCCGGTCACCTCAATCTGGTGACCACAATGCATATAAAAGTGAAGGACATAAGTGAATACCTTTTCTTTATATAGAATGTTCTGACATGATTTAAATTCACATGTAAAAAAACTCATGATTTTGAACAGTACAAGATAAACTAGTAATACAAAATCACATTAATTAACATGGCATTGATTTGCATTACAATATACATTTGATGGCTGTTAAACTCATATGAGCATAATGCACTTTATGCCACCCATTGCCCCTGGAAGAACAATAGAAAAAAAAAGAATCCTGCTGACGGCTTTTCCTGTTGCGCAAAGCCCTGTCATAACTGGGGTCAACGGATCAGGCAGGAGTCTCTGCATAGACTGAGTATCCTGCTGCTGCCTTAGACTTCCTCTTTGGTACCATCTGCAGGCAAGGCAGGGTTCTGTGTCAGAAGCTTGAAGGCAGGAGAGAATGGCACCGGTATACAGTAATCTCTACAAGCAAAAGAAGCCTAGGAGCACCCCAGTATACAAAGGCCACTGATGATAATAATCCTCAAGCGTGCCATGAACATCCAAAGTGATTGAAGGCATACATATATATGTGTGTGTGTATGGAGAGAGAATATGTGTTTGTATGGGCAGATGTGTGTATGGGCAGTGTATATGTGTGTGTATGGGCAGGGTGTGTATAGGCTGGCGCGTATATTTGGGTAGTTTTTGGCGTGTGTAAGGGCAGTGCATGTGAATATGTGTATTTTAAGTCTAGTCATACTATTATTGTTTTGATTTCCTGTAACAAACGTGTAACATGGGTTACTGTTCAGTTGTTTTTCTGTAATATTTAATGTATTATATTAACTAGTGATATGTTGGGATTAAATGCTCTGATAAAGCACCTAATTCATTTTCAGGTTATTCTAGGTTATTATTTGAAACAATGCCAACTGATTTTATATGATTCATTTATTTGGATATACATATACAGTATATATATATATATATATACTTTCCTTTCTGGCATATCAGAAGGTATTTTTTAAATTTTTCGTCATTTGTTAACCCCTTGATGACAATTGAAGGTCCAGGACATCCAGTTAGTGAGAATTGACGTGCCAGGACCACCATGGCTTTAAACAGGTGTAGAACGCTCGCTTTCTGCACCCAAACTTTGTTGCTGTAATGCCTCAATGTCGAGGCCTTCAGCAACACCGAGATCTCCCTGGGGCGTCGTTCAATAGTGACGCTGAAATGCCTCGATAGTGAGGCATTCAGCAACACCAAACAACCACCCCCAGATGGCGGCGCGTCCTTTAAAAAAAATAAAGAACTTGGTAAAGTTTCCAAGAGGGTCTCCCCTTGCAGGTTGAATACAGGTACTGTATTCAACCATGCAGATCAATGGAGCCCAGCTTTCTAATCACAATGTGATTAGTAAAATAAATGTAAAAAAAAAAAGAAGAAAAAAAATTGGTAACATCTAAAAATAATTTCCAACTGAACGTGCAGAAAATTTTTTAAAACATTGGGTATTTCTAAACTCAGGACAAATAGAATCTATTTAGCAGTTTTTTTCATTAGATTTTATAGATGAGTAAAAGATTTTTCAACTACAAGTCAGAAAAAGTCATTTTTTCTCAATTTTACACCATATTTTATACTTTTTTATTTATAGTAAATTATATAACACAATCAAAATAATGACATCTAAAGAAAACCCTTCTTGTCCTGAAATAAACAATATATAACTTGTGTGGGTTCAGTAAATGGGAGCACCGCAGAAATGTTCAAACTAAATCAGCCATTGTCACAAAGGGGTTCATATAGGTATTGTGTTTATATATAATGTGTGTGTGTGTTTGTATAATGTATGTGTGTAACGCAAGAGAGCTAATCCAGGATATTGTATAAAGCATATATTTATTTTAACATAGATCTATTGTACGAAGAAGAGTCTTTCTTGTCCTGGCCTTCCCGTGATGGCACATTAGCCTCCTGAGCACAGACAGGCACCTACAAGATTCAATCCCAGTAAACATAGAAAATCTAGGACCTACACCTGCTACTAGTCCACTAAAGTGTCCCTTGCAATGGCAAGACCTAGGGGTGCAGTGGCAAGTCCTGCAGGTGCAATGCCCCCGGCCTCCCACATGCTATGAAAAGTACATCTGTACCATAATGACAAAGTGGAGCTAAATTATACTAATTATGTGGGTTGGGCAGAGTGGGTGGTGTTTAGGGGCAGTGGATGTGGTAGATATTTAAGTAAGTAATTGACAGCTATTCAAGTGTCCCTGAAATTTTTGTTTTAAATGTTAGGAACTATGCAACACCACAATAATTTTTTTACTATATCTAGCCTTGGGTCAGCAGGAGCTGCACAAGCAAACAAAATGCATGCGGATAAACTGTATGTTGATCCAAGCATTCTTTACCTAGGTACTGCCAATCTGTTCATAAAAAGAATGGCTTCCCTGGTAATTATAATGAATTTACTATTTGCATCATGATTACAATGTGCCTCCAATTCTCCTGAATTACTCAGCAGTCCTGAATACACTGATGTGCACAGGAATATTGACAAACTGGAAAATGCACATGACTTTGATTTGCATGCCACAAAATGAGATGCCCCAATATTATATTGTGGTACTTTAATGTTTTCCACGCTTGACATGTTATCTCATCGGAAGCTACATCTTGAGCTCTGATGGATTCTCGAAGGAACTGGAATGCTCAAGGCAATGTTTATTCAGAGCAAATCCAAAGTGATTCCATGCAGTGCCAGACTCAGCTCCAAGTGATTTCTCTGACTTTTTTCGCAGTTAAGATGAATAAAAAAACTAAATGAAACCTCAAGCCCTTATAAGTTATAGGGTGATATTTTTATTTTTTTCAATTAACCTTCTTGTCATTTCCAATGTAATCTACTGTGGACAGATTGCAGCTCTGTTTTAACTAATTTTAATTGCTTAAAGGACCTCTCCTACATTGCTATTAAATTATTTCTCTAAATAAAGATTATATATATATATCTTAAATTAACTACAAAACCACTTAAGCAGCTGTAGTGATATAATTACAATAATATAGATATGTTATGTGATATGTTACACAGTACCTGTTTATAGGTACGAGTTAGGAGAAGTTAACATTCTAAGTGGTGAAACCTTTAAAATGCATATACAAGTGCCTACAGTCATGTGAAAAAGAAAGTACACCCTCTTTGAATTCTATGGGTTTACATATCAGGACATACTTACAATCATCATGTACCTTAGCAGGTCTAAAAATTGGGTAAAAACAACTTCAGATGAATAACAACACATGAGATATTACACCGTGTCCTGATTTATTCAACAAAAATAAAGCCAAAATGGAGACGCCATGTGTGAAAAACTAAGTATACCCTTACTGCATCCACAAGAATTAAAATGCTAAGTAGCAGTTTGCTGTTAATCGAATGACCTTGATTAATTGATCGTCAACAAGTGTGACCAAGGTTTTAGCAGTTTACTGGTCTGGAGCATTCAGGTGTCTGTTAACACAATGCCAAGCAGGAAAGACAATCAAAAGAAAAGACCAGCTGTCAATTTGGAAAGGGGTATAAGGCCATTTCCGAAAAAAATTTAAAGTCCACCATTCTACAGTGAGAAAGAGTATTTAAAAGTGTAAACTTTTCAAGACAGAAGTATGGTTTGTTTGGAAGGGTTCCCAAGAGAACGCCTCCTCTCTAAAAAGAACATGGCAGCACGTCTTAGGTTTGCATCTAAAAAAAATCGCAAGACTTCTGGAGTAATGTCCTTTGGACAGATGAGACCAAAGTGGAGATGTTTGGCCATAATGCACAGTGCAACGTTTGGCTAAAGTCATCACAACATGTCAGTAAAAACACCTCCTACCAAGCACAGTGGTGGAGGAGTGACAATTAGGGCTTGTTTTGCAGCCACAGGACCTGGGAACCTTGCAGTCATCGAGTCAGCCATGAACACCTCTGTGTACCAAAGTATTGTGAGGCCATCTGTCCGATAGCTAAAGCTTGTCCCAAATTGGGTCATGCAACAGGACAATGCTACAACAGAATGGCCGAAAAAGAAAAAAATAAGGTGTAGCCATTTGGTGTCATTCAAAAATCCTCCTTCTTACCTTCAAGATTCTCCAGCTCTCATCTCCATCCTACATTTCATCTCTGATATGCCACCATATACCTGCACGCCACCTGTTTCCCATATTTAGGGGCATCTCTCTCTACCCATTTATTACCTCTTTATTGTAGCTTTACGGTAACTTACAATTTTCAACAACTATTTAACATGCTTTCAGTAGATATTTCCTTTGTTCCAGTTACCTTATCCTTGGGGGTAGACAACATTGCTCATGGTGGACATTTGCCGGGGTCTGTGGTGGACAATTTAATGATGTTCTATGGATCTTCACAAAAGTATCCTTGTACAGACACTTCACCTATCCCTGCTCATCCCGATAATCACATCTAAATAGCTGCCTACTTCTTACTGGACTTTAAACTTCAGGGGGCACAGATTTCCATTGCCAGTATGTACTACAACTTCAATGTATGAGTGACTCAACAAGATCTTCTGGCCAATAGGCTAACTGCTTTCTGCAGTCTGTCTTCTTCTGAGGCTGCGATAAGCCTTATGTCCTGGGCGTTTTCAATATGGCATGTTTTGCTCTAACCAAGTGCCTTGCTTACTATTCAATAATTACAGCATAGCCATCACTTTATCTGCTATTTAAACAGCAGAGATGGTGCACATTCACAATAAGTACAAAAACACAACCATGCACAAAAAAGCCACAATGTTAGTCTCTATATATTGAAATATATATTTTTAGAATTAAATTATTAAACTGGTATCCACTTTTAAAAGTATGTAATACAATTTTTATATCTAATCCACTAAGACTGGATAAAATGTTAAAAATAGAGACATTTTAAAACAAAGTTTAATATACGTATTAAGGGTGACATATCATTGCTGAAAAAAAAAATTTATACAGCAACATCTTCCACACTAACACAACTCATTCATTGTTTTGTATTTGGGGGAAATACTCCATTTTTTCCAAAGGGTAAATCCTTTTAGGCTTTTTAAAAAAAATAAGAATAGATAGCCATGAAAATAACGTACAGATATATTTAATACTAAATGCACATATCTTCAAAGTGAGTTTGATGTGTGAATGTATACGACCAGTGTTCTTGACTCACTGAAATATATATTCAAAAGAAACGTTTTATTTTTATGAACCTGGACTTTCGATTGCGGCCTTCTGTCGGAGAATAGTTTGTGCCGTCTGGAGGTCATGGTGGATAACCACAGCTTTTGATTGATGTGTGTTCTCGTGTTCTTATATGTAAGTGCTTAATAAAGTAATTTTATCTGGGCTGATCAGTAATATGTAAAAATGATATGTGGCCGATGTGGTCATCCTAGATAAGAGGAGTCCTTGGAGAGATCATATTTCGTCCTTTATTATGGAGAATATAAATATTTTGCTACTATGTATTTCTGATGTATTACATTGCTTTGTTTTTTAATGTATGAATGCCCTGCTGACACTGCATTAATTCAGTAGCATGTTCTGACAAAGCTCCACTTCTGGTTTGTGAATTCACACAGTGACCCACTGACCTAGATTCTGTATCTGGACATGGCCTTATCTGTTTTCATTTTCTTAAACATAAATGTAAATGAAATTGCACACAAAAGGAAACCTGGATCTTTAGGATAGTGATTTTATTCAATTAAAAGAGTCAGGATTAATATCCAGTTCCCTTAGAAATGTATTGGGATTAACAATTTATAGCACACCCTGTATATATATATATATATATATATATATATATATATATATATATATATATATATACCCTACTTTCCAAGATGTTTGAAGTAACAGTAGATAATAAAAGGGCTAATTATACTAAGCTAAGATTTTGTCAACAGAGCTTTTCTGTAACAATATGGTATAGAAGGCAGTATATATTATTAGAGATTGGATTACATACACTAAATGGAGAGTTGACAGGAGAGTGTCCAGAAGAGTTGTGTTTCCATTCATTGACCTCACTATATAGGATGAAGAGCTAATCTCAGTAAGCTTCTGCTGCAGGAAGAGCTCGACTGACCCTGTTTAATGTCTTGTTAAGTGAGAGTTTGACACCCATTGATTTGTACATTATGAAGGGCCAACTCAGCCTTTCTTGCTGGAGGCACCTGTCATTGTTGGCCCTTCATAATGAATAATGAAGTGAGAGGGTTAATATACACTACTGCAAAATGATTTAGAAAATCTTATTAGACTCTCACGTATTAGACTTTCCACAAATTCACTCATTGATTATCCCTTCCCTTTCATTTTATATATCCTTGCATTTCCAACTGTACTGACACATAGTAGCAGAAAGTGTAATTTGCTTCCTAAATATTTCTATCCCTGCCATACTCCAGCGTATTAGTGAGCCCTTGTACGATACCTACATTTCCTTTCAGTAATTCTGAATCTTTCATCTTATTCACAACAAGGCAGGACAAGTAGGGAATATAATAGAAGCCTTATATACATAGACACATGAAGGGATAATACCTTTACACGCATAACAAGGTCTCCAGACCCCCACTCAAGCAGGGAGGGGAGCAATGATCCTCCCCTTTTCCACTACCATATGTATATGGAAATAAAAGGCAATAATCAAATCCAATTATGGTGTAACGGTCTGGTAAAGTAGGACACCGTAGGATGGAGCGTGCCAGGAGAGACAGGAACGGAGAAGCAAAGTAGTAGACTAGCCGGGTCAAAAAAGGCGATCAAGATGAAGGCGAACCAGAAGTGTGGCCAACAAGCCAAGTCAATGCCAGAAATCCAAAACCAAGAGCAGAATCAGCAAACAAGAGCAAGGTAAGCATGCCGGGCCAAAAATGAGGGAAACAGCACAAATCAGAGCACAAGCAAAAAGGATGAGTTACACCAGGGGTAGGCAATCTTCGACTCTCCTGATGTTGTGGACTTCATCTCCCATAATGCTCTTACAGTCATAATGCTGGCAAAGCATCAAGGGAAATGTAGTTCACAACATCTGGAGAGCCAAAGATTGCCTACCCCTGAGTTACACCAACCAAGGGTAACACAGAAGTGAAAGTCCCGGGCTTAAATAGGGAGAAAGACGGCAGACGGGAAGCGGGCCCAGGATGCGCACTCGCTACACGGGAGGGTCTGGAGTCAACCCGGGGAGCCGCCGGAGGAAGCCTCACCGTGGGAGCAGCCTGGGTGCAGGAAGACGAGGACCGGTGTCGGAGGTAAGTTCTTACACATGGTTTATTAGCTTAGGCACATTGTGTTTGTCTAGATTTGTTAGACCTTTGTATTTTGTATTCCACGAATATTCGCCCGTTCCTGTGTTTGGTTCTGGCGAATATTCGTGTGCATTCTTTTTTTTTTCCTTTGTTTTTTGCCATTTTTTGCAGAAGGGGTTAATATGGGGTTAACGCAGTACACACTATGCAGCAGCTTTGGCGCCAGGATTTTAAAGGTCCGTACAAGCAACTCTATTGGTCGCAGGCAGGGGCCTCCTCTGCCACCAACCTTTGAAGTGCACCTGCGTACAATCCTGGTGCCGCAACTTGGCCGGGGGAGTCCACTGGTCTCCCCGCTCCAAGAGTTAAAGGTTTGTACGAACGACCAGTACGAGAGGAGAGCCTCGGACTGAGTGCTCTACAAAAGAACAAAGGAGCAAGTGACGGCGGTGATCTTTAACTCTTGGAGCGGGGAGACCATTGTCTCCCCAGGCCAAGTTCCACCGTCAGGAGTTCCCACAAGTATGCCCACAAGTTGCCACGTATGGTTATATGGAGGCTGGGACAGCTTACAGACGGGATCTCTGATCATCCCAATCAGGGAATCTACCCCTAGTACTGCAAAACAGGGCTTTCTAACCACCCAGAACTGCTACCTTATAGCAGTGTAAAATACACTGGATTTTTTTAAGTGCTTTACTCAATAACAAAGTAACTTAAACAACCTGACCGGGTTTTTAAAATAAAAGCAGACAGAAGAAATGTAATTTTAAATATTGAATCCCCCCCCCCGAGATAAAAAAATCATTTTATCATTAAAGTTATATTTTTGGTTTTCAATCTAAAATGCCGGCAGGGATTGTATAATGCTATTGACTTGCTAAAATATATTTAATAACATTTAAAGCAAATTTTGAAAGCTGATTTCCAAATACAATTTAAAATATTGAAATATTATAATTTTCTTAAACTTCACAGTCTTCAAACAGATTGTAGATTTTAACTGGAGAGTGCAGATATATACAAAGAAGGTCAAATATTCCTCAGAGATATATTGCCTGTGTCTGATGGTTTTGTACTGAAGTTCAAAGGGGTTCACAAAGAGCTTTAAAATTTCAAGGTATTGATTTATGTAAAGGATGAAGTATATAGAGAATCTCAACTGCCCGTAGGAGTTCTAAAATCTATATGTACTGGTACATATATTAATGTAATCATGATACATAACATATATCAGGATAGATGAATGATCACTGCTGGTCTGAACTACAAAGGGGGAGAGGGGGGTAGATAGTGGGGAGGGAGGGAGGGGGGAGAGGGGGTAGATAGTGAGGCGGGAGAGTGGGGTAGATAGGAGGGAGGGGGGTAGATAGTGAGGAGGGAGGGAGTAGATAGTGAGGAGGGGGGTAGATAGTGAGGAGGGAGGGGGGTAGATAGTGAGAAGGGAGGGGGTAGATGGCGAGAAGGGAGGGAGAGGAGGGTAGATAGTGAGAAGGGGTAGAAAGGGGGGAAGGTAGATAGTGAGAATGAGTGAGAGAATGAATGAATGTGTGGATGAATTGTCTGAATGAGGGAGATAATTAATGAGTTTGTGAGAATGCATTAATGAATGTGTTAATTTGTGTGAATGAGAGAGAATAAATGATTGTGTGAATTAATTATGTGAATGAAAGTGTGAATTAGTGAGTGACTGTTAGTGTGTGTATAATTGATTTGTGGAAAGGCAAAGATGGCAGAAGCAAGATGTTTGAGCCTTGGGGACCAAGATGACACAGGCAGGGTGTTTATGGGACAAAGTTGACAACAATGGCACAGGCCGGGCTGTTTGGGGACAAAGTTGACTCATGCTGGGCTGTTTGGGGACAAAGATGGTAAATCCTATGTGTGTAATCTGGGTGCTGGTCAGGTTCTATGTGGGCAGTGTGGACGCCAGAGCTAGCTTTGGTTTGTGCAACCTATCATCTATGCATGTAGTTTTATCTCTTGCTATGTTTCCATACATTATTATTGTATACCCGCAAATACGGGATTTGTATGTCTGATTCTATGCCTCCAGTGCTGAGTTCACATGTAATAATAACAATATATATATATCAATATCAATCACACTCCTATCATGCCAAGTCAGCTAGTACATGCTGGAATCTGGGTATGCCTGGGCATGATAGGAGTGTGATTGCTGTTAACAATCATATATATATATATATATATATAATATATTAATATTGTTATTGAATTTTTTTGTCCTATTTTGCTGTGTTACTTACTTTAAATAATAAGATTTTTTTTATGGTGGGGGGTCATATTTGGCTTCGGACAGGTAAATGCTGGAGTTTCGGTTTCAGTCCAGAATTTTCGTTTCGGTGCATCCCTAAGCCAGACAATGAAGTGGTAGGCCTACACCACATCAATGTTTGGGTTAGTATATAGTGATAGGAGTTATGCTGCACTATTATCAGTGTCTGGCTCAATGTATAGTGATAGGGATTACACTGTACCACCGTCAATGTCTGCCTCAGTATATAGTGTTAGGTGTTATGCTTTACCCCGTCAATGTCGGCCTCAGTATATAGTGATAGGTATTATGCTGTACCCCCATCAATGTCTGCCTCAGTATATGGTGATAGGTGTAATGCTGTACCGCCGTCAATGTCTGCCTCAGTATATAGTGGTAGGTGTTATGCTGTACCACCTTCAATGTCTGCCTCAGTATATAATGATAACAGTAATGCTGTACCACCTTCAATGTCTGCGCCAGTATATAAAGATAGAAGCTATGCAGTTTTAAAGTGTTTGTGTGTGTGTGTGGGGGGGGTGCCACATACAGGATCCACCCCAGATGCCAAATACTCTAGGTACACCCCTGATTGTACTGACATGATTTTAAGTGGAATTGTCTCATCTGAAGGTGCCTCAAAGACCAACATGGTCCCTGAGCAGATGCTTAGTCTGCTTATATAGTAGTGTCATCTTTAAATACCCTTCTGCTACAAACTATACACTATACACCATGTGAAAGGTTTCTAGGGCACCCTAAGTCGTACGCACACCAATGGCTTAAATAAAATAGAAATATAGTAGAGTCAGCAGTTATGAATTAGTTGTGCTATGGGTAACTAATATTGATTTTGAATTTGAATCTTGTGTCCAAGATGTACATAATTCATTTTTTAATATGATGAGGATTAGGTGATCAGCACCACCTAGTGTTTGTGTATGTGACTCACACGAAAATGAATAGTACATTCTAGGCAGCTGCTTGCACTTCTGTATGCACTTCTGTAGTGCATTGTCCCTGCTTCCATCCCTATAATATCTGGAGTATGGAATCGGATATTCAGCTATGTCACAGTATGAGGCAACATACAGTTGCCTAATTCATAGCTATTTATAATGACACAAAACATTGACCTAAAAATCATTTGTCGATGACTTAGTTTATAATACTCAGCAGGAAATAAGTAGGGTAAAATACACTAGTTACTACCCATCTTTCATTTTTTATGTCTTCATTTATTTTGTTGCTGGGAGGTATCATAGCTGCCAACACATACAAATTTGCAGGTAAAAAATATTTTGCTCCTTTGGTTATGAAAACCCCATAGTACGGAAGGGGTTAAGAAAAGCTGGGTAGTTGATCTTACATTACTACATGACACGTAAATCTGATAGTAGAGAAGAGGCAACTCAATTAATCAGGTGCAAGAGAATTTGCCCCGACTGGCTAGAGAACAACAAATCATGAGCAACACCTGTTCCGATTGGTCCTCAGCAGTTTCAGCTGAAACTGCTACTGAAAGTCTGCATCCATGCAAACAGCTGGACACCACTGCAACACGCACGGCTTGATGGTCATAGAAGGAAGACGCCTTAAGCAGCATCTAGGAGGACATCTAGGAATCAGGTGGTGATTGGGAGACCAAACTGGAACCTTCAGATTATGTAACTTTGGAAAAAGAATTAAAAGGGATGCTCGGGGGATCAGTGAGAGTGACTAGACTGGATTTTGTTATGGATAATATAAATATTTTGAAGAACTTAGCAAAAGTTTGAGGGATGAGTGGGTGACGGCAAAAGGACAATTGACTTGCAAAACCCTGATCTCACTGAAAGGATATATAACTTTGCTTCCAAAAGCCTTACCTTCATGGAGGAATCAGAAGGGCAAAACATTGCCTGCAGCATCATCAAAAGTCAACATAGTACGCAACACAACAAAGGCACTGAAACCAGCAGCCATGGTTTGATTACGTTAATATGGAATGTTTTGACTGCAACCACCAAAGGTATGTTGGGAGACAAAGGAAAAAAACGAGAAAAAAACACCTTGCAAACTGTTAAGTTGGGGCGTGCATCCATTATACTTTGGGATTGTGTGGCAACCAGTCTCACAGGCAATATTGTTTAACCAGACAGAATATAGGATTCTACTAAAATGTCAAAATGATTTATGGAAAAGTGGGGGGTTCCTATGTGCTAACCATCTCGTTGTCCACACTTGCAAGGGCCACATGGCACCTGCATTAAAAATGCACAAACAAGGGTGGTTGTAACTTGGCCAGGTGTTCCCAAGACTTTGCACACAAATTTATTTGGCTCCCTTCAATGCTCCCTGCTAGTTTTTTAAGCTCTTGCATTCAGTCAAAAAAAAAACCACTTATGTTTATATAAGCCTACTTCAAACTTGACATTTAACAGCTCCTCTTTTTGGCCATAAAAAGTATTTTCAATTGGTAAGAAATAATTGAGTCATCTGCAATAGACATGTCACACCTTTCAAAGGGGAGCAAAAAGAAAACTTAAATTAGACTCAACAGGGTTCTTAGTTAGATGGTCACAGTTCATTATTTAATATTCTTCTTTGAACCTGCCTTACAATAGCTGTAACATTTTATAATTATGTTTTTGTGAACTGCCAATGAAATTGCACTGCCAAGTGGGATTTTTCCCCTGTACACTAACAAATTTGAACTATATATTGCTGGTGCTTTGCACGCACACGGGGCTTTTTGATTTCATTTTTTTTCCTGTAAGAAAGGCATTGCAGGTCTCGTAAGGAAAAGAATGGGACCACGGGTCGTAATAACACTTGCATGAATGATGCATTGTGAAAATGCCCAATTCTCAGACTTTCCCAATCCACCTTGGTCAGCTGCAAAGATTTAGTAAATCCTGCGCGCAGCCCCGTTCTAATGAAGTATTAATGTTAACCTCTTTGAATATATACAAACGCTGTGCGTTCCATTTTCACATTAAGCCACATTGCAACAATATATTCAATGAACTCCATTAAACACTTCACTTTTCAAAGAAAGTTGTATTAACTTTTAATACCACACTGGTGTTTTTAAAATGTGCAGGCGTGCAGTCACACGAGCAATCCTGTACCACTCAGCATCATGCACTTATTCCTACGTAGTAACACTTTGAGGAAGATCTGACCTGCAGAAAACATATGCCCTCTGGCCTGGTTTGAATTAAAGAGGTAATCTAACAATCAATTTCTATTTCAGAACACAGGCATAGCTTTTTTTATTATTATTATAATAAACGTTTCCTAGCTTTGTAAATACATCCCCTTCTGTGAGCACTGGTATGGAAGTTTTTGTGCGGAGGCCTTGTGAGATGCGGTTCTGCCATACAATTCAATTAACATTTTTTATCATTGGGTACTGTGTCTGTAAGCATCTTCAGTGCTTTCTTTGGGATGAATGGAGGTCACAAAACACAGTGATTTAGGTAGTGGTTCTCTCTATAAGCTATACCTGTTTGCAGGAACGACCAAATTGTTACACCATGAAGAAAGGTTCAGCTCTGTACCATATAGTCTAGAACAGGGGCGTCCAACATGCGGCCCGCGGGCCGAACCTCGAGGCGCGGCCCGCGTGAGATCGGCAGCCAGGATCACAAGAGCCCTGCTGCTTACTTGTGGGAGGGTCTATTCTCTGCTCCAGTCCTGCCTCCTCTGTGGGGAGAACGAGGGAGGCCGCGCCCCCTGCTGAAGTCTGTGAGCGGCATCGAGAGCTGTAGTGCAGGTAAGGGGATGGGGAAGGTTGTGTGAATGAGTATGCCTGATTGAGGGAATGAATGAATTTGTGTGTGTGTGATAGCATGGATGTGTAAGTGCTGGAACCTAGGCATGATGGGACTGTGATTGCTGTTAACAATCCCACTCCTATCATGCCAAGTCAGCCACTATATGCTGAAACCTGGCTAGCTACCCCCTTGTGTATTGATGCTGCCAGCAGTATGGGGTCTGCACTTACAGCCACCCTGTACCAGCATGTACTGGCTGACTTGGGATGATAGGAGTGTGATTGCTAACAGCTAACAGCAATCTGCTAACAGCAATCACAGTCCCCTCATGCCTAGGTTCCAGCATTCACTGGTGGCCTGGGTATAAAAAGAGTGTGTTTGCTGTTAGCAATCACACTCCTATCATGCCAAGTCATATTGTTGATTTTTTTTTTGTCCAATTGTGGTGTGTTACTTTTAATAAAAGTGTGGTTACACACTAAAATTGGATGAAAAATACAATGCCCAGCCAACCAGTACATGCTGGAATCTGGGTATGCCTGAGATTGCTGTTAACAATCATAATATATAATTTTTTGGTACAATTTTGGTGTGTAACTTACTTTTATTAAAAGTGTGTGAGGGGGTCACTTTCAGTTTCGGCTAAGTGAACCCTGAATTTTCGGTTTTGGTCCAGAATTTTCATTTTAGTGCATCCCTAAAATAAATAGAACTATTTTATTTTTACTTATCCAGAATCCTGAATTTGTAGGCCCAGAAATCAGTGAGAGGAAAAGTAAAGGTTTTGTGTCATTTACTTTATTTTAATCTGCTTATTTTATTAAAGGCCATATTTTCTCTCAGTGAAAAATGGGTGCGGCCCGCGCACGTATACAATTCTGATGAAGTGGCCCACTGCAGAAAAAACTTGGACACCCCTGGGCTAGAACAAGCCATAGCCCTAGAGCCACGTACTGGGAAGCAATAATTTGGATCAAACAGGCCCATAAAAATATGTACACAAAAACAAAAAAAGAAAATATTCAAATAACCCTTTTTATACATGGACCAATTTATATTTAGCGCAATACTAAAGATAACTTTACCTTCCATGTTTAGATCTCTAATTTACATCCTGCTAATAAAAGACATTTGAATCTTTACGAATACGATTGGTGCAAACAGTTAGTAACCAGGGTCTAATTAGTAATACCCCGATAGTGTGTAAAGAAAAAACAAAAACCTTATCAACTATTGTAAGTTTGATTGGACAGTTTCATTGGTTACCATGGCAATTCTACCATATCTTAAGCTTAAGTAAGCATATATAATATATCCGCATTGTGTTATAGGAGTTCATCAGTGATTTTGCATAATTCTTTTCGAATTCACCCATAAGGCAATAAAATAAGAATGTGTTGCAGGAAGCAGTCCAAAGTAATGCACATAGAATACAAAATCATGGTAGGTTTTCACGAGGAAAATTATTTTTACCATGGAAATTGAGTTTTGTGTCACATACATATACATATGAATTTAACAAACAAAACCAACACTCACTCCTGTAGTAAGGACACGTTAATTGCCATACAGTATAACTTATTTACCCCCCCCAAAAAAAGGCATAAGGAAAAAATCCTCTAAATCAGACTGACTGGTTGAACAGATGAAATCCATATCACTTTATAAAAAGTTTTTAGTGCCAGGCCCTAAACTGTTCTAAAATAAGTTTAAGTAATTTTAGACATTACCATTAATTTTCATACAGAGTAAAAAACGAAACAATTCAGAGTTCCTGGTGTTGAAGATCACATACACATATTGTTAGCAATGTAGAATGTATGTTAAAAGGCAGCTTGTTTTATTGTTTGTAAGGTATAATACCTTTGCTGGCAATCGCTGCAAGGCATAATGAGATTCCAAATAATTAAAACAAAAAATAAAATGTGGTTTCTGAACATGAACATGTGTAGCTGTTTAGGCCCCATGTACATTACAAGTAACACTATACAAAACACACACATCAATCATCATCTGATTCACTGTCCTTTCTCGTGGAGATAGAGGTGGCTCGGATGGATGTCATGAGCTGGTCCTGGATTTGCTGATGTGGATTTTCCTCCAGATCTGTTTTGATTGCACCAGACTCTGAAAGCTTCCACTCCAACTCTGTAAAGATAAAACATGTGTAACAAAACAGGAAGTACTATTAGAGACATGCGTAACCACCAAGCGATAAGAGCCGGGTATCAAAATATGGAGGATACTCACAAATCCAACCAACAAAACAAGCACTTCTACTGACATCGCTTACTGATCGGATTTTAGACAAGCTTTGGTCGTCCACTTACAGCAAGGTGTATATTGATGACTTCTAAACACAACCTTAATTACAAATTATATATTATATAAACATCCTCTGTGTATCTGTAATATCACATTGTCCAATCTCTGCATAAAAGCACGGATCAGACATCTTGCTTCCATCCCTCAAACTCAATTAACAATAGATCAGAAGCCAAGCTGCACTGGTTTGTGCAGTCAAAGGGTTAATGGCTATAGATGTATAACCCTGGTTGCT